>OX388314.1:22143999-22536603 GCA_947579605.1 Athripsodes cinereus
AATTGTTGTGAAAGTTTGATTCATCTACCCCCAAGGGTAACTATATCTAGCTACTAGGCATGTAGGTAAATATATACCTTATTATAATACTATGGCAAGCTAGGCTTTACTTTGTGTTACACAATTGTTATACCATCACCTAGGGAACGGGAATCCTTCTTTCAGCCAAGCCAGGTAAAGGGAAACTTAACGTAAACCTACCGGATATAATAACTTATTACTATGTGTAGTACAGTATCATACGTACATACATACATCAATATTATTATGTAAGATAAATCCTATATGTACCTATACGACTTAATATTTCAACGATACTTCGTATATACTTAGTATGGTTGCCTTCACAAACGAATGACATATTTTTCTAAATATTATTTGACATTGAAACAAATCACTCATATTGAGTGGATTCAGGATATTCAATAAAAGCAATAATAACTGGAATGGAAAACAAATTATGCATCTTGTTCCCTAGTATTTGTTCTGAAGATCTACATATCTATACCAATGCGATATTTTTCACTAACAGGGCAACCTGCGTTACGGAAAGACAATTACATGCATACTATAAACAAAAGGGTGTCCAGAATGATCATTTTTGAAAATATGTATTTTTTTTTCAAAATATATTATTAACCTCATGTTTCTGTAGTTGTTTGTGTAGGGGTCTGGACCTTGATTAACGCGCGCGATTTTTGAGATTTGTCGATTGTCAATTAAAGAAACTTAATTGGCAGAAAAAAGCTTCAAATTGAGTTTGAATTTTTCATTGCGTATTCCAAGAATGGCAAAAATAGAAGCAAAATATGTTAGAGTCGATTATGGTAATTTAACACATAAAATCATAAAAGATTTAGAAACAAAAACGTCACCTTATTTGGAAGTGCTTTAGACGGGACTTAAACCCGCAACGCATCCTTTTCGTGAGATGTGCTTTGTCCAATTAAGCTACCAGAAGAGTGAAGACATGCCGAAGGTCTCAAAATTCTCTCTTATAAACCAAAATAACAGCTTCACGTATAGGTATTGTTCATAAATACCAAGTATGAATACTTCCAAGCGACGAGGTTTGCTACCGATCCTGAATGACTTGATTTTTATTGGTACGGAGACGACAGCATTAATGTTTATTGAATGTGGCTAGTCTGCTGGCTACCTACCCCACTTTTGGGATACGCCGAGATGGGATAGTAGTAGTGGAAGTAGTAGAAAATAATTAAACACAAATTATTTTCTAGTAATGTTAATCTTAACCCGAATTCTCCTAGTGTCCTCATATGAGGACGGAAACAATATACATTAAAATTGACCATAACAACTAAACAATAAGCGTGAGCATGTTAAAACATGAACTATCCTACAAGCAAGACGTTCCTCTTTATAAACAAATCATTGTATATTTGATTTTCGTCGTGGGTGGATGTGTGCATCATTTCAAAATTACCGTATTTTGAAAATTCACAAAAATGACAACCTCTTCCCGAAAGTATATAAATTTTTTTTTTACGTTTCTAAATCTATAAAATATATATGTAGGTCAATTCATATATCATTAGCGGATTTGGTGGCACAAATAATGTTTATTTATGTGTAACCAGTGATGATATAACCTTGTTTAACTTTTACTGTCCTCATATGAGGACACTAGGAGAATCCGTGTAGTTTTCATAATATTTTTTCCTATATTATTATTCATATTGTCTTCCATGTTTTACTTATTTTCATATTTTAATCTAGTTTTAGACGTCTTAAGTTAGTAGAAATACTAGTTCTACTAGAAAACGGTAATGAATATGATCAGACTCCTTGAGATATATACATAGAACCTCCTGAAGTCAGCCAACTTACTGATGGAAATTCATACAAGGAAGATGGAGTGAATAACAATTGCCTGCCTGAAAACCAATTGTGAGCACCTGCGGAGAAACGGCAGCTTTTGAACCAAGATGCAGGATATATTTTTGATAACAATAATAGAAGAAGGCATATCAAGGCCAAAATTAGAAACATTGAGTCCACCTCAATAGATTATCAAATCTAGAGGGAAAACTTTGTATCCTAGCATCTCCTCCAAAATAAAAGAAAACAGCGTTTTGAATGTTTTATAGAATTTGAATTGTTTGAGCTATTTTTGATGAGATTTCAAGTTCAGAGTATTGTATATCCAATATATGGGAAGACATAAATCTAAATAAGGATGAATGCTGATCATTTCTTGCTGTACTAATCGTATCGGAATACAATGTTATTCAAGGGAAAGTTATGTATTAGAGTAACGGTGAAGGTTTGTGCATTACTTTGTGTATGAAGCAACGAGAAGAGATAGTTTCGAAAATATTTTGAGATCTATTCGCTTTTAATTAAATAATGAGCTTGATAAAAAAGACAAATTGTAAACCCTGAGACCGCTTATTGTTCACATGTAATGAAAAATGCATGAAGATTTGCACTTCTAGCCAATCAATTTGACATGATGAAGCAATGGTTGAGTATTTTGGTAAACATTTGAGGAAACAGATGATAAAAAATAAACCCATACGAATTATCTGATCGATTTTGATCCTTGAGGAAAAATCTTTCAAAGAGATTTAGAAATGGAGAAAAAAAATGGATAATGTTCCTTCACTGTACTTCACTTATTGAACCAAAAAACATCTGACAAAAGAGAATTGCCCTACCACATACTCTGTAATAATTTATTTAGATCGTTTTTGCGTACTGAATCGAGTTAAACCTTCAAAACGTTAGTTATTTATATCTGGGAAGATACCAGGACACAAAGTTTTCCCTCAAGACTTGGAAGTCTATTGAGGTGGACTCAATCTTTCTAAATTTGGCCTTGATGTAGCTTTTTATATTGTATTGCTATCAAAAATATCTCCAGCACCTTGGTTCCAAAGCTGCCGTCTTTCCGCAGGTGCTCACAATTGATATTTAGGCAGGCAATTGTTATTCACTCCATCTTCCTTGTATGAATTTCCATCAGTAAGTTGGCTGACTTCAGGAGGTTCTATGTATATATCTCAAGGAGTCTGATCATATTCATCACCGTTTTCTAGTAGAACTAGTATTTCTACTAACTTAAAACGTCTAAAACGAGATTGAAATACAAAAATAAGTAAAACGTTGAAGACAATAATGTATAATTATATAGGAAAAAATATTATGAAAACTACACGGATTCTCCTAGTGTCCTCATATGAGGACACCCCATTTTTCAGGAACGGATTTTAAAAATTAAAAAATCACACCACAGTCTCAAATCTTATCATATACTAAGAGTTTATACGTAATATCAGATTTATTGGATAAGTATTTCTTATTCCCGGAGAATTCGGGTTAATAAAATATGAGTAAAATCTAACCATTTCATTTGAATATTTGCATGAAGATTTCCAAATTTTTTTTTTCAGGTTTGAGAATCGTTGTTGTTATTTCTATTACGTCGGAATGTTGTTGGTGTGCAGAAATAAATTAAAACGAAATATCATTACAGTAAATTTCATTTCCTGAACCTCAACATCTAGTAAGTTCAACAAAACAACACGACTACGCTACGTGCAGAATTAGCAAAATACAGTAATTATATAATATGTACCTACTTACCTACTATATTATTATAAAACACGCAAAATCACCAAACTTAGGCGTTACTAAGGACGTGGCAACATTTTTTTTTATATTCATACATCTATTTTTTCAATCGGCCGTTTCAGCTTGGTAACGTAAGATGGAAACGAATCTTTTCTACATTGATCTCATTACGAGATATTCCTAAAATAACAATCAGACATCTACACATTTACATAATATATTTGTTCTTTTTTTTACATTTTTAATATTTTTAACATTTTTATGTGTTTTACCATTTAAAGTCTTCCTGTATCTTTTCATTTAATGAGCTACCTCAAATTTTTGTTCATTAGATTGGTAAGAAAGGGATCTTAATTGGTTTGCTCATTGTTGTTTTTTAATGTGAGTACTTATTGTTTCATCTGTTTGATCCATACAGCAGGGTTACTCTTGACAAAACTAAACACGATCTTAATCTAGTCTTGATCTTGATCATACGACGCACGAAGGGACTATGGTCAAAAACACCGCGCTACCGCTAACGCGCGATCGGTTTGCGTGTATTTTTGGCCAATAGTCACTTCGTGCGTCGTATGATCAAGATCAAGACTACATAGATTAAGATCGTGTTTAGTTTTGTCAAGAGTAGCCCTGCTGAATAAGTAAAATAAAATCTGTCCATGGACACCGAAAGTCATCACTTAAGCCAGCCTAGAGCCAATTCGTAAGCGTTGGGACGCCTTTCTCACTTCTTCCGATTAGATTTTTCACAATGTTTCATTGTGTAAGAAGTTTCGGTTCTCCGATCGAGACGGTTATGTGATCTGCACCCAAATCCGGAAAAAAATTGTAAATATTCCAAATATTCCTAAAAGAGACTGATTTTCCACAACTCTCGTACTCTTACGGTAGTTTTCATTGTACTGCAGATTTCGTAATGAATTTTAAGGCTATTTAATTTTTATTCTCATTAGAAATGTATGATGTGAAAGAATGTTATCAGAAAACTTCGATAAAAAAATTATTGCAAAGAAATCTGTAGGTATGGTATGCTGAATTGATTGTTGTTTCATATTTATTTCTGTCTTTATTTCAAAACGTGGTTATCAAAATTTTTGTTTCGTGTTGAAAACACCAAAAACGGAGTAGTCAACAGACTAGGCTAATGCAATAAACATGAATGCTGTCCTCCCGTGCCAATAAAACCAATCAAATAATTCAAATAGGTATATTTTATTCTTAATACACCGTACTAATAATATATGAAATTTATTAGACGTAAACCAATTGTTTCCAATTATTGACGTCTTCTGCTATGAATTATTTTATTGACTGTTTCTCATTATTTAATGACCCAAAATTTATACAAAAATATTTTATTCACTCATGATTTTGTGTTTGTTGTCTATTGAACTGTTTCATTAACATGTAAAAAGCTCACACCATGTATCGGTTTAAATAAAAATAAATAAATATCTTGACATAATGTGCAATTATAATTAATGACAATGAATAAGAAATAATAATATCAATTTACAATAAACACTGGCCTGAAATTATGTCCACTCTACAAGCTACGTGTAACATTAACACCGTTAACGTAAACCGCTTTAGTTTTTATTTTAAATCGTAATAATATTTTTTTCCGTTCTCTCAAAAATAACATTATTAATTGCGTATTAAATCATTTCTGGTAACATTTACCCAGCCAAGCGAGTATACTGATAACTTTTACCTACCCAGAAAGCGAGCAGAAACTGTGAATTATACGAATGAAAGTAATGGTATTTTCTTTTACGAGTACCTAATACTCGCTTACTACCACTTCCACTACCATTAAAACGTTGTTCTCACGAGGCGAATATCGCCAGGAAACCAAAATATCGTCATAAAATAACAAATTGACAGTTAGTCTGAAACGATAAAAACCAGTAAAAACGATATCGTCTCAATTTGACCACCTTTCAACTTTTTTCTCTAATGGAAAAATTCGCGCATGCGTAGATGTGCGCGGCATCCGTATCTATAGTAAAAACTTTATAACCTATAAATTTTATAATGTTTCCCACTTCGTGACAGTTGTTATCTTTGTTTTTTTATTTATTTATTTTATTCTTCACAATACAATATTACATAATAAAATAGTGTAATAAAAATAACAGTTATACAATTCAATGTACAGAGGGCGAGTTTATCGCTAAAATGCGATGTCTTTTGGTTTGTGGCGTTTGTTTCCTTAATTAGAAGGCGCCTTTTAACCTCTACTATAACATTTTCAACTTTTAATTCACGATCTCCATCTCGACGTCCGCCATTTTGAGAACCACGTCAAATTAGTTAAAATAAAACACTTATTTGTAGTATATCCACGGTGACTTTTTATTGTGTCTACGGTCACTTTTCGCCAGCCTGATGATGAGAGCGGAAGCTCTTGAAAGCCGGCTCGCGTCCAATAAAAAGTCACCGTGGATATACTACAAATAAGTGTTTTATTTTAATTAATTCAACATGAATTTCCACCAAGTACCGTCGGTTGAAAATATCAACTTTAACAACGTCAAAATCAAAGCGCATCTGCGTCTGCGACTGTGCGAACAGGCGTCCGGGGAATTTTGTTTTTTTATGCAAGCGAAATTCGCCTGACGATATTCGCCAAATGTGAACACCACTTTACTACCACCTCCACTACCATTAACATAGCAACGTTATTATCGAAGGGATTTTTTCTGTGTATTTTGTACGAATTTTACATTAATAGGGATAAAGTTTCTTATTCTGCTGGTTACGCATTATTTTGTTTATATTTTAATAACGTGAACTCAGTTTTTTAGGTGATAATTTTATGATTTTATTTTTTTATCGGAAAAGGGAAACTTTTTAGTATGTTCACTATAATGTGTATGTATTGATATGATTTAGATACTGAAACTTTTGCAGTTGAAAAATATTATGTTTTAACATGATATCAATTTTTGCATGCATGCAAAGTATACCTACGAAGAGTCTAAACTCTAAAAACTTTAAATCGGTATCAATCTTGGTTGTTGAATTTTGTTCCATACCTCCTCCATTTTCATACTAACATAAGAATAACTCGAAGGGTAGGTGTATATGGATATATTTTAATTAGCTAAAATACATTAATTTACTACATACATATTCTTGATTTTTTTTTGATGAATACATAATAAAATATTTTATAATTAAAAATAAAATCCATTGATTTATTACATATACACATGGATATTTTTTATGAGGTATTTATTTTATATTTTATTTATTTATTTTATTTATTTATAGCCAGTTACACACTTCAGACAACACACAAAAATAAATACAAAATATATCAACAATATCACAAGAAAACAATGCGTTGCCCAATTTAAAAGTGTATAAAAAATTAATTAATTGATATTATTCAATAGCCCATAAGGTTGTCATACAATATAAAATAAAAAAAATAAGTTTTAAGAGATAAAAATAAATTGTGAAAATAAAGACAATGGTCATTAAGAAATTATTAAACAATGGAAGGAAAGATGTACCACAGGGGAAACTACAAACAAACACCTGGTAGTGGACCCCACAATCCAAGTACCTGGTTTTGATCTGCCGAGAAAGGTTTGGGTACAGCAAAATAGAGTGAGGACAGAACATGGATGCTGTAACTACTTGCTCTGGAGGTGGGGAAAAAGAGATCTTTATTAGTCAAAAATTCAAAACAAACAAAATCTCCAGAGTTCGTAAATCAAGTAGAATTTTTATACCAGTACCTACCTTAAATAATACAAAACAGTTTTACAAATCGTCAATTCATTTTTATAGTCGAATATACCATGTATGACAGAACGATACAGCCAGCCTGAGGCGATCCGTTAACATTGAGAAACAAATGATTCCTTTATTAGGATTTAAATAATATTATTATTTAATTTCTAAAGAGGGCTGTTTTGTTAGATTGATGATTGTTGTCTTTATAAAACAACAACAAAATTAATTAAAACAAAGACAAATATTGATAATAATACTGTCATGTTGTTGAGTTTCTATGAATATAATAATTATTAGCAGAATCGTTTCGTTAATAAAAAAATCAAAAAGACTATCTGTCTGCCGTTAATTTAAAGACTTATTTATTTTATTATTAATTAATTATTCAAATTAAGTGAAGAGAAAGGCTTCCGATTTTTTACTTTTATTAACTAACCTCTATAGAGCTATGTCATTACTCATTAATATGCAGTTGGTTATCTGTTGTGGTAAATGAGTGATATATAAAACAAGAAATTCATATTTCTATTCTATTTTACCATCACTGCAGAACCCACATTTGGGGCAGCCAGCGGACTAACTGTATGTAACGAATGTGTAGATTTTTCTCTGTGTGCAATAAAAAAATGAGACATCCAGAATGGGTGGCATGCCACATCTCTATAAAACAAATTTATATTAAATTATAGCACAATTTAAATAAGTACGTTATAACAAAATTTAAATTTGTGTATTTATTTATTGGAAATTAAATTGTTGTAAAAATATAAATTAAACATATCAAATTCAGCAATGAGGTATGCCACCCATTCTGGATGTCTTATTTTTTGTTGACTTGGAAAGGTCAGTTTGCATGTTTGTTACATGCAGCCGATTTGCTGGTTCGGATTTTGCAAGTGATTTATTGCAAACTTCGATTCATTCCATAACATATATTTTGAGCCTTTTAAATCGGTTAGGTTATGTCTATAAACATATTTTAATTGTTTTATAATCTATTTTTATTTATTTATAATAATTATGACAATATTATAATACATTGTTATCAATGTAAAACGAAAAATTAAATTAATAATATTTTGTCCATAACAACCCCGTACATTTCACTGTAACAGACAATAATATAATTTCCTTTTTACCCCTTTGACACACAACACGAGACGTCTGAATTCATCACAAGTGTCCAAATTCACAATACGTACATAAATAATAATATATACTTACATAATACAAAACAAAACAGAGTACCTACCTACAGTACAGTACAACATCAACCACTTGAAGTTTAATTGGACAACACAATACTCATGTTTCACTACTAGATGTGGAAGTTTCTACTGCCAACTCATAATCAGAACAGCTGGACACCGTTAATTTAAAATTAAAACCAGTATATATTTTGTTACGTGGAGCACCCGGCAAAAGATTGGTCTCCTAATCTTTACCGTAAGTTTTCGAGTGTTCTGTAAAAGGCAGTTATTCGTGGTAAGAAATTACAAAAAAAAAAGTAGAAAAAAAAACAGGAAAAAGAAAAAAGAAAAAAAAAAAGAAAACATTTTACTTCTTAAATTGAAAGATGAGGCTTACCACCCATCCTGAATGTCTTATTTTTTTTTTGTTGGCACGGAGAAGACAGTTTGCATGTTTACTTCATGTGGTTGGTGTGTAGGCTACCACACCTGTGGTATGATAAGCCAAAATGGGATTTAAGTAGTAATATTTAATTTGTCATTTTGTTACCTACTCGTTTTTTTTTCAAAATGAATCTTTCCAGCAATACCATTATGGTACTGCTGGGTATCCCACAACTAGGATACCCAGCAGACCCTACTTAGTTGCTCTTTGCGGCAGACTAACATGCAAGCTATCCTCTACGTGACAGTATTTTTTTAGACATTCATGATTGGTGGCATACCCTATCGATTAATTGATAATATTGAATATCTTATTCGAGAGGTTTTACTAACACATGTCTTTTATGTAAAAGATGTAGATATCCCGTGGAGTACCCGGTAAAGAATTGGTCTCCCACTCTTATTCGTAAGTTTTCGAGTGTCCTGTAAAAGGCAGGTGTTTGAAAAAATAAGACATTTTACATTCTGAATGTCTTGATTTTATAATGGCACGGAGAGGACAGCTTGCATGTTTATTATATGCAGCTGGTCTGCTGGCTACCCCACTTGTGGGATATGCCGTGATGGTATAGTAGTAGTGTAGATGTAGATGTATCTATGTAGATACACTATAAAACTTGCGAAAAACGTAGAATACGCATTCTCTGCCGGTGACTCCACGACAGTTGATAAGAGCATAAAATAATGAAAAAATGTCCCCAGCGCGAAAAAATAGTGCATGTGATGGACACTAGCACATTTGAGAATCTTTAAGCTACTGCCACGCTCTAGTAAAAATAACGGACTTAATTTAACACCAAATTCGTTCTAAAGTTACAGTTAATGAATTTTGACATTGTTTTGAGATAACGATTAACGGAAATTCATTAACTCATTAATCGTTAATTATTTTACTCTGTTTATAAAATTATATATATAACTTACTCCATTATTTAAACTGGTGTTGAACCTACTTTATAATTATTATTATAACTTCGTATATCTTGTACAAACTTACTTGGTCAACAATGAATTAACCTACATTATCACTTTAATTGATAGGTACCCATTATATATTAAATCACAACTATCATTTATTCTTTAACACTCTTATTGAGAAGACAAGGTGAAAACATTTTCGATAAAGTCTACCAATAAAGTATCATTTGATAGCAATTTCATTTCATATTAACTGTGCTTTTACCTACTCACTACAAGCTCTCGTATCGCGAATGTTTGGTAAAGCTCTCATCAAAACTTTTCCACGTTTCCCAATTTTGAGTAACAAGAACTTACTTTATTCCTATTGAATCACCTACCGGTGCCATTGACAGACAATCAGACTGTCACCAGCTTCAGAAGCAAATTGAAAACTGACTTTTCACCGGCGGCCTTAAGACGGTCTAGGAACTGTTAAACGACGTCAAAACAAAATCATCCAGTATCATCATCAGGACAATATTTTCTTTGAAATCTTCTCGCATATCTTCTATATCCTCCTATACCCTCAGAGTAATCTCAATTCATTAATTCTAAAAGTCAATCTGCTAACCTCTCGCCTTGGCATACAACTATGTTTATAATGATTATCAATTTCGACCTTACTGGATTCGCCACAACATCAGGTACCAAGGCCTACTTATCACCATCGCGGAGGGCAAGACGAAAGGCGAAAATGGTAGGTAAGAAGGCAAAAAGAGACACCTATATGGATCACGTGAAGATGGACAAGAACTGTGACTCATACGTAAAACCAAAGAGACAAGCAGAAAATATGAAAGAATGGAGATGAAAATCTAAACTCGTTGTAGACCATTCTAATAACTCACTTTATATTAAGTTCTGGGTATTCTAATGTTTTTTCTTCTATATGACAATCACAAATCAATTTTTTTTATTAATCGAAATCATATTTTCAAAAGCAATGCATTTTTTTTTTTTTCGTGCAATATGTTTTTTTATACTTATGAATAAGAATTCAAAAATAATATAAGCATTCTGATTTTCAATATATTCTATTTTTCATCTTTCTTACGATTCTCATAAATATTATATTATAACGTTCACTTCATAAAAAAAAATTCAAGTCAGTATTATTATTATTACTATTGTAGCAATAAAATGAGACATGTCTGAAAAAAATCAAGCAGATTTTAGAAACGCTTGAGATTCATCATTTATGCAACTAGTACAGATTCTATTCAACAAATCAAATAATTGTGTCCGTCTGTTTGTATTTGTTTATGAGTCAATTATTTTTAGTACTTTCATAGAAGAAAGAATGAAATTTAAATAAATATCGTTTTTTAAATCTCTCTTGAGCATATTTCGGGATAAAAAAATATCATCAAAATCTATCACTGCCATATTTTGAAATATTTATATTGAAATTTTGTAACCAGTAGATAAACTGAATGGTATGAATATTCATCTTGTAGCATATAAAATAAGAAGTTTAAGTAGTTAAAATACTCTAACGCACAATTCAAAAATGTTATTATGTCTTATACGTGATATTTTACACATTAAAAAAACACAACAATATATAAATTATGTAAAGAGATTGTATTATTCATCAGTGACTCTACAATTTTTTTATTTATTTATTAATGAAACTAGAGAAATATTATAATTTTTTTGAAACCATAATGTCAGATAGTATGTATATGAGAGAAAATATCATTCTCCACGTTTTGTCAAAAAGCTGATTTTGATTTCATTGCAATGAATTATCACATAGATTATTATTCCCTGATCGACTTCGGGTTAAAAGCTAGTATAAAATAAAATACAATAAGCAACAATATGTATAATAAGAGATTCTGTATTAATATTAAATGCCTTCAGTTGTTATATTTCATATTTGCATACAATATCGTATTCATTTCTGTCGGTCCCTCAATCCTGAGGATCGTGACCATCATGCCTCGTTCTGTAGACCATCTGTCTCCATGTTGAGCGATCCTCTGCCATGTGTAAGGCCCCATGAAGTGAGCTCTGTGTGGCCTCCTTAATTTGGTCGCTCCATCTTATTGGCACTCTGCCCCTTCCTCTCCTCCCTTCTACAACCCCAGTTTTATTTTTAAATTATTCATATTTTTCTCGCGTTCATATTTTCCAATCATTAAATAAATGGTTGCGCAATACAATGTTTCAAGGCTTTTAAATTCGAAAAAAATAATAGATATCATAATATTTTGAACCTTATATTTATGATTTACTTTCTTCGTAAAATAATTTAACAACTTAAGCTAACTTATCTTCTGTCAAACCTTAATTTTGATGATGAAACTTTCTTTCGTAACTCCGTCTAAATTTTCTTTTATAGTGATCGTAAAATTCACATTCGTGATTCTTTTTTGTATTATTATATTTTTTTTTTTTTTTTTCTTTTTTTTTTTTTTTTAAAAAAAAGATATATCTGGGTTTTGTTATAAACCCAAATACAACCTTATACACCTTTTTTCACACTAAGCATTTTATTTCCAGAAATATAATGCTTAATTAACTTCTACATAAATCTATTTCTAGACAAACATTATTAAAGATGCATTAGTTAAATATATTTCTGATTAGTATTTCCACATTCAGGCTCTGCCTGGTAGGACCTCTTGATAATGTTTACATAGTAAATGTATGTAATTTTTTTTTAACTAAGTAGTTTTAGTTCATTTTTGTTAAGTTAGTTTTAGTTAATTAAATAATGAAGTTTTACTCATTTAATCCAAAAATAAAATCAGTGTACATTTTTTGTTGTTGTTTTATTGTACGTGTGTTTTAATTTCGTTTTTTATGTATTTTTGCTGAATGTATTTACTAAACATAAATTAAAGTTAAATATTGCAATATCGAGAGACGAATAAAATATATACATAAATAAACATAGTTTTATCTAAAAATAATTGTAAGAAATGAAATTTACTACGTCTCTAGGCTAAGTCTGTTCTGAAGCAGTACAAAAATAAATAAATACTGATATTATTTTCTAAATAATTTTAATCTCTATTCACTCATTATATTCTCGTTTGGTCCTTCAGATTAGTTCATAGAAACGCAAGACGGAAACGAACATCTTCCATTGATGAACCCGCCGGCTAACCTACTTGAAAGAAACACCATGCTTATTTAAATAGATAGATTGAGAAAACTATTTTATTCAGAGAATTTTATTCATGAATTTCTATGTTATGTATTAAAGACAGTTTTATTATTCGTATTTGAATAATACAGTATGAAATGTATTGTTCGTTCCAACACAATACAAGAAGAGAAAATTATTATATTTGTACAAGTATAATAATATTATTGTATGTTGGTAGGTGCATAGACATACTAGGAAAACGAATAAATTTTTGAGTGACAAGCGCCAAGATACAATTTAGTAGTTTTAATTTATTCAAAGCTTCCGCTTCCGTTATAACACATTTTGAAATTGGAATACGTTCTACTACTACCACTATTAATATTGGTATGCTGTACTATTTTAAACTGTTCACTAGTGTTGTCGCGCTTATAATAATATATATAATATTCAGATGAATTTGTTTGAATTCAACAATGTATTTTAATATATACATAGAAACCATATTTAATTGAATGCATTTGTACGTTTTATTTCTTGTTCATCTTTTCCTTTATAAATCAGTTTTGGTTCATTGTTGAAGAGATTTTTAATTTTGGCTTCTACTACTATGTATAATATACTAATAAACATAAAATACTATTCATATATATTCAACTTTAAAAACAATAAAATTTGCATTATTTCCCTATGTGGTTAAATAAAAGAAATCTCGCCTCTGCAAATCATCATATTTTCAATGAAAACTGATTGTTTGATGTTATTAATGATGTCTAAAATAATAAATAACACTTTTAAATGTGTTATTTTGTTACATCTTCAAGAGATTTGAAGTTGCTGATTTTTACTCTATTTTTTTTATGTGAACAACATTGTATTGTTTATTTATATTTTTTTTTTGTTGAATAAATTCATCATGAACAAATCACGGCAGATAATGTATTTGATATTTTGATGCGCAAGATTTCGATTTCAAACTAAGTTTATGAGTCTTCTTGCCCAGGTAGTTTGTACATAAATAGAATAATTAGCTTATCCAAAACTGTGGAACGTAATTTGCAAAACAGTTTCTCTGAAAATCATGAATATGTTATATGATGCTTAAGGTGTAACTTAGATACATAGTAGGTATAATATAAAAGCAACAATGAATAGATTATAATATTGTGGAACGCTGTCTAAAGAGCTTATTATAATTACAAAGACAGCTATAAATAATAATTATAACGTTATTATTACAACGATACTATAGTTTATAACGTTATATAGTGATGTTGAAATTTGCGTCCGCAAATATTCTAAATTTCGTATTTGAATCCGCATTTACAAAACTCAATTCTAATTTCGCTGTTGTGAAGATTATTTTTGTTATTCTGGAGATATACCATTATTATTTTAATATAATGAAGATTTATCGTTATTATTCACGCATTTTAATAAATTTCCTGAATTTAAAAATTAAAACATACACATAATATATTTTAAAAACTATAAGGTTTTACTAAAACTTAAAGGTTTATTTGCATAATTTTTTAATATCAAATTTTTAGATGACCTTGTTCTTCGCTATTTTAGATGCTATTTACAATCGGTACTATTTATTGGTATCATGTAATTGGTAATCCATTTCGCTGAGCGCCCGAAAAAGAGTTGGTCTTTCACCCTTTTCCGTAAGTTTGCGAGTTTTTTTTTACGAATTTTATATATTTAATTCAGCTATAAGGTTTGTCACCAGTCCAAAATGTCCTTTTTTGGCACGGAGAAGACAGCTTGCATATTTATTACAAAAGACGGTATGCTGGCTTCTCTACTTGTAGGATATGCTGTGATTGAATAGTAGTAGTATTTTATATATATGTTAATATGAAATTCACAGCTTTCAAATAGCTGTATAAATTATTTATCCATTTATTTATTTTATTCTTCTTGCACATCATCATTCATATAACAAATTAAATAAAGCAATATACACACGAAAAAATGTGATGATGTGCAGTGGCGAGATTATCACTATATAGTGATATCTTCCATCTAACCACGAATTATATTATAAATAATTATTTGCGTCCGCACTATTCGCGATTGTTCGAATACAGATTATCGTCACATCACCAACAAGTACCGCTTACAACAATATGTTCTCGTAAATATCACGTGAACAAAGCTTAATTTGCTTTGACATGCCTACTCTTTGTGTTAATATATGTGTAAGCTGTCAATATTTCCTTAAGATAATAACGTGCTAAAATAACATATTATTACTATGTAACGTAATATATGTAGTTATATAGATACACGTATCTTATAATCTCTATGGCCTATCATATAAATTCGAAATAGCTGTTAATCTATCTGTTACACGATATTAAGTAAATGCATCATAATATAACGTTTTAATTTATTTAGGCATAACGTTATTATTTCGGGAAAAAATATCACGAATAGGTATAACATTTTGTTAGACAATTCGTTTCTTAGGTAAGTCTTACTTTGATGCACAAACTTTTTTTTATTATTTAGTAGTTTATTCCAAAAACGGTATATAAGTTCAATCAAACAAAAAGATCAACATTATGGAATATATTGCCCCACTAGGCTAAGGTCTGTTCTGGGGCAATACCAAAAAAATGTTGGTACATTCACTTGAATACAATTATCAAAATTATTTAAAAATAAATAAAAATAGTGCATCATTTATGTGAGTCAAAATATATAATATATCATCATAATGTACGTAAGGGTTAGTAGTTATTGTATTGTGTTAGTCAGATCTCTCTCAGACTCCCTTCAGCTCCTCTACATGAGCCATTTCGTCACCAATTTGTTAAAGTTTTTCCCACTTGTGAAAATTAAATTAAAAATGTTTGGGATTATTCGGTTATATATTCTTGGCCCAAGAAACAGTTTAAGTAAATTCAGTGAAAACACAAATCCTAACACAAAAAATTAAAAGCATCTGAATATATGAACTTGTTTTATGGCGTCTTCATTATGTTCAGTGTAGTTTGACTTATAGCATGATGTATAATATCATAAAACGTGCTTCATATTACTTAAATTTAACGCCTTCAAGAATAATATATTTACATCGCTATAAATAAGAGTTCTTAAAGTTATTGCAACTGAATCGTTGGAATGTCTTCTTCTCCATTTTATTTATCATAATACTGATATCATATTAAGTTTAAAATATTTTAGAGGATTCATAATCAATACGTCTAAACCCACACCAGGTTTTAACAGCTAGTCATATGTTTTTCATCCAATTAAATTTCTGATTTTTACAATTCTTAACAATCCTTTTGTGTATACATTGTGTATACATACAGTCAACCTATATGAATAGGTATTAACTAGGTAGGTATGTTATACATGATACACATACATACATATATAAACTTCCTTAAGGAGTGCATGATACAGAGTTTCGGTGAGTGACTATCGGTGGGTGTGATCAATTGGAATGATTAATCTAGAGCGGTTCAAAAATATGTTTGACATCTTCACTTCTAGTAAGTAAAATCCAGTTTCCGACATCCAATTGTCTCAAAAAATTCATGGCATTTTCATTTTTTTTATTGTCAATCAATATTATAAAAGTCAATAACATATAATAAAATTTCATTGAAAAAATCTCTTTCAACCACTTTTGTCTAGTTATGTTAACTTCACAATATTTTAATGGGACAGGCAGATTGAAATGATTATAAAATGATCAGATAATGAGTTAAAGAAAAAGAGATACGAAGACGCGAAATGTTTTTAAAAAAGTAATTAACTCCGGATCATTAAGCAAAGAAAAAAAATGCGTTACTCTTAAATGAGTGGATACATAT
Source organism: Athripsodes cinereus (assembly GCA_947579605.1). Classification (NCBI taxonomy): domain Eukaryota; kingdom Metazoa; phylum Arthropoda; class Insecta; order Trichoptera; family Leptoceridae; genus Athripsodes; species Athripsodes cinereus. The sequence goes on from OX388314.1 coordinate 22,160,877, forward strand.
TTAAGTTAAGATTGTACAGGACTTGTTAAAGTAAGAAGATAGTAGGTATATCTCTTTAAATATAAAAAAATAATTATTATCCTCAAAGAAAAATAAAGTGAAACGGTTTTTAAAATCCATTCTAAATTGCTTTTCTGAAATTGATTTATGTTCAGGCTGATCTTATCCTGGTTCCTGGGGGAAAATATCCTATTAAGCTCTGGAGCTTCTTTATTAGGCGAGTCATTCTCAAACCGAAGATGACTTTATGAAACAATATACTTAAGTCTCTACTACTTTACTTTATGTATTCTACTAAAATATTGCGGTGGATTTATCGAATTCAAGCACTCCGAGCTTCGCTTCTCGTTCTTATGATTTTAAATTATTGATTATTATTTTTTTTTTTTTTTTAATATTATAAATTTAAATTAAATTATGATGATAAATTAATGATCAGAAAATATGGTAAAATCTTTTCATTGAAATCCCTGGCAAAGAATGTTTCTCTGGCTCTTTTTTGTTAGTTTAAACTATCCTGTAAAAGGCATATATTCATAAAACTTCACGTATAAAATATTAAACATATTATTATCTTGAAGTCAATAATGAGGAACAGACGCCACCCATTCAAAATATCTCATATCAAATTGACAGGGAGTACTGTCTACTCTTTTTGTCGTGATTGTATGAATAAATGAATGAGTAACTTTTAAATTTATTTGAAAAGCCTCTGTAATTAGCAATGTAATGAAATCTTATCAGATTTCAATTCTCCGTATTTTCATCAAATTAGCTTTCGTCTTTTGCCGGATTTTTACATCTATGTAATTGAATACTTTTAAAATCAGTATTTATAATTTTGTTTAAATGAACAATCAATTTGTCGAGAAATTAAGCGTATCGAATTTCCCTAACAATCGAGAAAGTGTTGGATTCCTTAAGAATACAAAATTAATTGAAGTAAACAATACATTGGCCTATTAGCGATCTTTGAAAGGTGCAATTATTTATCGCGAGTAACTTCATACACATCTTCGTCTTTTCAGTGTTAAGGATTAAATATAAACAGATTAATTCCATCCTTTATTATGTTTTATTAGCTAGTAATAATTATTTATTTATACCGATATAATTCAAAGTCAAAAACAAAACAAAAACATGCATAGACAATGCACACAAATCGAGCTAGTCCCAAACTAAGATATGAATCTAGTATTATGGGTACCAACGCGACGACACACATATACAATGTACTAAACACATATACATGTAACACCCAGACCCAGGAACATTTGAGAAAGGTCATTCTTCATTTTGCCCTGGCCGGGAATCGAACCCGGCAACAATCACACCGGCTGCAACAAAACAGTAACCAAACTTATTTATTTATTTATTCTTTACTGTACATGGATAAAATACAATTACATAAAAGGTATACATCAAAATATACATCAACTTATATTATATTAGAAGGAACAAACCAATGACCAAGTGGATAATGTTCCGTAAAAAAAAATTTTGAAATCTAGAGCTATAATTCCAATTCCTGTATATTAGGTACAAATTTGTTCATCAGTCTTTCTTTCGATGTCTTTACCCAAAGTTCATCCGTTTGCTGTCAATACGTTATCGTGCTTCTACAGTATTCCAACTTTTGTTTTTTTTTATCAGAACTTATTTATTTATTCATTCTTTACTGTACATACCTACTATACATAACACTTCCCTTATGAATCTAAAATTCAAGCTCTGAACAACATTATATTATTTAATAAAATTTAAATAAATACATAAATAATCAAAACTTTGATGACGAATCAAAGTTATTCACATAGTTAAATGATGGCAACAAAATTTCAGAAAAATCCAAATAAAAAACATATCTCAGTTCTTCAAGATGACCTCAATTTATGTAATACGTTAAGTACATTTACATCAAACTAAGAGGGAAGTTTTTTTTTTAATATAAGTATAGTAAAAAATAAAAAAAATATAATATGTATATCATAAAAATACCTACAAAATCATAAAAAAGCTAATATTTAACATTAATTGTTAGTTTTAAAAGGAAAATACGAACGAAAATAAAATTAAGCCGTTTATGAATATTATATAATAATAGTACTTTATTTGGGTAGGTACGTATAATGGGTGCCTATGTGTTTATTTAAAGTTGAAAGGTTTATATTAATAACGTGCTTGAGCGTTATGGGCGTAAAAAGTTAATTGTTTATAATTATAGTTAAAAAGATTCAAGCCTTATTAGTTATGATATTCATTACCACGTGAATGTAAGCTGTAATGGTCGGGTAAAAGTTTAATGAAGATTAGCTGGAAGATAGCGTTATTTTCATAATAAACTCTCGTAATTTGATAATAATGTTGAAAAGAGCGCAATTTTTTGGTCTACAAAGTTTTTGATGGCCTAGACACATTTTTTCACTAAAGTCATTCGTAATATTTGTGACAATGACATCAATGCGTAAAAATTATTTTAGAAAGAGCTTACATATTCAATCGTTTATTAAAAATATACCATTGGCTCCGATTATTTTGGAAATAAATATTTAGGTCTCATCTTATGATCACATTTTAAAATATTACACAAAAAATAACTTTTTTTTATTTCATTGGTTGAATTAAACTCGGATTAGATAAATTCATTTCCCTGGAGCGACTTTTATATTCTTCGTCTTCTTCTGCTTGCAGTAGGTCATTGATCTGTTTGCTCGGAATTTGTTTCGTATCCTTCCATCTTTTAAGTTTAAAACTTTTATATTATTATTAATAATTGCCTAGACATTTTATGTGAAAAAAAGAGAACCGTTTTATGGAAACATCACTACAAGGGCCTTTTTTAAAATCATTACACCTCTTGAAGAAATGGTTGCTTTGAACAACTCCGAAATCTCCAGAGTTTTTAAATAAAAAAAAAATAATTTCACAATTTTTTCGACAGTTCAAAATAATGCTCGCAAGCGGAACAGTTCCATGTTAAAACGTTTACGTCATCTCACGAACGTTTAGGATATTTTTTTTCTAGCAAGAATCCATATACTGGACATGTTAGCAACGAAACAAGTGAAATAAGAATTTCATCAAATTATTTTATTTGATTGTGACGGCGTTATGTCATAAACATTTTTATTTAAATGAGCCTCAAGCGTCTGTTAAAAACATTTCATTCTATTTGGAACGTCGAATTTTAAAAGGGGGATTAAATAATTGTATTACTTAAAATAAATTGAAATTTTGTAAGAAGGATGTGGAGTAGGTTCGTAGCATAAATGATTAACAGATTAATGGTTAGTTAATTCACATTTAATTGCATCGTGAACTTTTGTTAAAAACAAATTACCCATCACAGGTAATGGTTTTTTTTTTAAATAAGAATGGTCTTTTGTCGTTTTAACTGCTGATTTATTTAAGCTTTATTTATTTATTATTTATATTTTAGCTTATTGATTGTACTGAAATTATTAATTAAAAAAATATTTTAAATACACATATTTATTTATTCTTACAGAATTTTAGTTTTTTTTTTTTTAAATAAATTTATATGTTGAAATGAACTGTAATTTACATAATAGTTTTGAAAATAGACGGCTTAATGATTAACAAACTTAACTCTTTGTTAACGGATTATCGATTAACTCCGTTAAATTTTGAAAAACGATACCCAAATCCAGTACATAGATAATTATTTCATCCCCAAAGAAGCAAACAGTACATTATATTGTTCACTGTTCATCTAAATGCCAGCTTACCCATCGTTGTTGGTACATAGTGCACTAAATTCAAATTATTTTCGTATAAAAAAACAACGGCTTGCAAATATTACTGAATAACCTATGTTATAGTTATTAACGAATAATATATAAAATTTAGTAAAATCAGTTTTCGTTATTTTTGAAATTTAATAATTTATTAACAAGCTGATTGAATTTGGACGAAGTGAAAGTAGTGTTCGAATAGGTTGAATTGACTTTCCTCCTCTACCTATACCACAATGGTTGCATGGTATCCATAATGAAATATCTTAATATGTCAAATAATCAAATCTCTAATAGTGTACTGTAAAAATACCAATAATTTTATAATACATCGAGTCTACAATCATGATACGAGTATCACTCATGGCTGAGGGTGGAGGAAAGAGTGACATTCAAGATATGCCTTTTGGTCTACAAGGCTATAAACAAAATGGCTCCATCCCCTTGATTTGACCACTAAAAAACCTTTTCGCTCTTCAGAACTGGCTTTGAATAGACTTAGGGCCAATATTATAAAAGTCCGTTAGCTCGAGTTATTATATGGTGCAAAATTTGATATAATTACTCGTTTTTCAGCATTATAAACATCCGTTGATATTATTTCAGTAAAATGTTACCATTGGCTTTAACTGGCCGACCGACCAGGGTTTAGTTTTGACCACTAGCATTGCTGTCTCACTATTTGCCTGAAGAGAGAAAGAAATAGCAATAGTTGAATATCCGCACGTGTTTTGTTAGGATATATTCTCATAGCATCGCTGTCATTTACTCATTTGTTTTGTGTAAATTATGAGATTGTTGGGTGAAGTTTTTATGAATGGGGAGCAGGTAGATAAAAGGGACAGGCAAGATCTTATGTGACCACCGGTTGAAAACAATGGGTACAGTAGGCAAAAATATTTCTTTTTAACGAATTGTCAAAAAAGTTTTATAATGCAGTATCTAGTAGAATGTACGAACTGATCGCCATCCGTTCGTAAAGTGTCGACATACTTACGAATATTGGGTTCCTCGTTTATAATTTCGGCCCTTTCTGAGCCCAATAGAGCCGGTAAGTCTTACTTCTATGAAAGGGCCTTTGGTTTTGTTGGACCGGTTACGTGGAATCGCCTACCGGTGTCATTGAGAGACAACCAGACTGTCACCAGCTTCAGAAGCAAATTGAAAACTGCACTCTTCATCAGCGCTCTTGAGATGGTCTAGGGACTGTTAAACGGGGTCAAAACAAAATCATCCAGACTCATCATCACCATCAATACATCGATTCTACAAACATGTTATCACAGCGTTAAATATTTCGATAGAAAAGGTGACTCAATTAGTATGGATCTAAAAGAAAGATTCGTGTTTTCAGCTTGTATTCCCGTAAAGAGCGTTAATGGCTGAATATTATATTTCACCATACTAGCAAAAGATATTCCGAATATCATAAACGTATCTACCGTGAAAACTAATGTAAAATATAATATTTAACGCTATATTAGGAAGGTACTCTCAAAATATTTCAGATATAATTAGAGTTTTCTATGGGACATAATAATATTTTATAATAATTTTATTATGATTATAATAATTTGTTCATTATGCATTAAATAATTATTAATTGTTTTTGATACGCTTATTTACATGGTGGTTACCCCCGTATGGTCACAGGGTGGTGTGCGTTCTATTAATTCTAAAACACAGCGTTGGGTGCCAACATTTAAATATAGAATGTTTACAGTTATAAAAAGAACAATCACAATTCGACGAGTGATTTATGATACGTAATCCTACACTGGAGAAAATTCTTATCTTTGGTTAAGTATTTTATCAGTTTTTATATTGTAGAACTTAATATCTATTAATAACAAATATAAACATGATTTACAGTTTTACTAGTTACTAGTAAAATTCTATTTTCATCTGGAATCTTAACAGTTACTAGTAAGACTGAAAATTATCTTTCTATTTGCTGTTAATTATCTTTGGTAATTTTTGTTCCCATTTTACTAGCTTAAGCAAATACCTATTCAGACGGGAAATTTGCAATAATTATTAACCAAATTTATCAAAACCCTATGGTGTCACTGAAGAGATGTTTATTTTTATTAATTTCTTGACATTTAGTGACAGAAATCATTTCAGTAAGTGCTCAGAGAGCATTCGTTGGAAACTTTAAATATGAAGGTAAAACTGCGTTAATCTATTTTTTTTTGTACACGACTGTGAAATTCAGAATATGACTATCAAACAAATTATAAAAAAATACCAGTTACTGCTATTTTGGACAAATTTTACAACCTATTCTACCGTTTATTATTTCCTCATACTCTAAACAATTTGTACGTAGTATCGATATGCACCACTGATTCTACGCATAGCTAGTGTTATGTGAATTAGGTCAGTGGCTCTAATAATTACCACCCACCTCTACGACCCTTTTATGAGTATGTCGTAGACTGACTAATGATATTTTTATTGCTATACTGTTATTATTAATAACAGTGAACCTTGTGAACTACTGTTATCGGGTAACAGATTACCTCAGTCACATAATAGGTGTAGGCCTCTACTTTTTATTTTAATTTACTCTTTAGTACTTATATAATAATTAGCAATATCATGAAAACCGTGATATTAAATTTTAATGTTTATAAAATCTGAAATAACATTCCTAATTGTGAAATTATCAAAACCAGAATTATTTGAATTTATTTCCATGAATGATTATGATGTTTATCGGCACACAAACACTTTAAAGAGTAAATCAGTTTTCAACATAAACCTTAAAGAGCGAAAAAATCAATAAATTGTATCATTTCGGACACTTCGAGTCATCTATCTATAGCCACACGCGATATTCCAAGTGGGCTAGATGTTGAAATAACTTTATTTGTCGGATATTACAGGACTCCTGTTTATCCATTTAGGTGACAATTTATTTATTTTTCAATTCTCTCTAGTCTGTCAGTACTACTATGGGGTAGGCAAAGGGAACGGAACTCCATATTAATATATCTTTACCTAGGTTTTTCTTTTGCTTCCTCCACATTAAGGAATATCTCATACATGCACGCCGATTTTTCTAATTGAACACGCGGCTATCCTTGAGAATTTGATCTGTTAATCAAGCCAAGCAGTGATCGTATATTTGCGCTGTTTTTTATTGATTTTGTGCAAATCAAAATTTTACTGCAAACCAATCCATTTGAAAATTGATCTCAGAGAAAGAAGAGAATTAATTATATATGCAACCAATCCTGAGTGATTTTATATTGACGTATAGAGGATGAACTGAAAAACCTGTTGTTTTTTACACTATTCCAGATCCTTTCTTTACTACTACTGCCTCTATACCATTACGGGAAATCTCACAAGTGGGGTAGCTAGCTGACAATGGCTGGCAAACCTCATTGCTGAATTTAAGATGCAAAATGTCTTAATTTTTCAAACACCTACCTTTTGAACTATCGGAAACTTTCGAAGAAGAGTGGCATGCTTTTTTTTAAATAATGTAATAGGTATATCAATTTTTTATCACATATGATAATTATGATAGTATCAATGAATATACAAAATATATATCAATTGAGTAAATCAACTTGAATAAAAATCATTCTGAATAAAATGAGTTCTTCGCGTTTGCGTGGTTTTTCAAACTTTAACCAAAAATTCAATGAATCAACCCTTTACTAGTTACACAAGTTTTAGTACTAGAAAAATTGGTAAGTATATATGGTTCTTATCGTCCTTTAAATATCTCTCATGCATTATTAACACCTAGCTGTATCAATCGATAAAATATACAATATACCTTCTAATATAGGTACATATAAATACATCGTACTAAATATCTATGAATGTATATTTATTATATTGAAACAGTCAACATAATTATATACATATTACGTACCAATATGTTGCCGTGCGATAGTAAAATTAGCCAGCTTACCGAATGGCTAGGCTGTAAACGCTGCCATTTAATTGAAGGCCTAACAGAGATAAAATCGGATTGCTTAACGCAACGTTCCTATCAATCCTAGCGCCAATGTGGCAAATAAAGAAACTAAAGGGGTATTCACACTTAACTTGTTCACTCCCAGTGATCATTCTGAATGATCCTAAAGGCGTGAATGGACGTTTCATCAATAGTGGTCACTAGATAATATGACGGTTGACAGCGATTACTACCCGGCATAATTTTGATAAAACGTCTTTTCACTGAAATAACCATAAACAAGCTTTTTCAATTTTTTTTTTGTTTTTTCTCATGTTATCGAGAATTTTTATAATTGTCATTTTTCATTTGTTTCTTTTTTACTTTTTTTACGAGAATACGTCAAGCTACAGACAACATGACCATGATATTGATACGGTAGTGAAAGCATAGGATGAACAAAGGTGAATAGACGTGTTTATTTTCAATAAGCAGTTTTGACCCTGATACTCTGGATAAGCATCCAAAGTGAAACAATCTGAATGCTACTTATGTTTCAACAATTAGGATAACTGCAGACAGGCAGAATGTTGAACGTTTGGTGCGTTATTCTGTCATTCAACAAAACCGACATTTAACTAACCGCCTAGCTATTAAGTTGATTGCCTAATTCAACTTTCTAGCGGCGACATATATACATTTAACACAATAACAAAGTAAAAAATAATAATACATATATATCTAGCACGATAAGCATTGACATTATTGACACACATTAATAATGATTTTAAACCTGACATTGTCGACTCTTAAAATTCTCATCACACTGACATTAAAATGCTGCATATTCAGATATTTTGATATGCACTATTATGTATGTATATCAAATTAAGTAAGAAAGCTTAAACTCTTAGACAAATCGCGCGACTTACCTATTTTTGTTAAATTATTTTTGCACATCATCGTTATGTGTAATAGTGTTGACAATACAATATATAAAAAAAACTAAATAGGATGATTAATGCAGTGGCGAGATTATGACTACGTAATAAAAAAAAATCTACAAAGAATTGATAACATATATTTATAGAAAAAAAAAACACAAATTTAAGATTTAAAACACTTAAAAGGGAATATGGATTGAAGATTTATCTTCAAATTTACTATCTGTGTTAAGGGCTTTTTGAAGTTTATCAAAAATACAACCTAATTACTTTTTTAAATATTCTTCTTCTTCGATGGCCCTACAGCTCATATCGAGCTTTGGCCTCCATCAGCCCTCGCCTCCAACTCCTCCTGTCTGCCGCTGCGGTTTTCCAATTAACAACTTGTAGGAGTTGGTTTGCGTCTTGTCTCACCTCATCCTCCCATCTCAGCCTAGGTCTGCCAACTTTTCTTTTCCCACCCGGATGTCCCTCAAGGATCCTTTTTGGTACCCGTGAAGACGGCATTCTCTGCACATGTCCGGCCCATCTTAGCCTGTTAAATTTTGCATATACAGAGAGTCTGGGAGCCTTGTAGATGTTATATAGCTCATCGTTGAATCTTATTCTCCAGGTTTCGCCATCATTCACGGGTCCCAGGATTTTCCTTAGCACTCTCCTCTCAAATCTGTCCAGCTCTTCTGCAGACTTTGCTGTCATTGTCCACGCTTCACACCCATAAGTCACCCACACTTTTTTAAATATTATGTGGTTTATATTGTGGAATACCAATTTTATTGTTGAATATTATTTTATATTTAATAAAATAATTAGAAATTCACTGTAGGTATTTTGCATTCTTATTTAAAAGAGTTTAACGTTTTTAAAACTTACTGTTTCATCTTCAGAACTACATTTAGATTTAGTTTATTGAAAACGTAAACTCATTAAAATAAAAGTGGAAAAATAGTTATTTTAATTTTAAGTTTTGAAGAGGAGAGCGGAATGTAGGGTGAGAGTTTTGAATGTGAGAGGAGGGATGGTGAGAAAGACGGACGAAATTTTAGAGATGATGAATGATAAGTATTTGGATGTTTTATGTGTATGCGAAACGAAGAGGAAAGGATGTGGTATTAAAGAAAGTGATGGAAGGATCGAGTTGTGGTCTGGTGTCCCAGATACACAACACGCGTGTCAAGGTGTGGGTGCTTTTTTATCGAAAAGAATGAGTGAATGTATGAAAGGGTATGAATGTGTAAGCCCCAGGCTAATCTGGATCCGTTTCAAAGTGGGGATGACTAGGATCTTACTCATAGTTGGGTATGGTCCTGGGAACGATGCCATGGAGACGGAAAAGGAAGAGTTCTGGAATTGCGTGAGAAAGATTGCAGAAGATAAAAAAGATAATGAAAGATTGATCTTGGCAGGTGATTTGAATGGATGGGTGGGTGTTAGAAGGAATGAACTTGAAAATGTTTTGGGAATGAATGGAGACAGTAGAGTGAACGATAATGGTAAGAGAATAATTGAAATGTGTTTGGAGATGGATCTTTCCCCCACAAAGAGATCCACTCGTATACCTGGGAGAGAGGGAATGAAAGATCGATGATTGACCTCGTGTGTGTGGACTCTCGTCTCAGGAAGGCGACCACGGACACTAGAGTGTATCGAGGCGCTGAGCTGGAGACGGACCATTTTCTTGTCGTCTCAAGAATAAATCTATTCTCCGGTTGGCGTTCAAGAACACAAAAGTCCACGCCATCTATGAGATTGAGAGTCGAAAAACTGAAAGATGAGAATGTAAAGAATGAATATGTAAAAACTGTGAATGAGAAGCTTAAAAAAGAATGATCTAACGATGAATGAAAGGTGGGATGTCTTAAAAAGTGTGCTTGTAGGGAGTGCAAAAGAAGCATGTGGTGAAGCTAAAGTAGGACGTAAAAAAGGCGATGCATGGTGGGATAATGATGTGAAAGAAGCTGTAGATAAGAAGAAGAATGCTTGGAAAGACTTACTGAGTGTGAAACAGTGTGACACATTTGAAAAAGAGCGAAAGAAAGAAGTATACAAGACATGCAAGAAGGAAGTGCGTGAAGTTGTGAAAATGAAGAAAAAAATGCTTGAAGATGAAGAATGTAAGAAATTGTCTACGTATGCGAGTGAAAATATGAAGATTTTTTGGAATGAAGTGAAACGAAAGAGGACGGGTACAAGTGTGAGCAGTATGAAAGGGATAAAAGACAAGGATGGATGTGTGTTAGTGAATGATGAATGTATGTTACGGAGATGGAAGGAGTATTTCGAAGATCTGTTTGAATGTGATGGTACAAATGAGAATGAGTACATTGAAAGCAGTGTGAATGAAAACGATATGATAGACATGAATGAGATTATGAATGCATTAAAAAAAGCGAAGTGCGGTAAAGCTGTAGGGTATGATTGTGTTGCCGTTGAGCTCATCAAGTCTGGTGGACCGGGGGCTCTCGCGTGGTACTTGGAGCTTTTCAACGATTGTTGGAGAGAAGGCGTCACACCAGAGGATTGGAGGAGGGCTATCATCTGCCCCCTGTACAAAGGGAAAGGCTCTAGACTTGAATGCGGGAGTTATCGGGCTATTAGCTTGCTGAGCTCAATAGGGAAATTGTATGGTAGAATTTTGATTGAGAGAGTACGAAAGATAACTGAGTGTAAGATATGGGATGCACAAGGAGCGTTTTTGAATGGCAGAGGGTGCACCGATCAGATCTTCTCCCTGCGAATGATTATAGAGAAGTTTCTGGGTAAACACCAGAGGCTTTTTTGTGCGTTCGTGGACTTGGAGAAAGCATATGATCGAGTGGACCGGGAAAGGTTGTGGCACGTGCTGTCGGAGTATGGGGTGAGCAGCCGGTTGATACGCGCAATCTCTTCACTTTACGTGGGAAGCTCCGCTTGCGTGAGGGTAAATAACACTCTCTCGGAGTGGTTTGTCCTCACCAAGGGAGTGAAGCAAGGTTGTGTCATGTCTCCGTGGCTGTTCAACCTATTCTTCGACTACTGTATGCGACCTGTGAAAGAGATGGATGTTGGTGTCGAGCTGAATGGGTTTCGGGTGAATGCATTGATGTACGCAGATGATTTGGTGTTAATGGCTGAGAGTGAAAGGGACTTACAAGAGATTGTTACGTGTGTGTATGATAGTTGCAATTTGAATGGTTTGAAAATGAATGTTATGAAGACGAAAGTTCTAGTGTTTGAAAGAGAGAATGAAAAAACGATTTGCGAGATCAAAGTTGGTGACGAATGTTTGGAGCAAGTAAGTGAGTATGTATATTTGGGAAGTATGTTTGCGAGGGATGGAAGATGCGATAGGGACATTGAAAGAAGGAAAGTGGCCGGTGCTAGAGTGAACGGTGCACTTCGACCCATTGTCAGCAATGGCAATGTGTCGAACATGGCTAAAATGCTGGTGCACAATACCATTCTGGTACCGTCACTTACGTATGCAAGCGAGACATGGACGTGGCTGAAGAAGGACGAAAGTGGAATAAATGCAGTGGAGATGCGATCGTTAAGAAGAATGGTTGGTAAAACGCTGCGTGATAGAGTGAAGAATGAGGATATTAGAAGAATGAGCGGATGCAAGAAGAGTGTTGTGGACAGAATGCGCGTGAATAAACTACGGTGGTTTGGACACGTTGAACGAATGAACGAGGTAAGAATGACAAAGAGGATATACTTGTCTGAAAGAAAAGGTGTGAGGAAGCGCGGACGTCCGAGAACCACGTGGCTTGATCACGTGGATCAAATTCTCAAGGACGGCCGCGTGTTGAGTAAGAGGAATCGACGTGCATGTATGAGAAACTGTATGAATGTGGAGGAAGCGAAGGAAGTGTGTAAAGATAGATCTGTGTGGCGTTCCGTTCTCTCTGCCTACCCCACTTGGGATACGGCGTGAGGGTATAGTATAGTATAGTATAGTATAGTTTTGAAAAAAATAAACATTATACAAAATAATACTTTGACAAATTGACAGAGAGTAATAAATCACTTTCCAAACTTGAAATTTAACATGTGTAATTAAAACTAATATAATAATTTAAATATATATTTTTTACAATGTCATCAAAAACATTGGCAAAAATAATATTTTAAACACCTTTCGCAGTATTTCTTATACTCCAATACATATGTAGGTGTTCACAGAAGACATATGTTTCCGAACTGAATCAAATATTTATTATCATATTATTATACAAACAAAAATGTCAAATTCATGAAAAAAAAATATTCACCTGCTTATCTGTACATTGTTTCGAAATAAATTAAATTGCTTTTTTTATTTTTCGTTTTCATACAAACTGTCGTATCATCTGAAAACCTTATGTCTTGTAATGTCAATAAAGTTGTTACTTTGACAATAATGTCATTAAAATAAAAAAAATATTTTGAATAAATTATCTAAATTAATTTTCAAACTCAAACATTTCCACTCTAAGTAGATAATATTTTTTTTTTGGGTAAGTGATATAAAAATTACAAGAAAATACCTAAAATAATCAATAGATATCGTTTGAAAAAACTGTTTAATATTTTCATTTTAATAAACTCAACACATACAATAATAATGATAATAATAATGCACAATAAGAAGCATACATAATTACCAAGTTATAAAATAATATGATACAAATAAATGATATATTATTGTCTGTGACTATGACTGTGTTATGTTTGTTTTATATTATTTAACTTTATATACTAATGAACTATTGTGCCAAACTTGCAGCCATGTAAACTGGTTCCCATTGTACAGTATATAAAGACTATATTGTATATTATCGCGTCCCTGCGATAAACTCGCCCATTGTGCAAAATATTTGTATATACCATGTTGTAATCTCATTCTTTTTGTTAAAATATTTTGTACAATAATGTTTATTATTATTATTATATTATTATATATTTGTATGCTGCTGGTATATGCAGCAGAGCATGATTATTGTTACCCATGCGACTAAATTTTTGTTATTGGTTTTGTTTCTTTTCTATTTGAATGTTTTGGTGCATTTTTTATATATATATTTATAGACTGTTGTATTATTGATCTGTCATACATATGTATTAAACCTATTGTAAAAGACAAATTGCCGTTTATTGATCAAATAAATAAATAAATATTGTGCAATGCGCGAGTTTATTGCAGAAGCGATATCTTCCAACTAACCCATATTAACTTTAAAAATCAATCAACACTATTTTAATCTAAATTAAGGAACGAAAAGAATAGTGAATATTATAACCTTGTGGGCTTAGTGCAATACAACGAATTGTGAAATTATATACAAGTTGAGTGAGATAGTGCATTGTTTATATTTTATGTACAATACTACTATACTACTACTATACCATCACGGCATATCCCACAAGTGGGGTAGCCAGCAGATCAGCTGTATGTACAATACTACTATACTATTACCTCACATCGCATCCCAAGTGGGGTAGACAGAGAGAACGGAACGCCATATAGATCTGTCCTTACATACTTCTTTCGCTTCTTCTACATTCATATAATTTCTCATGCACACACGTCGATTCCTCTTACTCAACACAGGGCCGTCCTTGAGAATTTGATCCACGTGATCAAGACACTTGGTTGTCGGACGCTCGCGCTTCTTCACACCCTTTCTTTCAGACAAATATATCCTCTTTGTTATTCTTTCCTCGTTCATTCTTTCCACAAGACCAAACCATCTCAATTTATTTACATACATTCTATCCACAATCTCCACAGAGCTTATTCCACTTTCGTCTCTCTTCAACCATGTCCACGTTTCGCTTGCATACATAAATAGGAAACAATATATTTATATCAAAATATTTCATTCATTCACTTATACCATCACGGCATCTCCCACAAATGGGGCAACCAACAGAATAAAGGCAAATAAGAAACCCAGGATGGGCTACATACTTCATAACTGATTCAAGGGTGTGAAGTCTAATGTGAAATGTTTTACGAATACCTACATTTTACTGGGCGTTCGAAATCTTACTGAAAAAAGTGAGAGACCAGTAGGCCTAGTCAAAACACATTTAAGAGTTACGTTTTCGTTCGAACGTTGACGACGTTGCGAAAACGCGTCATATTTTGTAGCTACTTGTGTATTTTAACTACGAAAATTGACGCGATCTCGCAACCTCGTCTTGTTTAAACGAAAACGAAACGAAAACGTAACGCTTAAATGTATTTTGACTAGGCCTAAAGTTCTATTCCGGGAAGTATAAAATAATAAATATCGAAATATTTCTTAATCAAAAACTCTTCAACTATGATAAATAATACCTAGATGAACAAAACACAACTGAAAATTTATCAAAGAAGATAGAATTAATAATTTCTTATTAGGTATAGATAATCAGTTTCATGAGAAAGTTTGGATCATAAAATCCAAAGTCAGCGATTCATTCACGCTTCTAAAGTATCCAATAGCCATAAAGGTAGATGAATTTCACCAAGGTGTCTACATGGAAACAAAAGTACCTTCGTTTATACTATCATCAAATAGATATGAATCTCGAATATATAAACTTCACAAAGGTAGTTGACACCTCATTGATTAAGCCTAAAACAGTGGCGTACCGTACGTTGTATTATTTATTTATTTTATTTTTCAACGGCCTGAATAATGGATTTAAAATAATAATTTACATGATTTACGTCGTCAATCTGAATATCGTTTTGATTTTTAAAAAAGTGTTCTACAATGTACCTCTGTCATTTTTGAAATGTCACATTAAACATTCAAAATGTCTCGAAACTGTTACATAGTTAATCCTTCAAAAATAAATAATAAATAATTATCAGACTAGCAATTAGCAATAGTGACAAAACAATTATAAAGTGAGAAGGGAACACATTTTTATTCAACGCTTATTTGTAGTACGGTCGTTTAATAATAATAATAATATGGACAATTTGTATTTGGCGCCGTTTAGTGATCCGTGATCATCTTAAAAGAGAAAAGTAATGTTCATAGGAATGGATATTTTAAATAAATATTATTTTATATTTATGTATGAGATTATTTGTTCTTACGCTCCACAATACTCTTCTTTGAAATATCGAACAGAATCAAATTTCCAGCATTTAAAAAGATTCTGCACTAACTGTATCATCTCTGGTTATGACATTCATAGCACTCTGGTGTCATTGTTAGAGGGACGGTGTGAAGCAGAAGATGGTTATTCCGGCCGTCAGAAACTATGGAGATACAAAAATGTATTAACTTAGCTAGTGAAAGCATGTTTATGGGATTTTAATTTTTTTCCGGATATCAACTGCGTCTCTAACTTACAATTATTTTAGGTACTTACAGAAACCGTTGACAACATACTCCACCTAATTTTTAGCTAGATCCAAAATTAACTCAATCTCTAAACACACGGTCTTCTAAACAAATATTAATAAATTATAATTAAACAGGCGTGATGTACGCCAATGTCCCCAACCCTAGTTTATATTATATATCAAATCTCATTTCAAACCCACGACAGTGCCCGTCTCACCCCTCTACGTAGTACTATCCTTACACAACCCTCCTCCATAACACACTTTCGTCCTCCCTGAAATCCTCTACTACTGTCTTCTACCGATGCCGCTCTAAGTGACCTATATTCCTTCACGATCCTCCATTTCCCGTTTGATGAAGAGATTATATTCTCAAGTGACGTTTTCCTCATAGGAATCTCAACTAGAAAAAAAGCTTCTAAGGAAAAAAGCGTAAATGAAAAATGCCACAACATTTGTGATACATTACGCCATATTGTGCGCCGTTATAATGATGTTGTTGGTACTATTTTTAGAGATGAAATTAATATCCGAAAAATATTCGATACCTGACATAAATTTACAATACGATGCAATAGAGTGGAGCGTTATCCCGTGGAGCGCCCGGTAAAGAATTGGTCTCCTACTCTTCTGCGTAAGTTTTCGAGTGTCCTGTAAAAGGCAGGTGTTCGAAAAAATTAAGACATTTTGCATCTTAAATTCAGCGATGAGGCTTGCCACCCATCCTGAATGTCTTGATTTTATATTGGCACGAGGAGGACAGTTTGCATGTTTCTTACATGCAGCTGATTTGCTGGCTACCCCACTTGTGGGATATGCCGTGATGGTATAGTAGTAGTAGTAGTGCAATAGAGTTCGTCGGTAGCCTGGAGGTAGAGTCTCGGTTTTGTGAACAAGGTTTCCGCGGTTCGATCCCAACTGCCGGCAAACTCCCCTTTCACGACACAAGCTTTTAGCTTACTGTGAAAGGTGTATAAGTTTGTTTGTGGGTTTACTACAGAGCCCAGATATATATTCTTTTTTTTAAAATATCTATATAACTTGGGTTGGGTTAGTTGGAAGAGATCGCGCCTTTGCGATAAACTCGCCCTCTGTATGCGATAGACTTGATTGTATTTAATTTGAATGTATACCTTTTATGTAATTGTTTTTTATCAATGTACAGTAAAGAATGAATAAATAAATAAATAAATAAACTTTCTTTACCATCACGGCATCTCCCATTAGTGGGGTAGCCGATAGAATAACTTTATTTTATGCACATGCAGATTGTCTATTAGTATAAATAAAAAAATAAGACTTTTAGGATAGGTAGCTTTATCAAATTTCTAAATGCGTCAGAAATTATACCAAATTATAATGGCCCGTAGTCAAAACACATTTTAACATTTCGTTTTCGTTCGAATATACATAGACGACGTAGCAATAAAGCGTCAATTTTCGTAGCTAAAATATACAAGTACCTAAGAAAATTAACACTTTCTCGCAACGTCGTCTAATTCATGTACGCTAAAATGTGTTTTGACAACGAGCCAATACCAACTTAATAAAGTTATCAGTTAGAATGAAAGGTCGCAATTTCTAAAAGGATGTAATTTTTTTCCAAATTC
Source organism: Athripsodes cinereus (assembly GCA_947579605.1). Classification (NCBI taxonomy): domain Eukaryota; kingdom Metazoa; phylum Arthropoda; class Insecta; order Trichoptera; family Leptoceridae; genus Athripsodes; species Athripsodes cinereus. The sequence continues at coordinate 22,178,414 of OX388314.1, forward strand.
TTATACCGGTTTTAAAAAATAAGGAGCTTATATAAGTTTTCCTAGACTGAAAAAGAGACCAGAAAAATATTTATGGCGAGTTAAATTTTGGCAATCGCGACCGTGGTTGGATTTCTAACTAATCTTGTATTTAAAATCTCATCGGAAATCTGTTATCCGGAATCAAAACCACTATTCAGTACATCTCTAATTATAATAGATAGTACTCGTATTTTTTTCAGCGAACACAGATGTTTCATATCTTAAAGAAAAATTACGACAAAAAAACAAGGTAAATCATGGAACAACTATATTTTTGTAACTTCATCTACTTCTTTAAAATACAACAATAGAAACATCTTACCCTGTTTAATAATAATTATAATTGGTTGTAAGGTATCGCTGTTTGTACACTAAAATTCACCCTTTGTGCATTAATTAATTACCAAACATGTCGGACAAGCAGACCAACTGAACGTATCAAACTTTTTCTGGCAAAAAACAAATTTCAATAATTATCGAATGTGCATTTATTTTACAACTAAACACACCTTAAATAACTGTAGACCCTCTCAACAAGAAATAATTTGTGTCGTGAAGGTGAATTTGACCGGCAACGAAAATCAAACTCAGGATCTCTCGTTTCAAAGTTCAAGACTCTACCATCTGGCTACTGATCACCTCTTTTTATGTAATTTTTGTATTTTTGTTTATTTATTTATTTATTTTTCGTGGAGTATGCTGCAAATAATTGGCCTCGCACTCTTTTCGAAGTGTCCTGGAAAAGGCAGTTGTTTGAAAAAAGAAAGAAATTTTATATCTAAAATTCAACGATAAGTTTTGCTACTTACCCTGAATCTCTTAATTTTTTGTTGGCACGGAGAGGACAGTTTCTATATTTTTTTGCATACAAACTGTCCTCTGTTTGTCTGCTGGCAACCTCACTTGTGGAATATGCCGTGATGAAATAACAGTAGAAGTAGTAGTAAGTATTTATTTTATGAACAAAATTATATAAACTTATAAATCTTAGAATAATATATGTAAGTCAATCCCTTTCTCTTATATATTTTACAAATCTGAACCAATTCATCAGTTGGAATAATAAAACTGTTTTTTCTTCTGATACTTATTCCGAAATACAAGTAGGTATAAGAAAGTGAAAATGCTAGACCTTGTAAAAGTGTTATTTTCACAGTAAGAAGTTCTCAGAACATCTGGTTTCCACTTTTTCTTCATCAAAATCTATTTCTTACGGTAGGTAATAAGAGTAAAAATGTGTGAAACAACTAGGTACACATTTTTTATTTCTCTTATTATGTAAAATAATATAAAGGCTTATGTTGAACATTTTTTAAGAGATTATTACATTCTCCAATACGTAATAGAATTATTGGATTTATATGGCAATCTTTCTCATGGAACCCCGATCAGAACATTAGAAATGGTAATCTAGAAATGAAATGAAAAAATCATTGAATTGATCCTTAAGGCAGAAATGGTAGATGCCCACCAAGAGACACCTATATGGATCAAGTAAAGAAAGACATGAACAGTGGAATGGAGATAAAAATCTAAACCCATTGCAGACCAATCCAATGGATTGTATAACTCACTATATAATTATAATCATCACAAAATGACACTCAATCGTAGAAAGTAAGATCACTCAACTATTTGAGGGAGAACAAAAAAACTAATGGAAACAATTGTGTTTTTGTTCGGAATTATTGTTTTATTTCTTTGAAATATTCATGCTTGCTTGTATTGACATAATTAATGCACCTAATTTATTATCGTAGACCTATTGATTCCCATTGACTTCTTTTGTTTTGCATTATTTATTTAATTGACTAGGTATTGCATATTAATTAATTACTCCAAATTTATACAAAAATGTATTTTTGACTTGCTGATTAAGGCTCACGTCGTGTGTTGATGTAAATAAATAAATAAAAATTATGTTTGTTCTTGTATCTTAGTAAAAAAAAAATAATCGTGATTAACAAACAAACTTTCTTGGTTGTATATCACGTTTTGAGATTTTCAATTCAAGCTATATTTATCATTCTTCTTTCTATGATTGTACATTCATTCTACATGGCATATTATGCGAATTTCTAAACATTGAGTATATATTATACTTATAAATCTTATGTATTATGGTACCTATTAAAACTCAAACTTCTATATACACGCTATCCATTTAAACAAAAATAACACAAAACTACTATTTTTTATTGCTATTTGATGTGCCTAATCTAGCAATGATATTAATAATATTCCAACCTCTATGGCTCTCCCAACCCTTTTGTGCCTTTCATCATATTTTTTTTTAAATTTTGGTTTCATAATTTTATGTCATAAAATATACTCAATTTTCTTAAACATTCTTATTACCATTCTTTTATTCCTCGACCCATCTGGTTTGGGGAAGTGTTTTTAAATGCCACAAACGCTTCACACTTCGAGGCATTCGTGGATGTGTGGGTCTCAAGATGGGATCTGCTACGTCAGCCGGATCCCCCGCCCACTGACGTGATAGGGGCGAGATGATAACACTGGCATAAAGTATAAATAAATTGTCACCTAAATGGATAAATAGGAGTCCTTGGACTCCTGAAATATCCGAAAAATAAAAATATTTCAACATACTTCAACATTCTCAGTGTTTTTAAATGCCACAAACGCTTCACACTTCAAGACATTCGTAGATGCCTTGGAGTGGTACTCAAAATGATACTCAATTTTTTCTATTGTAGACAAACAATGAAGGGGATCCACCGACAACCCGGGTAGCGCAAAAGTCTTGGGACGCGAAAAATGTTGACAGATTATGTCGTTTATTAATTTTAGAATGATTTTACATACAAACTAATGGTCAGAATGACATAAAATTCATATGGTTTAGGTAAAGGCCGTGTATTTGATGGTGAATTTTGTATACAGTTACCTTATGTCAATAGGATTACCAAGAATGTTTTCAAACAGCCCTCGAATCTATATAAAATTTATTCTAACATTCCTTATTTATTTACATAGCAACGCTGGGCACAAAGGTAATCAGTCAAGTAATAAATATAAAGTAAATATTAAGTATAATAACAATAAGAAAAACCTTGCTGTGCGGATTCGATCCAAATAAATAAGAAAGTAGGTAGATAATATACATAACATACAATCGTTCTCACAAACAACGAATAACTTTTATTCCAACTTTTAACCCTGACTAAGTGACAGTTTCAAACACTCACAAACAATATCTGTGCTGATTATGGAGGGCAGCATTATCTCTTTTGTTGTAAATTATTTATTTTTTTCTTATTTAATGTACACGTATGCTGTACCTATTGAAAAAGTCAAAAAAGTTGTGTCAATGAACCTCAAGATGACTTACGGAACAGAATAATAAAGAGGCTTAAAACGAGAAAAACCGACCCCAGCTGCCTTCAGTGGCAATGAGTAGGGACAGAACAAAAAAAAAGAAATATGCTATACCTGCCTATTGGCGTCTCTTATGAAAAAAAATAATATGGAGTCTAACATTGTTCCGACTTTATGCCTCCATTATATTATTCCTGATAAATGTCAAAATTAGAATTTTTGTATTTACATTTAATTTAGGTAAGTCCACCAAAGAAATTTTTTTTTGTGGTAAAATTACGATTTAAACAGGAAAAACAAACAGATTACTGAGGAAGATTTTTTCATTTAGCTAGGATAAACTTTAGATTTCTTATAAAGGTAAACATTTTATTTTTCGTACAATATTGATAAGTTTTACCATAAAAATATCATTCTTTGGATCGGTTTTCGATTGAACAAGAGATAACAATTTTCATTTAATCAAGTTTAATTTTAGTCTTATTTAGTTAGCCTGGCGTAAAATCTAAGTTTTTGTAAATACGAGTGCTACAATAAAGTTCCTACTTTAATTCCGGCAAAAAGAAAGAAAGTTTGTTCTTACTGCGTTACAATTATTAGGAACTATTTCCTATATTATGATGATTGTATTTTCAGTATGAGGTATTGTTATACCGTCAACGCACGCGATAATAATATTATTGTAGTGTGCTTTGTATGTACTCGTACATATGTCACCAGATGTCACTTCGAACGTTTTTAAGAATGAAGTTGTCTTTGAAGCGTTCAATTTAGTCTTAAAAAAATATTTATTAAATTGAAAAATGTTAAAATTGTTAAACGTCTCATGCTAGGTGTTTCACAAATATCTGCATTTTTCAGGACCTTTCATGACAAAATCTTTTAGCATACTGTAAAAGATGTATAAAGTTGTATTTGAGTTTATAACAAAAAACCAGGTACATCTTTTTAAAAAGTATATATATTGAGTAATTGTTTAAATATATTTTAAAATTATTATTTTGTTTTTTTTTACGCGGCGGCAGAATTGCCATCCACACTTCTCAGCATTATACAACCAGATAAGTCTCCATATGATCAGTCATGATCACACAAAAACTTAACAGTCTAATGCCGGGAAAAATTCACCTATCCAGATATACAGGATATCAAAGGATTAGGCTCAATACGCGGGTTCAAAATACCAGCATTGTGCCTGAAATATCTGTGTTCAAAAACTTTTTTACAATATTACAATTGTTTATTATAATACATTTCTGAATTTCAATGTACAAATTAACCGGCAAATCTAATTTTTGTAAATTATTTATTAAAGATTTCGGAGTTACCCCTGTAGCTGACATGACTAAAGGTATTATATAAACGGACTTAGAATGCCAAATATTTTTTATTTAGGTTGATAAAAACACAAAATATTCTTATTAGATAGTTGAAATACGGCTGATCTGCTGGCTACGACACTTGTGGGATATGCCGTGATGGTGTAGTAGTATCTAGTAGAACAACAATGTATTTATAGTTAATATTGTGGACCAACGGTACTTGGTGAAAGAACATATTGAAGTTGATTAAATAAAACACTTCGAGTATTTAATACTTCCACACGACGTTTAATATGTAATCGGTATATATTTTGTAAAACACCATATCTATTAATGACGATAAAAAAAATATTAACAGTTTTACTAGTTACTTTATTATAGTGACCTAGGTTTCGACATGCAATATCGATTTCGAGGCATAGTTTGATAACTTAGGTTAGGTTTTGTGACCAATGGTTTAGATACAAAAATATGATGTTGATGATTCTGGATGATTTTGTTTTGACGCCGTTAAACAGTCCCTAGACCGTCTCAAGGGCGCCGGTGAAGAGTGCAGTTTTCAATTTGCTTCTGAAGCTGGTGAGAGTTTGATTGTCTCACAATGGCACTGGTAGGCGATTCCACGTAACGTTTATGGTTTATAAACCATATTTTTATTTGTTATTAATTTACATAAGTGTCCTTTGACGCTTGACGATGAAAAATGAAACTCTTGAAAGTCGTCTTGTGACTAATATGCCACTTGTAGAAGATACCGAGATGTTTATTTAGAAATATACGATTTTTTCACTTCTTTTTGGAAGAAATAATGTGTGTATCATTTTCTTGAGAGCTCCATTTGATGTTTATATACTCATGAGATAGGTAGGTACCTACCTACGTAATATAAAAGCATCTATATTATTATAAATATAACAATGAGTAGTGCGTCGGAGCACGTACATACTCGGCAAATAAATCTAACCATACAAGAGAAAGAGGTATAGTCGTACTTTGTTTACCACATATTATTAAATAAAATTCCCATCCACAGCAGCTACATATTTATATGAAGTTTATTATTGTAGTTTTATTAATGACATCGCGCGAACATTTTTTTTAAAAATTATTATTATTGCAAAAGACAATAAAACAACTATTTCTAGGATGTTCGTGAAATGTTTACTCTTAAAATATGTCTTGGCGGTGATTATATAAAAAACGCTCTAAATTATCATCTTTAAAGTTATTTTTTATAATTTATCATGTAGTAGTTTTACTGCATGACCACCACTTCTTTATCCCAACATAACTGTCCTTGAATTAGGTGATTTATAATTAGTATTGTTACTGATGATGGAACAAGTAGTACAGTAAACGTTATAACTAAATACAGTTATTTGAGTGAAAAATACAATGTTTCTTTTATTTTACATAAACTTTAAAATATTGATCGAACAATATATTATTAGGTACTTACAGAAGTCATACACTTTCTTGGATAAAAAAATTACACAGGAGACAGTACTCGTTTTTGGAAAACCTGTACATGTCTAGGTGTAATTATATAAGTATACCTATACAAAATAAAACTGGTGAATCGATTAGTAAGAAATAATTAAGTTCATTCCAATCAACTAACTGGGAGATTCGATAATCAAAGTATTTATTTAATGGTATTAAATTTGGTTAGAATATTATCGATAAGCTCGGTAGGAGTGTATCGTCTGAAAGTATTACTTTTAGAGTTATTGGATGAACAGAAGTATCGCAATCGTTGTAGAGGACTGGTCTGGTTGTCTGGTGGAAGGAGGAATGGAAAGAATTATTGAGGAAGTGGAGCGAAAAATATTGTTCTTATTTCTAGATGTATTGTGTAAGCTCACACCCTTATCTAGTCAAGAATTTCGTAAAATATGACAGCAAATGATCAAGATGTGCTATTTTTTTTATTTGTGAGTACTGTGTCTAGAATAAACTAATTTTCTTCTATTAATTTTGCATAACGAAGAAATGTCTCGCTGTATTTAGCATTACGGCATCTCCCTTAATTGGTGTATAGCTTGTAGAATAACTGTATTTTATGAATATAGACGTCGTCCTTTTAAGTACCATAAAAATCTTTTTTCTTAAGTATCGAGTGTGTTTTGTAGAAGGAAGCCCATAAGGTCAACCTCGAGCCCGCTCTTTAATAAAAAAAATCTCTTAACTGACTGGACGACTTGAGAACATGGATGTTCTTGAAAAATCCATGGGTAAGTGATGGGAACTCCTCCCTTAATGTTAATGTAATGTGCCATAAAAATCGGAATTGGTGACATATCTTATAATAATAATAATAATTTATAATAAAGCTTTATCGACAGAACATAATACAAAGTTTGTACAAGAAACACATAATAAATAAAAAACAGTGCTCTGTCTAATGGCGGACTTGTTGCAGAGCAACATCTTCCAGTCAACCATTCGAAAGAAGAAAAAAAACTACAAAAAAGAATAAATACTCAAATAAAAAAAAGAAAATTACATATATATATACAAGAAAATACATATATATATAAAATATAAAAAAAGATATCAGAATAAATAGTAAATTAAGTAAATTAATTACGATGTCTGTGCAAAAAGAGAGGGGAAGGGGAAAGGGAAGGAATCCTACCTTAATCGACCAAAGACAAAAAAGAAATATCTTATCGCTGAATAATAATTCTTTTTGAAGATATCTTGAATGTGTTGTTTTTCTACGATCAACTGACTTCCACATAATATGTTGAAAATGGTCACATACATACATACATACCATCACGCCGCTTCCCTCGCGGGGTAGGCAGAAAGGATCGAGCGCCACTTCCTTCTATCCTTGCATACATCTTTCGCTTCCGTCACTGTCATACAATTCCTCATGCATGCTCTCCTGTTCAATGTGCTCAACACGTGACCGTCCTGTAGGATTTGATTTAAATGATCTTGCCATTTAATCCTCGGACGTCCGCGTCTCCGAGCACCATTCCTCTCAGCCAAATATATCTTCTTAGTCATTCTGTCCTCATTCATTCTTTCCACGTGCCCAAACCATCTTAACTTGTTTACATTCATCCTTGTTATTACACCAACTTTCATTTCACATTCCTTTCGTATATCACTGTTACGCACACGATCTCCAGACTCTTGCCACACATCCTTCTCAACGATCTCATTTCCACTGCATTTATGCCACTTTCATCCTTTTTTAACCATGTCCACGTCTCACTTGCATACATAAGTGTTGGCACTAAGATAGCAGAGTGCACCAACCTTTTAGCTGTGGTGGATATGTTCCTATTTGCAATTATTGGTCGGATTGCACCATTTACCTTATTGCTAGTAACTTTTCTCCTTTCAATATCGCTTTCACACTTCCCATCTCTCGTGAACAAACTACCTAAGTACACACATTCGTCAACTTGCTCTAACACTTCGTTGTCAATCATTACCTGGCATACTGTTCTCTCACTTCCTCTTTCAAACACCATGATTTTTGTCTTTTTTTTAATGTTGAAAATGGTGCGATAGTATAAATGTACTTGGCTGATTGCTAATGTTTGCAAGTACCTACATCAAACCAATAACGAAGAATTATAAAAAAGAAATAGAAATTAAAAGTTTCAATCTCTTTAATGCTATGAACATTACTAATATAACTGAAATTCGTTTTATAGACACTTTTAGACATTATTTCGTTTTTATATTGTTAAAAATATTTCAGGAGTATATTGTATTAATATTGAAATTTCAAAAACATTGCATATATAATTTTAAACATTTGCATGTATGTATGTACGAGAGTAGATTTGTTATATCTACTCTCTCTCTCTCTCTCTCTTTTACTATTTCTATCTGTCTTTGGCATTTCACCCAATGAATGAGTGATACTACTGTTACATCTACTCGTACAATAAAAATTTTATATCAGCAAAGAAATAGAAAAAATAATACCCTCCAACTTTATGTAACTGGAGTCTGGACAGAATTATTATAGATGTTTATGTATGTAAACCGTTTTATTATTTTTAGGTTTACTTATTATCATCACGTATTCTCACGACATTCCTGTGGTTTCCAATTACGGTTTAAAACACAACCAAAACTCATTTTTGAAAATAATTTTCATACATCTTCACGAAACACTGCTAGTTTAAAGAACATGTTACAATATATTTTCTAAAGTATCTTTAATCTAAATTTTTGTATGAAACATTCTTCAAGCTAACACCCTAAGGGCATAATAATGAAATATTCTTTGTAAATATAATATTTTGTTTATAATATGAGTCTAATTTATGAAAGAGATGATCTGAATACCGAATAAATCATAATTATTAAATTCTAAATCAGATAGTCGGACATCTTTTTATATAATGATTAACACCCAACTATTTATTTATTTATTTATTTACATCTTCAACAGGGATACAAACAGTCATATCATAAATAGTGTTGAACAGAATAATACAAAAACCATAAGTGGACCAGCAATGTCCCCTATTATTACCAGTATGCTAATTACAATCATTTTCAATAAACAATAAAGTCAATCATGTGGGATTCACAACAATCAGGGTTTTTACAAAAAAAAACATACATAAATGTTACAAGTTGAATGAAATGTCGAAATAAGACAAAATATTTTTTGCGTTTACATATTCATAAATTCAAATGAAAATCAACAATATACAATAGAGAATATTAAAAGAAAACGAAAATTATTCATAAATTCGAATGATAATATTTATTTTATTCTACTTGCATATCATCATTCACATAACAAAATCATCAAATCAGTTTAACCATAAGAAAAAATGTGATGATCATTTTTAGATGGACTGTTTTGGATGGATAAAAAGTTGGGCAGTTATGTTTTAAACATAAGTTTTGTCGACATTTGTCGAAGTTTTGTTTACTATTCCTGCATTCCCTTCTAATACTTATCAAAACCATGTAGATTATCAACAAAAAAAAACACATTTTCTCTATGGAAAAATTTCGCGGACTTTAATGATTACATAAACGGTAACCAGATTTCTCACTTATTGCAATGCCCGCTGATGCGAAATGCATGTGATGTGACTTTGAGTGACCTAATAATGATGGTGAGTGATAAGGCGATATTCGTCGCTACATACTGAAGTGGCAAGGTCTAAAGTCCGGAACCGAAAAGTAAGTAAGTACCGTATATTGAGCTATTTTACAGTTTTAATCAGATGATAAAACTTAATCGGATAATCGGACACCGGATATTTACTGGATACGTATTTCATCTGTTACAATTATTATACTCGAACATGCTCTCGGCATATCTCCTTCAAACATAGCTGTACATATACCATTTCGTTGAAAGCTCCATGTTGTGCCTTCACCAACAACTCTGATACTAACGAGAATATGATATTATTTTCTTAGAAATATATAATCATAATAGGGAACATGCATGTGTGAGGAATATGAATAAATGTTATCAATTCATATTAATAAATATACGCTGATCACGAATATCCTAATAAGAAACCATAAAATAAAACTTTTCATTCATTATTTTCATTTTAAAAATCCATATTTTCTGTTATTGAATTAGTCCGGTGTGACGTCGCTAGGCGCTATTTTGTATTGCCACACATTTCACTCTTAGTACTGTTTGTAGCGCCTGATATTGTCAAACACTGCTCCGCCACGAGTGGACCTTTTTGCGGCGAAGTGTGAAAATTGCTTTTTTAAATGGTGATAAAAACCTTAAAAATGCACTTTTAAAAATATAAAAAGTACCATAATTTTTCTTATTTTCTGTACTATTTTTTGGGTTGAAAATATTTTTTTGTGAAAGTTCCCCATTTACACACTATTGTACTTGAATTTTACTACTGCATTCTGAACATTTGTATTACACGTTAGCGCGACTCTAGGACTGTCAATTCTATTTACATATACATTATATCGTTTTTGGAACAGAGTTGACAAAATCCAAGATAGTTGATTTTGCTAACATAAGGCAATACTCAATCGATATCGGTTGTTTTGTAACAATTTTTGTTTCGTATATTCGAAATCTAAAAAATCATGCACCATTTTCAAAGTTAAATAAACACGTACAATTCGTTCTTGTGGATTACAAAGTATTTTTTTTTTCTTAATTATCTTAAACGTAAATAATTATTTTCATAAAGAGAGACAAAATAAAGGAAAAATATTGTGTTGATTATACAACGATTTTTGAAGGATATACCTATTCAGTTTACCTTTTTATCATAATATTTTTTTTAATGTGGGAATTCTAAAAATATTATGATGAACATACATTGAAAAAAACACAGTATATAGTTAGCTTCTAAGTGACTTTATTAACTTCGCTTATTAATATTCGGAGACTCGACTCCATCGTCAGGCAATTAAATTTCATTTTTTTTTAATAGCCTGATTAAGTTTACTTTTTTTCTAATCACCTGAGCCCGTAGACAATTTGTACTTAGCGATCGTCTACTGGCGAACTTTTCGACAATCTACCTACACGTACCGTATAATTATGCGTTATTGTTGCAGTTATTGACGAAAATTCGTTTGTAGGCGATCGCCAAGTACAAATTGTCTACGGGCTCTGATGATGGAGTTGAGAGTCTCAGAACACTAGCAAGCGAAGTTAATAAAGCCACTTGGAAGTTAGCTAAATACTGTGTTTTTTTTTTCAATTTCTCTTGGAATCAAGTACCTTTGGTCAATAATATCGATTTTTTATTATGATGAAGTACACGTAATTCAAGTACCTACCTTTTGCACACTTCGCAGAATACTCGAAACTTCTCCATAATAGTGTATTACAATATATAATAATACACAATGTCATTAGACAACGCAGTATTTCATAAAGTATATCTACATACATACGTATAATAATATATACGTACATTATTACAAAATGATCCACTGACCCAGTAAATAGTTTGCACGTACTATCATACACTGAAACTCATTGTATTCATAACATGGAGTACCAACTTGAAGAACTATTTAGTTTTGCAATATTGTTGTCATATAATTATTACAATGTACTTCTAGTTAAAGCTTTGTTTCTCTAAACGTCATTTCAATTACTATAAGGTATTATTATTATTGTGAATGTAATTAAATGTTTATTCAAGAAGTTTCGTACAGTTCTGTTTTGATACCTCGCAATTTAACCCTCTTACAACCAAATTAAATTGTGAAGTCCCGAAATAATTTGTCCGTATAAAGAAAAGACGTGTTTTTTAGAAATTTTTGAAGTATAAAACAATCACCTCTCACCATTTTCGAGGGAGGGGGATGTATATTTATAAGAAAATTGGTGGCTTAACGATATGCTTTTTGCTATTTTTTATAGTTGAAACTAATATTTTAAACTCACTTATATTTTAACAAATTATGTATAAAACGATAGCACGTTTTCCCATTTTTCAATCAAAAGTCGTAAAAATAAAGATTGACATTGACATTCTACTTACATACGCTTTTTGCTTCTTAAACTTTCACATTGTCCCTCTATCGATCATTTAAATCTTCTAAGGCACTCCATTTCCTTAAAACGAAAGTGAAATAATACGAGTACAAAAATAATTTATCAACTTTTCAGAAAGAAGATATTATTTAATAAATAAATATTCCATGAAACGATATTATTGATATTAAGAATAATTTATTTGAATAATTTGATAAGGTTAAATATACATAATAGGAAAATAAAGGGATAATATTAAAATATTGATCACTTACATACTTATGCGCGCTCCGATTGCTGAAACTTTGCTTAAAGAGCGGGAAAATAAATCGCTTGTTAAATCATGGATAAATATAATTACATAGTATACATAATCTGGCATTGTTGGGTTGATGTGTAGGAAATTCGCCGAAGAATTTTCGCCAATACAAAATGTATTGTACACAGATGAATATTTTTTGAGAAAATTCAAGTTTAGAACAGATAGTAAAATCAGGTGAAGACGTTAATATTGATTAATATTGTAATTCACAGAACATTTCATACATTATCTTTAGTAGGGAGGTAGAACATTATTGCATCGATTTTAATATTATATGTAATTGACATTAATAAAAATATTGTTAGTTGATATTTGTTTGTGTGCGATTTTCGTTCATGAAACAGCAATGAGAGGGTTTTCTGAAAAAAAATATCTGAATACATAAATAAAGTGAGCCCAAAACACCCGAAGAAATACGAATTCATTTATTTTATAAATTGTACATATTTATTTTTTATGCATTTAAAAAGTTCTCGGGGTAAATCTTAACAATTAAAAAACAAAAGAAATAACAAAGCTTCAATCTACATATACAGCATTTAATGAGGATAGAAATTAGCTTAGGCACTAATCCTGAACTAAATGAAAACTAAATGAATCGTGAACTAATTTGCTGTAAATTATGTAAACGATCACTGAATAGCGACTAAATTTGTTCATTGCCGATTCGACGCATATCATTCTGGCCCACATATTTCATCGTAGACAGTTAAATTCTTCTTAATTCCTTGTTGCTAAGAACAAACTGGCATGTCTCTTCAGAAACTTTCCTCGTTATAATCACGAATTATATGTAATATCTTTCTACTTATACTATGTAATAATTGCTATCTAATTAATAATAATGATAATCACGATTGTTCTACTTATTTCCACGAAAAAACCTTAATATGAAAACATTATCAAATTGTATTACCGATTGACTAAGCGTTTGCATTTATTAGAAGTATTGATAACAAAAATACAACATATACAATACATTAACTCGGTCGTAAAGTTTGTCACAAACCCTGAATATATCATTTTAAAAGGCACAGAGAGATTGACCTACATATTTATTATAGGCAGTCGCAACTTTTCACTGTGTCAGTATTCAGTAAGTCAAAACTCCTCCATCTACAAGATTTCTAAGAACCTGAAAGATCTAGATTCATTCAACACCGTGTTTATAACAATAACATAAGAAGATTGAAAAAGTCGGTTGTCGCAGAATCGTCCTGAATGGAGGTGATTTATTTCTGCCCTGTACTTCAGAAGGGAACGTTTAAAGAGAGAGTTAAAAAAGATAGAAAGAGAGAGAGAGAAAAAAAGGGTTTCTAATGTTGCACCTTTTGAAAAAAGACAGAAAAAAATTAAACATCAATCAATTTGTTCACGCATTTATCATAACAATGAACTCAAAGATGGGCTGATCAAGTACAAAAAACGTGTTTGATCGTTATTATATTGTATTTTGTAAAATTTTATTGTATGTTACCCCTTTTTCTTAAATAAATGAATTTAAAAAAATAACTGTTTATTTACAAATTGATTACACTTATACACATATAGGCAATCAGTAGCCAATATATCTTAATATATGTACATAATATATAAAAACCTTTATTATAATATAGGGTTTTTCAACAAGGACTTTGTTTTTTAAAACAAAATAAAACAAAAAAATTTGATGAAGATGATTAAAATTTTTATTGAATTACAAAGAAAAAAGTTTGGCAATTATGCATGAAAAATGATATCTGACAAATGTCCACCACGAGCACGCTGACAGATGTCGATTCTTTCATCAAAGTTTTTAATCACTTTTTGGCAAAATGGCGGGACTATTTCGCTAATCACATCACGGATTTTGAGTTTTAAGGCTGCAATCGATTCGATTGGCTCCGTATAGACTCTGTCCTTAACATAGCCCCACAAAAAATAATCCAGTGGCGTTAAATCACACGATCTGGCTGGCCACTTAACAGCTGAGTTTCGTGAAATCATGCGATCGGGAAATTTGGTTTGCAATAAATTGATCGTTTCATTGGCTGTGTGACATGTGGCACCGTCCTGTTGAAACCACATGTCAGTGATATCCACGTCATCAATAATAGGCCAAAATTGAGTTGTCAACATCTTGCGATAGCGTGATCCATTGACCGTTACCGCATTTCCAGTCTCATCTTCGAAAAAAAACGGCCCAATCACGCCTCCAGACCACATAGCGCACCATACAGTGACACGCTGAGCATGCAACGGCTTCTCAATAATTGCTCTAGGATTTTCAGAAGCCCAAATGCGGCAATTTTGCTTGTTGACGTACCCTGACAAGTGAAAATGGGCTTCGTCTGAAAAAATGATTTTTTCAGAAAAACCAGCGGGTTGTTCTTGAATGAATTGAGCGAATCTACGGCGATTTGAATGGTCGTTCGGCTTCAATTCCTGCACCAGTTGAACCTTGTAAGGCTTCAAAGCCAAATCCTTACGCAAAATTCGCCATGTGGTGGTTTTGGATAACCCCAATTGTCGAGAACGTCGAGGAATTGACAAATTTGGATCTGCTTCAACACTGTGGCTCACGGCTGCGATGTTTTCAGTTGAACGACCCGGTCGTACACGCGTTGGTGTTAACACATTTTGTATCGAGCCTGTCGACTCAAATTTAGCGACCAAATTCTTAATAGCGGTCTCAGAAGGACGATTATGTTGTCCGAAAATATCACGAATTTGACGAAATGTCACTTTAGCAGAACCACCATTTTCATAATGTATTTTAATTATTTTAATGCGATTTTCAAGCGAAATTGAATTCATTGCAACAATTGCCAATGCATGCACTACGAATACGTCAAAAAATTAAATGTCAAAACTATCATGTTGCTGGTGTTGCCACAATTAAAAAACAAAGTTCTTGTTGAACAACCCTTTATTATACCTTACATTAAACAGATCGGATTAGAAAGAGGTTAGGTAGAGAGGGATTATTTATACGAAAAAATAAAATATTAGTTAAGATATACAATAAATATTTCCAGAACTATTTACATAATAATGAGAAATAACAATCGTAAAAGATTAACAATAAACCATATTACCTAGGTATATTGTATTTTATGAATATTATTGGTTAAGCAAGTTAATAAATAATAATACCTTACATGTTGGCAACCGGTGTGGCGCGGAGGCTAACGCACTTGCCTTTGAGTTCCGAGGTCCCGGGTTCGATTCCCAGCCAGGGAAAATGAAGAATGACCTTTTTCAAATTGTCCTGGGTCTGGGTGTTACATGTTTATGTGTTCAGTGCATTGTATATATGCGTATCGTCGCGTTAGTACCCATAATACGAGATTCATATCTTAGTTTGGGACTAGCTCGGTCTGTGTGAATTGTCTTTACATGTTATTTATAAGAACGCGATTAGAGTTATGAATAATGTAGAATTACTTATAAGTTTGGTATTTTCTTATATCAAAATTCTTTACAAGTGACTAAAGCATTATCCTACCAAAAAGGCGAACGGTCGGATAAGATCTAGTCGGATGATAATAATATTATATGCCAAACTATGCCTTAAAGGTGGGTAGAATATTTCGAAACAATTGACTAAAATCATTAACAATTTGATCCACGCGGTTTTTGAACATCCGCTTAACTTTATCCAAGAATTCGTACATAATGATTATATAGTACACGGTGATCGATAAACCTTAATGCTAGTGTCTTGAATTTCTAATCTGTGGTTCGATACCGGTTGTCGACCTATTACATCTTTACTATACTAATTATCGTTTAAAGTAAGGGTATTGAGTGTGTATTTGTATAATTTGGTCTTAGATTTCCTTTACAACCCTTTATTTCGACAAATATCACTGATGTGGTTTTAAATATTACTCTTTTTTTTCCTCCACATGAAGGTTGCAAATAAGCTTCATATATTCAGAGCGATTCTGCGCCAATTAAGTCATCTCTTCCCGTGACATTCCTCATGCTATAATATCATCATATATATGGACAATTTGTAAAGCGCCGTTTACTCATTACATGACCATAATTGTCTATCATTTGTGGGTAATGAGTGCATATTTTTTTCCGTCGTTAGTTCATCGTCAATTTATTATTGTCAGACTCCCTCAAAGCTTGTTTTAGTTAAAATATTTTTCAAAAACGATAAAAGCTTATTTATTTAGTAAAATCTGTTTTCAAAATTTAACCTATATACAACAACATCTGTCTCGAAACCATGACTTAAAGAGTTAAGCTCCAAATGAAAAGCTCTTGAAACATAAGAGAATAGTTTTGAAATAATAATCATAATAGGTGTATAATGATCATAATGACAGCTAAAGCTCCTTGGAAGAAGGCCTAAGACCTTATTATAAAGGGTTCTTATCCGAGCTTAACTTCGTTCCCCCTGAAATTCTCATAGCTACAAGGTCGTGATAGGTAGAAATATCAAATCTGTTTAAAATCTTGATAAAGTAGTTCTATGAAATACACACTTGAAAGCTTAAGATCAGATTCATAATTTTACAAAATGTATAATGTATTTAAATAAAATAACAGTTATACAATTCAATGTACAGAGGGTGAGTTTATCGCCAAAATGCGATGTCTTCCAACTAACCCGGTAACTAAAATTAAAATTAAAAAAAAACACATTTTATCACTGAATGCTTTATTTTTTTACTTCAACGGAGAGGACGACTTACGTGTTTATTACATGCAGTTAGTCTGTTGAATTTTTCTACTTGATGGATGGTAGAGATACATACATAGATAGATTTTTTATACAAGAATGAGAAACTACTCTTCTTTAAAACATGACTGTCTTACGCTTAAGAGTCGTGTTTTTATATATCAACTCATAAAAGTTTTCAAGTAAAAAATCAGTACATGACATTAGAATATTGGATGTCTGATAATTTTTATAGCACAATGAGGAAGACCTGTGATTTCGTAATATATAAGTAATTCACTGGCTACCCCGCATGTGGGAGATAAGTGACAATAAAGATAAATGAGCACGTTCAGAACATTTCAAATATCATTATACGATACGAATGCTAGTGGTTCGAATAATAATATACTTGTATATATTATACTCCATCGTTAATACAAAGCTAAAGTTTTCTCAATTTCTGTTGAACTATTCCAGAAATGGGGCACTGCATTATGAAAAAAAAATTTTAAGAAGTGCTCTATGATAGCGTCCAAACAAGAATGCTGCAGGGGCGTAGCAAGGTAAGAAAGAATATCTAGACTTTTGACCTATTTTAATTTTTTTTTTTTCATTTCATCATAACGTGTAATTGAGGGTTCATAATCATACTCGTTTATGGATTTATTTAACGTTGTTTTAACTTTACATAAGACTAAAATTAAATATTCACATATTCGTCTAATTTTTAAATTTTCAAATCATCACATCTCAAGTTCCTCAATTATCCAAACCATTATACAATCCGTTTCCTCATTTTACACAAATAATTTAACTAGCGATATAAATAAAACGGACAGAATTTTCATTGTCACAATAAATCAATTCACTCAAAACATGTAGCAAGTCTCAATACCGAACTTCAAATACCTTTTTAGCAACATTCTGAGAATCTAGTAAAAAAAATGTTGAATACTAATCCATGGTATACAAGTTCAATTGTCAGTGAAATTATGTAGGAAAAATATAAATAGTTGTGTCTATGACATAAACATCAAGTCTTCTCATATTATAATTTTTATAAAAAAGTTTTCTTATTTAGTTTATAACCTAATTAAAAAATCATTTTCCTGAGTACTGTCCTGTACTCTAGCGTTGCAGCAGGGTACAATGGCGCTGAAATCGACCTATTTTATAATGAAACTGAGGATATCGACTAGAGGAGTAGGATCTATTTCCATTAGAGACCAACCACACCATACCATACCACACCAATACCATCAGACTCCCTCAGAACGGGAGTGCTACAGCCTCCTACTACATACATACCTACAAATAAAAGTGATATTCAACAAATTATATAGGGTTGCTTAGTATTCAATTGTGTGAGTGAACCATTTGAAAAAAAAATGTTCGATGTTTCCGTTGTTAAGAGTTTGTACAGAGGCCTGAGTCAACAACACACTTTCGTCTCACGTTCCCGCTCCGCTAGCGTTCGGGTGCAGACGATGGTGCGCCAAAGTGTTAATTTTCGTAACTATTGTGTATCTTAGCAACGAAATTGACACTTGCTTGCAACATCGTCTGCACCCGAACGCTAACGGAGCGGGAACGTGAGACGAAAGTGTGTTGTTGACTCAGGCCTCTGATCTGAATTTCCATTTGTAGGTACATACCTACGTGATTTGGTTAGATATTACATACCTACGTGATTCAAGAGATTTATATTTTTATCATTTGTCAGAATATCATCCTCCATTCGCATAATTTATAGTAAAGTAGCATTCACATTGCTTCACTTTGGATGATCATCCAGAGTGTCAGGGTCAAACCTGTTCATCGAAAGTGAAGACGTCTGTTCACATTTGTTCATCCTATTCTTTCACTGCCATGTCAACACTCTCACTCATATTGTATGTAGTTTGACGTATTTTCGTATAAAAATAATTAAACAAATTCAAAAATGAAAAATAACACTTAAAATAAATTAATATAGCTCTCGACTGCATAATATGTACAAATTAATATAATTCAATACAAATTCATAGAGAATAAAACAAATAATAAGATAAAACTTGTTTATGGTCGTTTCAGTGAAAGGACCGTTCATCAAAATTATGACGAGTGGTAATCGCTTTCCTCCGTCATCGCTACACTAGCGATGAAACGCCAGTTCACACCTGTTCATCTTGGAGGATCATCCGGAGTGATCACTGAAAGTGAACAAATGTGAACGCCCTATAAGATACGCGTAAAAACATTAAATGTAAGAAACCACGTCGGATCAGAGACCGTCAGTCAGTAAATCAATGAACAGTGTGGAGCAGAGGAAATGATATCGCAGGAATACACATTTCATCACCAATCAAGAGATCGTGACCAGGAATGATTAAATAAAATAGAGAAAGAGAGGGAATTTGAATATGACTTGTTCTTTGTTCTTTTTTTTATATTACATGACAACCTTATGGGCTAATGAAATATATCAAATAGTTAATTTGTATACACTTTTAAATTGGGCAATGCATGGTCTCTTGTAATGATTATAATTGTTTGTATTTATTTGTATGTGTTGTCTGAAGTGTGTAACTGGTTTTGAATAAATAAATAAATAAATGACGTTCTTACCATCTTTTTTCGATTATCGCATTGTCTATGATTGTGAAATCACAGAATATTTTTCGATTATTACGATGATTGTATAATCATCCCCAAAGCACTGTTCATATTACAATATTATTATTATTACTATACACAACAATACAAACGAACATATAACTTGATATTTATATTATATACAATAGTAGGTACACGAAATAATATAACAGCTGCGTAGTGGCAGTAACAGCATTTGCAGCCTATGCAATGCTTATCATTGAAATGGGACATCATCGTACTTGTAATCTAGATATTTTACCTGACATTTTCTAGTAAAAATATTATTGTAATTTTTATTTATATCAATACATTATTATTCTTTATTATTTTTTTTTACACCATCACCGTATATCCCATAAGTGGGGCATTTTTTTAATTATTATTTATTTATTATTTATTTTTTCAATAGATACCGAAGTTATTTCAGTATAATATTATTTAGATTATTTTAATAGAAAAAAATTTAGTCTCTCGTCAAAGGCGGTGATCGTTCAACGTCTTTTAAATATTCATATATTGTTGACATAATTTTGGGAGTACGATTGTTTTGAACATACTATATGTATGTTCAAAACAATCGTGTTAATGTTTGTATAAATATTTTCATTCATAATACAATGATTTGATTTGACTTATTTTATAAATTTAATAATTTGATTCCCGTTTTAGTGTTGTGAATGAGAATTTTGATCTGTTTTTTTGTGTATTTATAACACATAAAAGGCTCGCTCCATGTATGTGTACTTAATATAAACAAATAAATAATAAGTCAGTTTTGAGATAAAATCTCAAACAAGATACACACAAATTTTGAATGGAAAATATCAAACCATGAACATTTTTGGTTAGTTGGGAGAGATCGCGCCTTTGCGATAAACTCGCCCTCTGTATATTGATTGTTTTTAATTTGAATGTATACCGTTTGTGTAATTGTTTTTAATCAATGTACAGTAAAGAATGAATAAATAAAATAAAAAAAAACATAATGAAATAGCAAGACAAACAAGCTTGCTAACGTTGATATATTATAATATATAATTCACATTGCATGGTATTTATATAATGTGTCCATAGTATGGACCTCAATATTTATTATATGTAATAATAAGATGTATAACTCTCATATCGAAAATTATTAAAGGAAATAAAAACGATTCCATTAATATTTATTGATTATATTATTATCATCAGTATCTATTCTATTAATCTGCTTAAATACACCATAACTATATCCCACATAGGTGGGGAAGGCAATGGATTTATTATATGTAATCAATTAACATGTCTTCCTATTCGTGTCATAAAAATTACATTAGAATGACTGGTAAAACTCAATTTTTGAATATGTGTGATATATTAAGGATTTTCGCCTTTTATACTACCTTTTATATTAACAAGATAGAGAACCTTGTTCTTATTATTAAAATTCCACATTGTTATTATAAAATAGATCTCCCCGACACTTTTTCCTTTTAATTTCGTTTTCTATAAAATGCAGATATTCTTAAAATAATATTGTCTATAAAATGTTTAATACATATTATTTTCAACTCAGCAATTGGTACAGTATGCAACTCGTTCTGATAATATTTTATTTCTTAAATTTAACGTAAGCCAAGAATAATAAAAATGCTTATTTATAAACCTACTTCTAACAAAATATCTTAAATATTTACCGACATATTTATAGGAAGTTTTTTTATTCTAAAAGTTTAAATACAGTTCAAACGGAGTTATACATCATAATATTTCACAATTAATATCAAATCCTTCGTTGTCTATGGCAATCCATCATATTTAAAATGGTGCCAATGTCGTCGCGACACTTGTAAAAATAAAATAAAAATATGTTGTTCAAAAAAAGTAGCTTTTATTTACCGCTTAAAATAATATTTCATAGGGTGACAATGCATTTTTGGAACATAAATCATTGTTTTGAAATGAGTGTACAGGGTGTCTATACACTTCAGCAAATTAATGATAATATTTATATAACACAAATACATCATTATTCATTTACTATTCACTGAAATGTTATTTGTTTCGGATTTTAATTGTTATTATTTAATAGATATAACAAAAGAACTTTTTCCCACAAGATAAACAAGAAAAATTTCTATAAATATACTTGAGATACAAAATTTAACACAAACTCAATATCGTTCCTATATCAATTACTTCACTGCTTTTTGGTTTTATATTATTGCTTTAATAAAAAAAAAACTTTTTTAAATAGATGTCATTACATATTAAATGTTGTTTATTTCGATACGCTCACGGAGGAGTTTAGAAAAATAAAACATTCAATAATGTATTATTGCTACTTACGAATGCACATTGCTGACTTGTATTATGAAATATAAAAAAAACTTAACCTCTAGACAATAACGATTGATTTAAATAAAACCTTCAAAAAATAATTTCCACAGAAAGACACCATGAATTGAAACTGGACACCTTGAAATACTAGCTGACCCGGCGAACGTTGTTTTGCCATATATATTATATATGGCAAAACAACGGTGCCATGACAAAAGAGTATGGCAAAAGAGTTGAAAATGATTGAATTACTAATATCACTATTAAAAAATAGTAATGTAGTAGTTAATAGTAAAATAGTAGTTGATGGTAGTAAGGTAAAAATTTAGGGCTGTATGTATTTTTTAATATCTCACCATAAAAATATAAATAAAAAAATCCGAAAAACAATGTAGAAAAATTCGGGGTGGACCACCCTTAACTTTAAGGGATTTTAAAAAATAGATGTAAGCCAATTCTCAGACCTATTCAATAAGCACAGAAAATTTCATCAAAATCGGTCCAGCCGTTTCGAAATAGTATGATTACAAACACCGTGACACGAGAATTTTATATATTAGATGTATGTAATGTATGTAATGTAATAATATTACATATATGTGGTACAGTATGTTGGTTATATCAACCAAAAAGCGCTGGTTCTGATTTGAAAAGTTGGTAGAATGCGACTTGAAACACTGTTAATTATTCACTGAAATGGGGAAACGTGTTTCAAGATTATGGTAGCTGACACAAAATGTACATTAAACACGAATTATTTTTTCATTGCATTTTTAAAAGATTAATAAATGCTTCAAATATCCTCACAGAAATTACTGTACTTGTGTCATGCAACATACAAAATAATGTTTATATTAAGGTTCCTCAAATATTTATTTATTTACTTAATCTGTTTATTTTTTTATCAAATTTGAGGTGAGCTTTTGTGCTTTTGCTCTCCAATCAAAACGATGACAAATTACTACAAAA
Organism: Athripsodes cinereus; assembly: GCA_947579605.1. Lineage (NCBI taxonomy): Eukaryota > Metazoa > Arthropoda > Insecta > Trichoptera > Leptoceridae > Athripsodes > Athripsodes cinereus. The sequence continues at coordinate 22,201,486 of OX388314.1, forward strand.
TGGCGTTAAGCAAATTATCTAAAAGTATAGCGTCAGCTGATTATTTCAAAGATAAATGTAATACGGCAAATTGGTTTATAAATGAAAATTGTAATACCAATTGATTAGGTATTCGAAGTAAGTGCAGTTTTACACAATTAGACAGGGTTGGAGGAGATCACAGCAAAATAGTCACGAGACAGATGGTGTCATTTAGTTGTATCACTCCATTCAGATCAACAGTGTTCGGACAGCGACAGTTTGTGTGGATGGCACCTAGACTGTTTAATATCATGCCTCTAAAGATTAGAGAAATCACTGTTTTTGTTGAATTTAAAAGAGCATGTTATGGGTGGGTGTCTGATCTGCCAATGGAGAGATTGCAGGATATCTTAGGATTTGTTCCATGATTTGTTTTGTGTTTTATGTGGGGTGATATACTTTTGTTGGTATGTGGTGTGGGATTTGTGATGTGTGTGGTTGAGGGATGTGTTGTTTTTTTCTGGTTTTATATGGAGAAATGGTTTGTTCGTGTGTTGTTTCATGTATGGACAGTTTGCAGCAGTATTTTTCTTGTTATGAATGTGATTGTGTTAATATAGGAGATGAATGTTTTTTGTATATATGTTTCAGTATGATTGATATGTTTGTGAGATGTTTGCCCTAGAACAGGTTATACCTAGTTGGGCAGCATCAATGAAAACATATATAAGATTTGTAATTTATTGGTGTAATAAAATAAAATAAAATAAATAAATAAAAATAAAAAAAGTTGTTTAATACTTAAATTATGATATACATTTTGAAGAAAAAAAAATCATCTTGAAATTCTTACATTTGGTGAGTAGGTAAATAGATACCTAAATATTATATAGAAGTGGTTGGCTCTTTATTATTACCAAATTACAAAACATAAAGATCTCTGAAATGGTGAAGCCCTCGGGGTACAGAATAAATATTTACCAACTCCTGGTTTTAAACTTATCATCATCATAAATTGTGTCCCGGTAGCGAAAACTCTGGTCACCCTAACAACGGAATGCACAAACTCTTTTACCCCTTAACTCTTTCAATACCGCGGGGTAATTATTTATGTTATTTTTTTTTTATAGAATTTCTATTTTATATTACCCTGCTAACTAATTCTTCATAATATTTGATTTAAACACAACATTCCCAAATTTTTAATTACGATTGTTTGATTGTCATTATCTTAAAAATTCACGTTAACATTATTAAGAAGAAAATGCAAAATGTATATTATTTTTTTGCATTGAATGAAAACATAATTCACCGGGTCTTATGTTTATTAGATAAATCAAATGGCACTGGTGATTTAATTTACCTTAAGACTGAAAATATTATTATTAAAAAAATAATCATATGTATAAAGCTTTTCAACAAATTCGAATCAGGTGATTTAAGTGTCAACGTTTGTTGAAGAGTTGCGAAACGACGGTAAAACAAGCACCATAATAAAAAAATCTATACCTTCATCATCAGTTATAATTTACATTGTCATATCTTTATTATAACCTTTTTCATAAAAAAATCTTTAAAATTAATGGCGTTTATTTTTATAGCGTAGTTATTTTAACAGCAGGTACCTACTTTTCTACTCATGTTCTCATCAACTCTTTCCGGACCAGTGCTCATTTCGTTGGTTTTCCCTATTTTTAATGAGTAGTTTTTGAATTCCCTTTCATATGCAAAACCCTATAATACTCGTATGCTTTTCCATTCGCTATATATAGAAATTAACATACTGGCTAACGTCTGTGGGAAAATAATTTTACATATGATATGTATGTATGTTAATTTTTTTTAATCCTCTACTTTGTTAAGAAATTAGAATTTATTTCCCTCTTTCTTTATAATACTAAGAAAATCATCGCAGTTTAGGGATGTTTGTACCCAATTTTGTCAATTTTTGTAATTGACCGTATTGTGGAGACATGTTTGTAAATAATTGATTTTGTTTGACTAGATGTTTTTTATTAATTTATTGTAAGGTTTTAGCTTTCTTTTTTTTATTTTTGCTAACTTCAAAAGCTCTATTGTTTTGCATCTCATTTGTATTTCTGCCACAACACAGCCCTATGGCTAGTGTGGAAGACATTTTTTTGTGATTGTATTTAGTATGTTCAACTGTGTTATAATGAAAATGTAAAGACGATATTATTATTTGAGTAAATTATTAAAAAAAAATGAACAATTTTAGAATATTTTCTTTGCGATTGTAGAATTACACATCTTAAACATTTACCGTGAAAGAACTGAATGTAGGTGTTGATATGAATGGGATGAATGTAAGAGCGTTAATGTTTGCCGATGATTTGGTATTGATGGCTGAAAGTGAAAGTGATCTACAGCGAATGATGACGTGTGTGTATGAAAATTGTGCGATTAATGGATTGAGAATGAATGCAAAAAAGACAAAAATCATGGTGTTTGAAAGAGGAAGTGAGAGAACAGTATGCCAGGTAATGATTGACAACGAAGTGTTAGAGCAAGTTGACGAATGTGTGTACTTAGGTAGTTTGTTCACGAGAGATGGGAAGTGTGAAAGCGATATTGAAAGGAGAAAAGTTGCTGGCAATAAGGTAAATGGTGCAATCCGACCAATAATTGCAAATAGAAACATATCCACCACAGCTAAAAGGTTGGTGCACTCTGCTATCTTAGTGCCAACACTTATGTATGCAAGTGAGACGTGGACATGGTTAAAAAAGGATGAAAGTGGCATAAATGTAGTGGAAATGAGATCGTTGAGAAGGATGTGTGGCAAGAGTCTGAGAGATCGTGTGCGTAACAGTGATATACGAAAGGAATGTGGAATGAAAGTTGGTGTAATAACAAAGATGAATGTAAATAAGTTAAGATGGTTTGGGCACGTGGAAAGAATGAATGAGGACAGAATGACTAAGAAGATATATTTGGCTGAGAGGAATGGTGCTCGGAGACGCGGACGTCCGAGGATTAAATGGCAAGATCATTTAAATCAAATCCTACAGGACGGTCACGTGTTGAGCACATTGAACAGGAGAGCATGCATGAGGAATTGTATGACAGTGACGGAAGCGAAAGATGTATGCAAGGATAGAAGGAAGTGGCGCTCGATCCTTTCTGCCTACCCCGCGAGGGAAGCGGCGTGATGGTATGTATGTATGTATTTACCGTTAATTTAATTTCATTATGAGATAGGTATGCCACCTATCTAGAATATATATAATGTTTTGTTGGCAAGAAGAGGACAACTTGCATGTTGATGACATCTTATAAATAAAAACGGATTGACCATGTATATCACTCCATAACTTGAGAACAGCTGAACCAACTTGGCTAATTGTTTTTTTGTTGTGTTCGTAATTATCAGGAGACTGTATATATGAAAGAAATTTTTTGGAAAATCCTACGGAAAAGTCGGAAATTTGGATTGTATTTTTGTATGAAAATGCCATTTTTATGACAGTTCCGCTGTCACACAAACAATATGGATAATTACGAGTATACAAAATCAACGATGAAGTTTTTTCATAGATTGGCCTGTTTATAGAATATTTTTTGTATACATTTTCAAATTAGAATCGTTTTCCATTTCCATTTAACATCTGTGGTTCTGAAATTTCAATTTTGAAAAAATCGTGGAAAGAATTTTTATAAATTTAAAATGAATGAGTAGGTATCAACCTAAAAAAATAAATTAGTACCTGCATATATTAGGTACAGCACATAATTTTATAAACAAATCTGAGTTAAATATAATTGTTCAACATACATAAATGAATTTTATTTTTTTACACTATACCAGTGATTCCCAAAGTGGTCCAGGTGGATCCCCAGAGATCCACGGAAGACTCGACGGGGGTCTACGATGGCGTGACTAAAAATGGGGGTGCACGAGTCGTAAGTGGGGGTTCACGAATCCATAGTTAAAGTATCGGATATTCGGTAAAAGCACCAGATATTGACATAAACAATATTCGGTACAAATACCCGTTACATAGTAGAAAAAGGTACTCTGAGAAAATACTCTGTAAGAAAACCGAGAAATTTTTTAATTATTTCAAACTCCTATACCATTTCGAAAATTGAGCGACGGGGGGAGGGTAGAAATACAAGGGGTCAACCGGAACCAGCAAATTTTTGAAAGTAGTCTATGAGAAAAAATGTTAAGGAACCTCGGGAGTTTGTAAAGAGATTAAAAATAATATTAATCACTCATTGATTGTTAGGGGATACGAAGTTCGCTGGGTCAACTAGTAGTCTATAAATGTCGTGATGGTATAGATAGACTACTTATTGAAAGAAAATTTATATGTCAATAAGTTGATAGCAAATTTAAAAAAAAACAAGCAAATAAAGCAATTTTTACAATTTGGTTATTTAAAAATGATTTGACAACTTATTTGCCTAACTATTTCCAATCACTTTTTTGTTTGTTTTGTTTAAACTTGTTTTGTATAGTATTACTATTAATTCTATAATAGGTGTACTTTTTTGGTTCATTATCAGTTTAGGTATTATTATTTTGTTTTTAGGTACTTGTACTGAATGTTTGCCCCGCAAGATATTAATAAATAAGCACTCATAATATCTACAGCAATGACTTTGTATGTGACCTTAAAAAAAACAAGACAAAAACGAATTTTTAGTATTTTTTTTTTATAAAATGCACGTGAATGCCACCTACAGAAATCTTAAAGCAGCTAAGTGTGTTATTTCCACACAAAATTTTAAACTTACCGAGGAAAACAGTTGCAGTATAGTAACGGTTTGAATCTTTGATAATAGACTACCACTACTAGTACGGAAAAATAATACTTTTCTCATTTTCCAGTAGATGTCATACCATTACAGTATTTTGAAAATTGAATAGCTGGACACATTTAATAATAGAAACCATTTGAATAAAACAAAGATATGTGCCTAAATTATGTTCCTACGGAGAAAATTCACTAATAATGTTCATGGTATGAAATTTTACTAATTATTTTATTAAAAAAAATTATACTGTAACCCTTAATATTACTTGTATTATTCCCTGAAGGGGAATGTAGAGAGTCAACACTTAAAACTAATTTGGGCGCCAGGTGTACTCCTGAAGGGGTACACCGAGAGAGTTCAAAACACTGTTTAGCAAATTCACAATTTATTACAATCACTTGACAACTGGTACAATACTGTATAAAGAAAGTAACACTATTAGTAAAACAATACGAAGACACCTCCAGGCTAGGTTAGATGGATATTGAGGTAGTCGGAGAGAGACTAGGTATTAAGGGTCGCTACTACTGTATGGCACCAAGAGTAGGCACTTCTTGGACAGCCAGGGAGTAGCGGGTAGGTATTAGGAAAGTTACCATATAGCAACAAGAGTAGGCACTTCTTGGACAGCTATAGAGGGTAACGGTAGGTAAGGAGAATCACTTCATAGCAATAAGAGTAGGTACTTCTTAGACAGCTATGGAGTAACGGTAGGTAGGAAACCTTGGCCCTGGAAGAGCCACCGCGATTCTGCCTTTCAGTATGCCGGGCTCCGTCTTTTATACCCTTGAGTCAGTACTGAACAGCTGATGGATACCTTGGAAGTGGACGGTGTGATAGTGGGAGAGGTACCTGTTCCTGAACTCCGCCTATCTACTTCCGCTCGGATTGTTCTAGAAGTTTCTAGAACATTCGGGAACATTCTGGAGGCTTCCATAACTGAGACATCTATTGATGATCCTGTTAAATAATCAGGTACTTCCTGTACCTTGACAGCGGCTGTCAGTCATCATTGGCAGGTTATGTTGTTGTTATGCTATGTTGAAATTATGTGGTGTTACAATCTCCCCTTCTGGATCTGAAGGCGCCCCGACGATGATCCAGCATCTAATTGTAGAGTCGATGGGTTGCCTTTCTCCTAGGTTGAATACGATGGGTGATGGCTGGTAGTAAGTCAGGCTGTCCTGCCGGTTGCGTGGCAGGTTCCCCTGATAGTTTAGAATCTGATGATAGCAAGTCAGGCTGTCCTGCCAATATAAGGGCTGGTTCCCCTGACCTCTTGGATGCTATTTTCTTCGGACGTCCTCGTTGTCTAATAGGTATTATGGGCGTTGGTACTTCAGTTTCTCTTCCGTGGTACCGTTGTAATGCCGATGTATGGTGTACTCCGATGGGGACCTCAGGATTGCTTGCTGCTGCAATTTCGTAGGAGGCTGCTCCATGGGACTTGACGATGACGTATGGTCCATCTCTTCTTGGCGCTAACTTCGCACTAAATCCTTGTGATGCTTTACTGAGTGGGTGAATTTTCACCATCACTAGATCTCCCTTTTTATAACGGGGATCTGGGCGTCTGCCCTTGTCTGTGACGATTTTGCGTCTTTCTTCACGACGTTCTTGATTCTCGTCGGCTTGCTGTAGCATTTGGGCCATCTGTTGAAGTCTTGGCGTAATTTCAGGTAAGAAATTCTCTGACACCACGATCTGACGAAAGTCATGTTGTACATCATCAGGTGTCCGTAACTCTCTTCCAAAAGTTAAGTTTGCTGGAGAGTAATTAATTGTTGAACAAATTGTCGAGTTCATGGCGAACCTTATGCTGGGCAGCTTTTGGGGCCAAACTCGATGTCCTTCTTCTACCAGGATAGCCAATTGTGGCTTCAAATCACGATTCTTTCTTTCGACTGGATTGGTCTCTGGGTGATATACTGGTGTAAAAGCATGTTTGATGCCAAAGCAATAAACTACATATTGCATGACAGCACTCACAAACTGTGTGCCATTGTCACTAATGATTCTTCTTGGCATTCCATAGCGTAGAAAAACTTCGTCAATTAAAGTTATTGCACATACTTCTGCTGTTGCCTTCTCTAGAGCAAACAATTCTATCCATTTAGTGGCAAGGTCTTCTACTATGAGGATCCATGTTTTGCCATCTTCTGATGCAGGTAGTGGTCCGAATAGATCAAATGCTAATGTTTCGAACCTTTGATTGGTAATGGTTGTTTGTAGAAGTCCAGCAGGCTTGAGATTCGACGGTTTATACCTCTGACATGGTAGACACTTCTTCACGTAGCTCTCGACGTACTTCCTCATACCTCTCCAATAGTATCGCTTGGCTATACGCTGGAACGTCTTTTCAGCTCCATAGTGTCCGGCCAATGGGTCATCATGATATACTTCTAATACTTTCGCCCATTCATGTTGTGGTACTAGCAACTGGGCTTCTTCTGAATCTCCGTCTGGGTGATATCTATAAAGTAGTCCGCCATTCATCAGGTATCCCTTTTCACTCCAATATAGGGCTTCTTCCGTTTTGTCAACACTCTCAAGTGCTTGAATAATATGCTTAAGACCTTCATCTTTACACTGCTCGATCCGTATCTTGGCTGGGCTATGAGTTGGAATATCCACTGATAGACTGCACACGTCTTCGGTTTCTTCCGGACAGACTGGTCTTGATAGTGTATCCGCTACTACATTGGTTTTCCCGGGCACATACTTGATGTGTAGATCATATGCTTGTATCTGCAATGCCCACCGGGCTAATCTTCCTGTAGGTGATTTAAGAGTCATCAACCATTTCAGGGATTGATGATCAGTCACAATAGTGACAGGTAATCCTTCTATATAACCACGGAACTTATTTAAAGCCCACACAACTGCAAGGGCCTCTCGTTCCGTTGTAGAATAGTTCTTTTCTGCTGGGGTCAGCAGGCGACTGGCATACTCGACTGGGTGCTCCTCTTCCCTCTCCCCTTGGACCAGAACTGCTCCGAGAGCATAGCCACTTGCATCTGTCTTGACAGTGTATGGTTTACTGTCATCAGCTTGTCGAAGTATTGGGGCAGTGGTGAGTGCATCCTTCAAATGATTGAAAGCTCGTTCTTGCTCGTCGTTCCATATCCAGATGGTATCTTTCTTTACCAATCTCGATAGTGGTTCAGCAATGCTTGCAAAGTTGCTAATGAATCGACGGTACCAAGAGCATGTTTGTAGAAATGACACGAGTTGCTTGATGTTCCGAGGTGCAGACCGATCTCTAATGGCTGCTGTCTTCTCAGGGTCAACTTGAAGTCCTTGAGGTGTGATGTAGTGACCTAGGTATTTGATGGTAGAACAACAGAACTTACACTTCTCCTTGTTTACAGTAAGATTCTGCTTTCTCAGCTCCTGAAACACTGCGTTGAGGTGAGTGAGATGTTCTTCAAAGGTTGAAGAGAGAATTATCAGGTCATCTAAATATGCTAGCATCTTTATGCCATCCAACCTGATCCGGATGTGATCTACCATTCTCTGGAACGTGGAAGGGGCATTACGAAGGCCAAAGGGCATGCGCTTGAACCGGTAGATGCCAAATGAGGTTATAAACGCCGTCTTCTCCTGATCTTTCTGCCTAACCCTGATTTGCCAATAACCGGCTTTCAAATCCAAGGTGGTCATGTAAGGCGTTGGCTTGGCCTCGTGTAGTAAGTCATCAATTCTTGGTATAGGATAGACATCTGGAACAGTAATGGCATTCAGCTTACGGTAGTCTACACAAAAACGTAATTCGCCATTCTTCTTAGGTACTAGAACCACTGGAGCGGACCAAGGTGATGAACATGGTTCTATGATGTCATCTTCTATCATCTTTGCTATTTCCCTCTTGAGCACTTCCTTGCGCGGAGGAGACAGGCGGTATGGTGGTACTGCAATTGGTGCGTGCTCACCTGTGTCGATATAGTGCTCGGGGAGTGAACATGGTAGTCCATTAGACTGGAAAACCTCAGCGTGTTCTTGTAACACGCGATCCAATGAGTCCTTCTCTTGCGCAGAGAGTACATTCTCATTGACGTCCAGGCTGCAGATGTCCAGGCGCTCTGGTGCGAATAAACTCTCCGACCGTGGTGACAGTGTGGGGTCGGCATTAAATACAGCTATTTGCGCATCTCTGAACATCCTATCTGCCAGTCTGGGAGAATAGCCATCGAACAAGACTCCTGGTTTGCACGAACACTCCTGGCTAGGCTGTCCTGTAGATTCTATGGGCACTTGACACACAGGATCATCAGCTGGAGGAGGAGTCGGAGGTGGCGTCAGCATTGCAACTGGAAATTCCATAGTCTGCGGGATCACATGCACTGATTTGGCCGCCAGGATTTCCCGTGGTGGTGTGATCATCATCGGAGATATGGCAGGAGGGACATCCATCTTCTGCCTAACCATTCGCACTGGGCTCGGCACCAGGTCAGTCCGTGGTGCCACTGGAGGTGGTGTGGTCTTCACTGGGGACAGCAGTGGTGGCACCTCCATCTTGCGAAGGACATTTGCGATTGCGCATATTGGTTTATAGTCGCTTCCTGAGGCTGATTGCGGCGAGGGATGGCCCTCATACCCCAGTGCACGGGTTATCTCAGGCGACTCTACGAAGTACCAGGCCCTCTGTGGTAGGTTCAGTACCAGTCCTGCATCTTCAATAAATCCCACTCCCAATAGAGTCCGGTTGTCTCGGGACTCTGGGAATACAATGAATGTAGTTGGTACAGTGACCTCGTGCAGTGTCACTGGTACCCTGGTGGTCAGGATGTCCTGGACCTTGGCAGAGCCATCAGCCAGCACGGCGGTGATCCTCTGCCTATGAAATTGTGCCCCACTGTCTTTCAGACAGTTGTATAAGTAATATGAAGCGACGCTGGATTTGGCACAGCTGTCGATGTAGGCAGTTCCTTCATATCCTCTCACTTGGATGGGGACGGATGGTCGATCACGAGCATCAGTGAAGTCAAGAGAGCAGAACGACATCTCATGGCTTCCTCCCTGAGGTTTGCCTCCGCTGCACTTAGGGCACCTGCTGCGCGTCACTCCTGGGGTACCGCAGCCGTAGCAAGCAAACTTGGGTGCGAGAGTGTTCGTCGAGTGACTCTGTCTTCCACTCTTGAACCTGGGTGGTTGGTTTGCCACCCCTTTCCTCTTCCTGCACCTGTCATCAGTATGGCCCCATGCTCTGCAGATCCCACAGCGTGGCCTAGCCTTCCGTTCTCCAGATTCCTTCAGGAACTGTTCCACCTCCCGAGCCATTGTCATCAGTGTATTAAAGCTCTTGAACGATGTTCTGGATACCCTGTCACGAATCTGAAGATCCAGTTGACCATATACCATGTCAAGTTGTTGCTCCTCCGTAAGAGTTGGTCCAGGCAGCTGGGCCAACAGGACTCGCTTCTTGGTCAGGAAGGTATCTGTCAGTTCATCGGGTCTCTGCTTAATATTCACAATCTCCTGGATCAGGACGTAACCAGGCTTCCTAGGAGCAAATGCATCCCGGATCCGCGCCTCAAAGTCTGTCCATTTCCGAACCTCGTGCTTCACTCCCTGCCACCATTTGCCAGCCTCGCCCCTCAGCAGGATGGTGACACCAGTAAGTGCATCTTGATCCTCAATGTGTTCAATGGCTTTGAACACCTTCACCGTATCCAAGAACGTCTCAATCATCTACATGTCACGAGTGCCATCATAGTAAGCAGCACAGCTTGCAAATGAGCCGGATCTTGGCGCTACCATGGACATCAGGTGCTGGAACTGTTCCTGGCTTAGGTTGACCGACATGTTGATAGGATCTTCTGAGGATTCAGTCACACTACGGGTGAAGTACTTCGGTTTGGACTCCAGTTTGAAACACAAACGAAGAAACACTGAGTTTACCAAATTAAAATACACACTGAATTGCTCTGAGAGGAGTCTATTCAATACATAACAAACAAGGTATGTATATATAAACACTGTATTGTTTTGGAAGGTTCATCAAAAACAATAATAAACAATAATAAAAGTACATGTAACACAATAATTATGTTATGAAAGAGTAATGATATGCACAGGTTCGCTTTTAGTATAAGTCCTCCAAGTACACACATATAATAATTAAATATGATTTGCTGTGAAACAGTCCATCAACAATAAACACATATAGGTAATAATATATAAAAATGAAATACGAAGAGCTCACAATTAATGTTATGCACAGGTTTGCTTTGAATATAAGTCCACCAAATACACACACATAATAATGAAATATAACTAGCTGTAAAAGAGTTCATTAGTATTATAAACACACGTAATGATAACACATATATTAATGAAATATGGTTTGCTGTAAAGAGTTCAATAATTATAAATACATGTAAAGATAATGCACAGGTTTGCTTTCACAAAAGTCCCCCAGATACACAAATATATATAACACATGTATAATATTATTCAATAGCAATAAACATTAGAAACAATTGGAAATAATAAACATTCGAACTATGACACTTCGCCGTAAATAAACAAAACAGATAAAACATGTGTTCATAGTTCAAAGATAATAGATTATGGAAACTGTCCACAGAGTCATAGACATTAAATAGTTCATTCAAACGGTCCGATAGTGAGCCGATCAGTTAACACCAGAGAAAATGATTTTCGTCTATGGTCTATTTTCAAAACACAATTTTTCATAACCTCACTTTTAGATACAGTGCGTTGCAATATTACGATTACGATATGAAATTATGCTAAACACTATTAAAGTACAATAACACTTTTTCAAACGTATTTAAACTTATCTAAACTGATTTGAACTACAGTTTATGAGTATTTTTACTTACAAATATTATCGAGGTACAGTACAACTACGATTAACACTAGATTATTATTATTATTAACGAATATTATAATTAAAGTACCGTACAACTAAGATTATCACTATTTACGAATATAATTATTAAAGTACAGTACAACTATAATTATTTTAACACTTTTCAAAACAAAAACACTTTATTGTTCACATTTCACAGGGTCGTCTTCTCGCCCCACGTTGGGCGCCATTTGTAACCCTTAATATTACTTGTATTATTCCCTGAAGGGGAATGTAGAGAGTCAACACTTAAAACTAATTTGGGCGCCAGGTGTACTCCTGAAGGGGTACACCGAGAGAGTTCAAAACACTGTTTAGCAAATTCACAATTTATTACAATCACTTGACAACTGGTACAATACTGTATAAAGAAAGTAACACTATTAGTAAAACAATACGAAGACACCTCCAGGCTAGGTTAGATGGATATTGAGGTAGTCGGAGAGAGACTAGGTATTAAGGGTCGCTACTACTGTATGGCACCAAGAGTAGGCACTTCTTGGACAGCCAGGGAGTAGCGGGTAGGTATTAGGAAAGTTACCATATAGCAACAAGAGTAGGCACTTCTTGGACAGCTATAGAGGGTAACGGTAGGTAAGGAGAATCACTTCATAGCAATAAGAGTAGGTACTTCTTAGACAGCTATGGAGTAACGGTAGGTAGGAAACCTTGGCCCTGGAAGAGCCACCGCGATTCTGCCTTTCAGTATGCCGGGCTCCGTCTTTTATACCCTTGAGTCAGTACTGAACAGCTGATGGATACCTTGGAAGTGGACGGTGTGATAGTGGGAGAGGTACCTGTTCCTGAACTCCGCCTATCTACTTCCGCTCGGATTGTTCTAGAAGTTTCTAGAACATTCGGGAACATTCTGGAGGCTTCCATAACTGAGACATCTATTGATGATCCTGTTAAATAATCAGGTACTTCCTGTACCTTGACAGCGGCTGTCAGTCATCATTGGCAGGTTATGTTGTTGTTATGCTATGTTGAAATTATGTGGTGTTACAATACATAATTATTTATTTCACGGCCAAATTTAAAAAAGGTGCCAAATAACGGCGTAAACTCGCTAGCAATTTTTTACTAGAATATTATAGGATCGATATCTTTTATTTTTATTCAGATTGACTCGATGAAATCGATATTTACAGAAAATGGAAATAGTTCTTAATATAGAAAAAATATCTACTACACATTACGGCATATCCTACAATTGGGGCAGCCAGCAGACGATGGATGGCAAACCTCATCGCTGAATTCAAGATAAAAAATGTGTATTTTTCAAATACCTCATTTACAGGACACTCAAAAAATTACGAAAAAGACTGAGATTAATTATTTGCCAGTGCTTCACGACAAAATGTAGAAAGTGGTTAGAACCATCCAATTAAACCCTAAGTAGAAAATGTCTCTAACCCATTTCGGTAAGCTTTTTCAATGTATGTACTACTAGATTTTTTTTTATCACTTTGGGGACATTTTTTAAACATCTTTCACTAACATCTTTCATTAAACAGCTTTCATTAAACAGCTTTCTTAAAGGTCTTCTACGCTTTTGTTAGTGTTCTGTAAAAGGCAGATTTTCATAAAACCTCACTCATAAGACAAAAAATTACATCTACACTTCAGCGTTGAGGCATGCTATCTATCCCGAATGCCTATTTTATTGTCACGGTGTAGACAAACTGCTTGTTAATTATATAGAGTTAATCCGCTTGCTTCCGTACTTGTGGGATATGATGGTGTAGTAGCAGTAGTAGAAATAGCAAAAAAAATCAATGATAATACCATAGATAGGTATTTGTACAAAAATGTACAACGGACTTAAATAATATACAATCCTAGTCTAAATGGCTGTTTTAAAACAATCATGACCTAAGTAGGCAGATACTTATAAAATTTTCCCTTAATCAGTAAAATAAGGTATTATTAACACGTTTCATTCGCTTCAATTGTTTAATATATACAAATGATATCAACAGGCATTATTTTCTGTATTAGAGATACATAAAGTATACGAAAGTACATACAGTGTTTTAAACTATAAGTACTAAATCTTAATTCCAACTAAAATACTACAATTCCATTAAGGGATTACCTGTACGGAGGTGTCGATGCAAGTATTAAGTAAATAAATTATTTCCCTATCTAATCCACTAAAACATTTTGTATTGAGATTCTAAATTTAAATGTGGTTTTAAATTTTATATTTTCTGTTCTATTGAGATTTTGTATTTCTGTTCTATAGACTAATGCCTGTTATGAATATTTACTCCGCGTCAATAAAAAATGAGGCATTCAGGATGACAAGCATACTTTACCGCTGATTTAAAATGTTGTCTTATACCTACCCATTTTTTATTTCGCAAAAAGGCATTAAAAATAGAAATAAAAAATCGATTATGTTTTCATTTCTCTATAATATTACGGCATTTGGCACAAGTGGAACTGGCTAGTAGACTAAATAATGTACGTAATAAACACACAACTCTTCCTCTCCGTGTTGATTAAAAAACAAAATGGGACAAAAAAATAGTTTAATACTTTTTAACCATTTTAAGTATCCATAATTTCATAGAAAGGCTTTTGTGCTGAAACATGGAAGTGATCTATAAGTATTTAATTATGGTTTTGCCATTGCAATGAATTCCCTTCAAATTTCATTATATAAAATGAAACCATTACATTACTAAGGGTATACATTATTATATAAGTAACAGAAAGCTTTCAATATTTCTTGTTTATGGGTTAATGCAATATTGATGAAAGTGGATTACACAGGTACTAACTATTTTATTCACCATTCTATCTTACAAAACTTAAGTTATTTTTTGGTTTCTATCAATAAAAATACAACCTAGACTGTTACAGGCAAGAAAAACGTATTTATTTATGTCTTTCAAAATCTTCATGCTTAATACGGAATAAATTTAAAATATTTTCATAATTGATAGATTTAGAACTTATTTTTTAGATACAAATTTAGGGTAGTTAATTGTTTTTGGATGTTGAGAAGATATTTTCAAAGCCCTTTTTTCACCCTCTAATAATAATAATAATTGAGATATAGATATATATTTTAAAACAGCCATTTAGACTAGGATCTTATAATATTGAATGTCTCATGTTTGTCGAACTCTAGTGTCTCACTACCGATATTGAATAATGATGATAGAATGGACATATGGAATTTCAAGTCTCTCCATGGTCGATTCTATGAAGTGTTAACATCTCAGAATGTTGATATTGTGGATTCGGTCCATTGGTTGAGATTTGGAGATCTTTTTAGCGAACCGGAAGGATTTGTTTATGCCATTCAAGACCAAGTAATAGTCACAAACAATTATTCTAAATTTATAATGAAACAAAATATTTCGGATAGATGCAGAGCCTGTTATCGGGAGGGAGAGACATTAAGACATATTTTGTCTGGATGTTCTCTTCTTTCCGGAACAGACTATTTGAAAAGACATGATCAGATAGCAAAAATATTACATCAAAATTTAGCTTTGAAATTTAAATTAATTGAATAGGAATCAAAATTACCATACTATAATTGTTGTCCAGTATCGGTACTTGAAAACAATGACACTAAACTCTACTGGGATCGACCAATTCAAACTGATCGAACTATTCTAGCTAATCGACCAGATATTGTTTTGGTTGATCACAGATGCCGTAAAACATACATCATAAACATCACTATACCGCACGATGAAAATTTAAATAAAGCTGAGCAAGATAAGATAATAAAATATCTTGATCTTGCTCACGAAATCAAAGATATGTGTAGAAAACCTACCACAATCATCGTGCCTGTAGTGCTGTCTGTGAATGGTTTAATACCTAAGAGTCTGTCAAGCAATCTCAGAAAACTGGGAGTAGATGACAGGCTCAAATACACCATGCAGAAGGCCGTACTTCTATCGTCCACCAGGATAGTAAGAAGGTTTTTGTCCCTGTAGCTCTGTAAGTGATCTCCCATGATTGTACTATTTCATAGAACATCATGGAAGAATCAACTCGAATAATGTTGGGTTCTACATTTTGAATATAAATTTATTTTAATATTTTATGGTTTTTGTTATTTAATGTTATATTTAAATTTTATTGTTAATCTTATATTGTGTTCAAAATGTAGAACATAATATTGTTTTGTTAAATAAATTAGATATGAGATAATAATAATAATTACTAGACAATTTTTTTATGCTGCGCCGTTTTGTGGAAAACCCACCACAAGGGCCCAATCAAAAATCGTAACACCTCCTAAACAATTGGGTCTTTAACCCTGCCTTGAACACCTCCACACCCTCTAGAGTTCGCAAATCATAGGGGATTTTGTTCCACAGCAACGGACCAACCACGCAGAAGGCACGGTCAACTAAGTTAGCCAGACCCCCTCTTGACAGAATCTGTTATCAGACCTGAGTGATTTTTGCCTTTCCGTTGCCTCCTCAGAAATGTAGAACTCCGAAATGTACACCGGATAATGATTTCTTAATTTTCATTTAATGATCGTTTCTCTAATGATCCGTTTGAAAATGGTGACAAAACATAGCTCTTTAGATAATATGTAGTTTTTATTATGCTCATTTTCAATTCTGATATGTCATTGTCAAAGGGAAGATGTAAGTATATAGAAAGGAATGCATTAAAACGTTTATATTCAAACTCAAAGAATCATGAAATCCAATTCTCCGACCTATGGTCCTACATATGGATGTTCATGATAATGTAATTTTTGTTTTTTCATCCTTAAACGTTTCATTTAAGAGGACAATAAAAGTTTATAAAAATAAAACACTTATATTAAGTGCTTTCACAAGTCACTGTGTGTTTTGTTTTTATTAATTTAACATAAAATTCCACCAAGTACCGTCGTTCGGCAATATTAACTACAATAAAACATGTCAATCGCCCTCACGCAACACATTTTGGTTTGGGTATTATTTGACAAAACCACTAAAATAACAATCACATTTTTAATACCTATCGTAAGCGAATACTGATGATACCTTGATAATGCTCGCTAATTCCGACATAATGTGGGACACTTATAAATGTATGCAAAACGTATTAAAAAAAGAACAATACAAATTAGCTCTAGCTTACTAGCCATGGGTTATATGAGAATAGATTTATTCCTAGCTTATCAAAAACTTACACATAAATATTTTTTTCATGGTGCAATTACAGACTCAATACGGCCAATTCTGATACATAAAATAGTTTAGTTGCACTAACCAAGTGTAAGGAGATAGTTGAGTCATAATATTTAGTTCAAATTCGTATTCACAGTTTTCCGTACTAAAACTAATTTAGTTAGCTAGTTCATTTTGACACCTTAGTACAACTATAAATTTCGAGAATCTATGGATTTCGTATTCAGAACGAAATTTTAGTTGACATCTGACAACTACAATTAGTTGTATTTGGCATAATTTTATTCGCGACTTTTAATGTGCGAATATCATTAGTTGCTGTCATTTTGCCGCAGAATATTGCTATATTTTGGAAGTTTAAAGTTGTTTTTTCAATTAAAAGTAAAAAATGGATATTTTTAGGGTCTTCACAACTCTTGGCATCTATAAATTGTAAAATTATACCACCACCGACGCAAATGCAAACGTCAAAATATACCGGCAAATCTGACATTTCACAATTTTCACGCGTGACAATTATTAAATTGTTGCCAGAAGTGTAAATCGGAACGTGAAAAACATTTTTTATTACGGCATCACCGACTAATATTTGTTTGTCCCATAGATTTTACCGTTTGCCCTTGGTGGTTATCGAGTTTATAGTTGTTTATAGTTCGTAACTAATACTGAATACGAATTTGTACTATAACGACTAATATTAGTCAGCTATTATTAGTTAGTTTATCAAGATTCAGAATTGGCCCTAGTATACTGAAAAATCAAAATTTTGAATAAAACCCCCGATTCTATTTCATTTTTATCTTAAAACTAGCTGTCCCAGCGAACTTCGTACCGCCTAAGAATCAATGAATGATTACATACATACATCTTCTTCTCCCTGTCCTAGTTCAGTCGGGGTCCCATTGCCCCTAGGTATCTCCTCTAGAGAACCCCTGCCATCGCTGCTTCCAGGGCGGAGAAGAATCCAACAAATCAGAGATCATTCAAATCGGTACAGCCATTCATGAGTTATAAGTGTTGTAACACACACCACTTCCTTTTATATATAAGAAGATAGGAACGTTCCAATTTGAGTTAGTGCACATTGGTATTCTATAAACTCTAAACTATTATTATAGAATACGAATTTTAGTTCAAGTGAACTTAATTATAAAATTTTGGAACGTTCTTATTTTAATTAGAGTCAATATAGAATAGGGGGTAATATTATATTACGAGTAGGTATATTTGATTTCATTATTATATGATCACATGGCAGCTTTTATTCTTTGGTAAAAAACATATCAAAAATAATTTTAAATATCCTATAATTATGTATAAAGTCGAAATAACCGTACTCTGTTCTTGTGTCGCTAAGCCAGAGATAACAAATGCAATAGTATTTATTCCGGAGTTTGTGAATACAGGTGATAATAATGATTGTTATTTCCCCCCTGTTGATTTAATACAAAGAAACTGATTGTTATTAAATAAGCATATATAACACAATTAAATTATTCTAATAAGCGTATGTATGTAACTGTTTCGTGTAAAAAAATATTTCAAGGTTTCGCTTTGTTTTGTTTCAGTTTTGGAGCGTATTCACTTCAGCGATATGGCTCACAGTAAGTATTAAAAAAATACCATCTTATAGTGGCAATAATGACAAAAGGTATCGATTATATTTTTTTGTGCAGACAATATTGATGACGAACAGAAAAAAATAGGTTAAAAAGAAAGAATATCTTATAATATACTTGTTAGTCCCATTGTTGATTTTTTTTTTTAATCTCAATACGAGGTAGCAAAGTTGTTATTTACCATTTTTTAGTTATATCATTAATACCTGGTTGTTGTTTTCGGTTTTGCCATGCTGGCGTTTCGGTGCACATGCTGGCCCCATCTTCAGGATATAAATGAGTGATGAGTGTTAATTCTAATCTATAAAATGTTAACTGTTGCAGCGAGAGCGTAATGCGTAGTGTAGTGGTGGAGTGCGTTTAAAATAAAACTAGATATGGCAAACCAGGCAAACCCGAAAGACAACAACTATGTAGATAGTGAAGATCGCCATGAAAGTCTTCAATCCACATAGGTATCATAAATGTATGTTTTTACCAGCATATATCCCAGACAAAAATTGCAGTTAATAATAGAAAAATATGAATCTACTCGTATATACATGAATCTGTATTTTTTGAAAATTCATAATGATGATATTTTCAAGAGCTATGCAATATGTGTAATATATCAACATTGACGAAAGCGCTCGAGATTTGAATAAATCTAAGTGAAAAGTTAAGTGTATTGTAATTAAAGTATAATATCACAAAAAAATACATTTCCTTTGATCGCATCAGCTCCTTTTCAATTATTATCACATAGGGTGAGTTGTGATATAAAATCACTAATATGTAATAAATACCCTTCGACACAGCCTATATATTATTGTATTGCTTTGATTCCTATTTTATTGCATTATCTACTTAACGATCACGAATATCTAACTCTTGTATAAATATCACCCTTGGACAAGTCGTTAATTAAGTGAGAAGCGACTTTTCAAGTCGAACTTAGCTCACTTCACGTCAAAAGAAAAAAGGAAAGCTTGAATCAACACTTTATATCGTGAAGTTTGATGATTGTGTATTATTCTGAACATTCATAAATAACTAAATTGTTTTGGCACTTCAACAAAAATGTTTACAAACTTTTCACACGACGGTCTGACCATCCAGGCCCTGAGAAGGTAAGTTTATTTCAAATATTAAACTACTCTTCAGTTGTTTCAACGATGAGGCGCATTCTATGTGTATTAATTCTTTTGTATCGCACTAAGACGACAATCTGTATACTCGTTACACGCATTGATTCACTAACTACCGCATTTGGGAAATGGGCTGATGTCATAAATAAATTCATTACAAATTTTAGAAAATCTACATCCTCAATTGCCATATAAAATTCTAGACTTTGATTTGGTCATCACAAGAATACATCAACACTATTTTTCAAATTTACACAGATTTCCTTTTATGTATTATCTGTCTACGGGATATGCATTATCCAGCAATAAAATAACATTTTAAATCCCTTGTTTTAGTTGATAAAGGATATATTTTTAAATATCATACGAAAATTTGAATAATTTTACAAATCTCTGTTTTTGGGCATTTTTGACATCTTAACAATAAACATGCAACTGAAAATGGTCGAGTAACGCTTTTTTTATTGCATTAACATGATTGATATTATTTTTTCTTCCTTTTTTACAGTTCCCTCGAAGACCAAGAACCCATATTAGGATGGAACTTCCCACCGGAGTACCAAGACTTAGTCCATCCACATTGGAAAAATTATGCAGCACCATCCAAATATTGGCATTTTGGATTTGCCTTAATTTACATTATGCTCATGATTATGTCCCTTTTAGGAAATGGAATTGTTGTATGGATATTTTCAACGTAAGTAACATTTCAAATTACAATCGATTTGTTTTGTTTTTCTTTCCTTTTCTTTAGCTTTGTTAGTCAGTTTCTTCTAGATTTATTTTATTTGTTTCCTATGCTCATTTTTTCTCCTTTTTCTATATTCTTCTTCCGTCTCATTTCTTTCTCATCACTGCCAGTAAGGATTGCATAGAAATTCACACTCCTGTAACATCCATGGGTGAGAAAAGTGTAATCCTTAATGCGTTCTCACCACGTCATTGCAAAAATATATCTTTTGATTTTTTCTCGTGTTCGAATTTTAAAATTTCAGATCAAAAAACTTAAGAACAGCCAGCAATCTATTCGTTATCAACTTAGCCATATTTGACCTGCTTATGATGACTGAGATTCCAATGTTTATTGCAAATTCCTTCTACCAGAGGCTACTCGGTTATGATGTTGGCTGTAACGTGTACGCTGTGCTTGGCTCTCTCTCAGGAATCGGAGGTGCTATGACGAATGCTGTGATTGCCTTTGATAGATACAAGTAAGAATCTTTTTTTTTTAAATTTAGTATTTTTTGTCTTAAACCTCGATGGCGATGTTGTAAAGCATACAATGTACACTCAAAAACTACACATAAAAGATATCAAATCCAAGAAGATCTTAAACACCAACGATGGGGTTTATGCTCTAGTCTTAACTATGAATGCAGTTCCCCTTAATTAAGGATATTGCGAAATGTATAATATTTGATTTTAAGTGACTGGTTTTCAAAAATCTTCAAATAATCCCTGTTTCTGTAATTTTATCATATCAGAATATTTATGATCTTGTTTCAGGCCGTATGGCTGTAGTCTGGTGGATAAAAATCTTTCCTTAAAAGGTAGGCAAAAAGTCTCCCTTTGAAAGGCAGGGAGACTTTCTGTCCGCTAGACCACGGCCATGCAGTCCTGAAAAAAATATTCCATGTTACACCGACTGTTAAAGTGTTAGATCTTGCACAGAGCTGAATATTGATAAAAACTCTTTTAAGTTGACATTCTGTGCTCCCGGAAGCAATGTTCAAGTATGAAAATTCCATAATTTCGTTGTACAAATTCTCAGGGTGCTACGTTACAAAGGACGAAAAGGCACATTATGATGAAAGCTGTATTGTAACTTAACACCACTTAAGATCATTACTCTTGAGTCTTATTTAAGATTTACCTCTATCATAAACTTAATTTACATAATAATAAATTTAATATTAAGTACACAGAACATCAAGCGTTCCTTTCCTAAAATCCTATAGCGTTAGATATTCAAGATATCAGTATCGTGTCCTTCACAAAGGCTGGCATTATCTAAGATTTGAAACAAAAAAATGATAAAAATACGCAAAGATTTTTATTATTTAGCACGCCATCTATATCAAAGCAAGGAATTTAAGTAAAGCAAAGCGTGAAATATACATATACATTTGTCTTACTCGCACAAGCTGTTAATACCGGGCTTATTTCTGTTATATTTTGTCTCGCTTAGTGCATGTATTCCGTACGGAATTCGGAACAAATAATGATGCATAAATTTGCGATAATATAGACTCAAAATGCTCAGCTTATCATAATATTCCAACGATCACATCATGTTTAACCCTCTGCAACTGAGATGGCTTTTTTGTTATTATTCTGCTGAGGAGTGGTCTGACAGACACTCATTTTAAGTTACATTATTGCCATTATTTAAAAAGTTTTGATTATTTTTTTAGTTTTTTGTGAGTATTTGACATGTATGCTGACACCATTTATTGTAGGCAGACATGTTTTTTGCATGCATAAAGAGTAAATTTTGTCTTCCTTTCAATTAAATTGCACTCTTTAATCTTTCTTTTCAATTCACTCGTAAAAAATCTGCACAATATTGTTTCACATGATGTCCCAGGTTCGTTTTGTTCAGGGGCAGTTGGCAAATCTCGTCCTTAGACATGATTGCGCAATTCTCTTGGCAATTTTTCATTATACACCCGCTGTGTCATAATAGGAAGAACAATTTCCCTAGGAACAAGGCCTTAAATGAAATCTGCTCTCCATTTACTAAAAAAAAAAAGTTTTATTGAGGTGATGTTAGGTAGACTCTATGAATTTACTGAGCTGATGTATGTGAAACACTATGAAAATATTAATTACTGACGTTAGGTCTAATAGATTCATAATTTATTACTGACGTTAGGTATGACAGACACCCATCAGTTATAGATCCACACATGTACTCACGACGGCCGTCGTTACTATACTGATGATTAAAGGAACATAAATTAGGAAGCTACTGAGCGAAACGGAAAGATAGGACTTGAAATGGCAACGTTGTTACATAAAAAAGATTTCGCGGTATCTGACAGACCTCACGTCAGTTGCAGAGGGTTAATGTACCGGTTTTCGTCCGATCACCCGAAGTTAAGCAGCATTGTGTACTGTCTATCCTTGAATACGAGAGCATCATATCATAATATTCTGGAATTAAAATTAAAATTTATATTTTTTTCTCGTAGTGGAACTTCTGTGTATAGTTATTCTTGTTTTCATTTTAAATGCTTTATAAGTTTTATTGAGGGTGAACCTACCCAGTTTGAAAACTCAACACAGGCCACTGAAATATTTGCATCTATATATTATCATTCTTCTTTACTTGGAAGGACTAATAATATTTAATTTTATTAACGTCATCATTTATACAATGTTATCAAATGAAGCAAATTTAAAATAATAATTTCGGAAAATTTGCAATTTAAAAAACAAACAGAATGTAATTTGATTTAAATTTGAGGCAGAAAATTAAATATTATGGCTGAAATGGAGTGGGATTATTACCAATTATATCTTTAAAATTAAAGTTATTTATTATTTACTCGAATTCGCGTGCTTTGAGGTTTATCCAATTTAAAAATATTTAATGACTATTGAACTATTGAAAACTTATATGGAAATAAACATGTTTATCTTGGAGTGTAGTTAACTTAGAAACACTGTTTAGAATATTTACTAATATTTTATTGTTTAACCGGATTTGGATGCACATGACAAAACCAATCAGAAACCTCAATTGGAGAACCATGTCTACACAATGCAACATTGTGTAAAATCTAATCGGAAGAAGTGAGAGAGGTGTCCCAACGCTTACGAATTGGCTCTAGGCTGGCTTAATGGTGGAATTGGTGAACGTTGTCCATGGACACTGAAAGTGATCACTTAAGCCAGCCTAGAGCCAATTCGTAAGCGTTGGAACACCTTTCTTACTCCTTCCGATTAGATTTTACACAATGTTGCATTGTGTAGACATGGTTCTCCAATTGAGGTTTCTGATTGGTTAGAAACACTGACTTAACACCCTCAAAATAAGCAATATGATTGTATCGTAACAACGAAAGGAATCGAGCCCGACATCTCTCGATTTAAAATCTGAGAAAAATCTGAGACTCTACCACAAGGTTGCCGGCCACCTGGAAATTATAATCAATATTTAATTCTGTGGACCCATGATATTTTGTGAAAGATTAGATTGATAAAAAGTTCTGCAAAAGCACATCAGTTTGTTTGCGTAATTCGGTAAAATGAAGTGGTGTATCATTAATTTAATTTCATTTAAACAATGGAAGACGATAACTGTAAAATTAACGAAAGAATCGGGATGCAGCGATAATATCTACAGAACAATAAAATTGTTATAAACTTGTTTTCTGATTGTACACAGAAGTATATTATATATGTACATACATATTATTAAATTGCAGTTGAGGATAGAGGCAGTAGAATAAACAAAACCACTCTAATGTTTGTACTGTGTATACCTCTGTATGTATTGCAATGTTATTATATGTACAAGTATCGAGCATCCATTATTTTTATATGAAAGTAATACTGGGTGTTAAAATATTAAAATGCAATTCTTTCCGTGAGACTCGATGCAATCCAATCCTTCTATAAGGTGATTTAGTGAGTGGTATTACCATTGCATTTTCAATACTACGCTTGGAGATTTTTAAAACCGTCCAAACCCGACCCAGATTCATGATATTTCACCTCTTTTCAATAATTTACTATTGTTAATAGACAATGTGTAATTTAGTTCGTTCTCTATTACCATTAAATAGTCATTATAATTATTGTGTGTATTTGAATAAGTAATATATTTATTTATTTATTTATTTACATAACAAACAGCTGTATCAGCCTTTACAAATAATACGATTGAAAAGGAACAGTTAAGGAGAGACGCCTCTCTCGGAATCAATAATCTATAGTAGAAAGAAACACTTGTTTCAATTACATAATAATTTTTTTTTTATAAATATATTTATTTTATTCATGAATACACAGTATACATTGATATTACATTAATAAAACAATAAAACACACAGTAAAAATGCTCCCTCCATAAGCAACTAATTGCTTGTGCGGAGGGTCGGATTTCAATTATAACATTATGAATCAGTAATGTTGAATTTTCGAAAATTGCATATAATTCTTAAAATATTAATTTCTTGAGTGATTTGTCTGTCTCCGCCTATCCCATTTGGGATACGGCCTGAGGATATAGTAAAGGATAGGTAAAGTAGTAATAATGGATCAAACACAAAAAAATATGCCGCAAACAAATCAGCAGAAATTACTCATATAACGCCGAAGTCTACAATTTAGTCACTTTTTTTTTGGTTTTCTCATAAAAACTCAACAATATCCACACATTGTACAATTTGAATCACATCGAATCAAATTGTATGATTTCTACCAAATTTAGTATCGTGCTATACAACTGCTAGGTACACCACAACACAACAGTTCCAGGTATTATGTATATATTTCATAGACAACTTTTCCCCAGAGTGAAACGTTTGTGGTTAGTAGTAGTATCGGTAGAATTTCTTTTGAAAATAGACTAAAGTACTTCTACATAATGAGGGCATAGCAGAGAAGGATAAGAGTTTATAAGAAAAAATCTTCGTCTAATCCATCTCTTTATCAGAAACTGATAGATGTGATGTAGAAACATCACTCCAAATAGAGTACCTACTGCAGAATTTCCAAAGTAATATCTTCGTTATCAGTTTTTTTGTTGAACAATAAACCCCAGATACGTACTAAGCATTCTGTTGCTGAAGAAGTACATTTAATTTACTTTGTCAAAAATAATTTCAAAAGATTTTGTATCGTACGAACATTTTTGAGGGTAGGAAATATACAAAATTAAAAATACAAAAAGCTAGTAGACGAATTTTTATGTTTAAGTTGTTTGTTCGCGATAGATGGAAAGTGTAAAAGCGACATTGAAAGAAGAAAAGTTACAAACAACAATGTAAATGGTTCCATTCGACCAATAATTGCGAATTAAAATATTTCTATCACAGCTAAAAGATCGGTGCGCTGTGCTATCTTAGTGTCAACACGGTATATGGAAATGTAAAAGAAGAATAGAAGCGGTAAGAATGCAGTAGAAATGAGATCATTGAGAAGGATGTGTGGTAAAATCCGGAGTGATCGCGTGCGTAATAGTGCTATACGAGAAAAATGTGCAATGATAGTTGGCTTGATATGAACGTAATTAACAACGTTGGTTTGAGCAAGTGGAAAGAATGAATAAGATCAGAGTGACAAAAAATATTTACGTGGCTGAGAGAAATTCAGGATGTGGCCGACCTAGAATTAAATGGCTAGATCGTGTAGTTCAGACGGACACACATGTTAAGTACAATAAACAGGAGAGCACGTATGAAAAATGCATAGATGTCATAGAACCGAAAAACCTGTACAAGTACAGGAATAAGTGTCTTTTGATCCTTTCTGCTTACTCCGCAAGAGAAGCGGCTAGATGGGATTATGTAAAAATAATAACACTTATAATAAATACTACGAGTACCTACTTGCTTTGAATTCTAATAATTAAACTGCGAGAAATAATCAAAGTTTGAATGAATTATTGAATTTTTTTTTCATTTCAGAACGATCACGTCACCATTAGATGGAAGACTCAGCAGGACACAAGCCATAATCCTTTGCGGATTTACATGGTTCTGGGCACTTCCATTTACGATCCTACCACTCTTCAGAATTTGGGGACGATATGTTCCAGGTAAAAATATTTTTTTACTTTATACGGAAGAGTTGATCATTCCTCTGTTATCAACGTTTCTTTACAATAAAAACTTTGATTTCAAGGAATTAGTTATAACCTTAAAAAGCACATTAATAAAATCAGACGACGACAAAAAGATGAGTATTTTATTATTATTTACGCCATGATATTTATTTATTTATTAACATAATATACGGCTGAACAGCCTTTAAAGTACAATAACTTACAAAAACACACATGAAACAAACACAATCAACACATAAGTGACAATGATTACAAAAACATGACAATAGCAACTACAGGGGATTCTCAACGGAAAGCATGTACCCTCGAATAAACCTGCTCACAGCACATCTCACAGTGTACTCCGAATCGTTGAAAATATCAATCTCACTGTAATTAATCAATCAATCTTATTGTAAAGAATCTATCTATCTATCTATTCCCTCACGCCGTATCCCAAGTGGGGTAGGCAGAGAGAACGGAACGCCAATAAGATCTGTCCTTATTGGCGTTCCGTTCTCTCTTTCGCTTCCTCCACAGTCATATAATTTCTCATGCACGCACGTCGGTTTCTTTTACTCAAAACACGGCCGTCTTGTAAAGAATGTAATCAATAATATTTTCTTTTCATTACAGAGGGATTCTTGACCACCTGTTCCTTTGACTTCTTGTCAGATGATCAGGATACCAAAGTTTTTGTAGCTTGCATCTTCGTGTGGAGCTATGCCATTCCAATGTCCCTTATTTGTTACTTCTATTCACAACTATTCGGACAGGTAAAACAGTTTTGTTATTACTATACAAAAACGATTATTTACAAAAACAGGTATCTTCTTACAAAATTAGTAATTTTAAGTTAATTGCTACTCTTACACAAGTAGAATTTTTAAAAATGTTTTGTTTTGTATTTTTAAACATCTAAAAAAAACTGTCATTACAAAACTAGAAGTATCGAAAAAATTACGAGAAAGACAAAATTCTTCATTTCGCAAAATCAAACGATAAATGACCGGATTGTTATAGATATACCAAAGATTTTTAGATTTTCTCAAAATAAAATTACGCAAAGATTTAAACGTATTGATAATTAGATTTCATACAAAAAATTAATTTCTCAGTTATATACCTAATAGCCCGTAATTGAAACCTGTTTTGCTTCAATGATTTCCTACAAACATGT
The DNA here is from genome assembly GCA_947579605.1 of Athripsodes cinereus. Lineage (NCBI taxonomy): Eukaryota > Metazoa > Arthropoda > Insecta > Trichoptera > Leptoceridae > Athripsodes > Athripsodes cinereus. Next base: position 22,228,975 of record OX388314.1, read on the forward strand.
TTTTAATTAGAAGCAAGAATCATTTTAACTTAATTATTAATATCTGGTCATGAGAAATAAAATAATTTCTTGATACTTTGTATTTTTAAACCAAAATAACCCGGAAGCAGTAATTTCACAGAATAGTTTAAAATTCATAGACATACCAACCTAAATATAAATTTCAGAGATTTTTTTTTTGAAAATACCAATATTTTGTTACAATAAGACATTATTTTTTGCAGGTCAGAGCACATGAAAAGATGTTGAAGGATCAAGCAAAGAAGATGAATGTGAAATCGTTGGTAGCCAACCAAGATGCCAATAAGAATGTAGAGATTAGAATCGCAAAAGTAGCCTTCACAATATTCTTCCTTTTCATCTGTGCATGGACTCCATACGCAGTTGTGGCTGTAATTGGTGCCTTCGGAGACAGGTCAGTTACCACTTGCACGTTGAAAATCCTAAGTTGTTGTTTTTTTTTTGTTTTAATTATGATAATTAAAGATAAAAGTTAAAATACATTGTGATAAAACTAGTAGATTTCTGTTTGTTGTGTATTTTTTGATATTTATATTTTTGAATTAAGAGTAGTTTGTTCATACCTCGAGGACGGTCGTGTGGTAAATAGGAGAAATCAAAATGCACGTATGAGAAATTGTGAGAGTGTAAAAGAAGCGAAAGAAGTATGTAAGGATAGATCTACAATATGGTGTTCCATTCTCTCTGCGTACACCACTTGGGACATGGCGTGAGAGTAAAGTATAGTAGGTATATAGTTCATTCATTATTTTTTTCTTATCAAAAGTAATTAACTCTATAATCATTTTCATATACTTTCAGATCTTCATTGACGCCATTATCAACGATGTTACCAGCTATTTGTGCCAAAACTGTTTCGTGCGTAGATCCTTGGATCTATGCCATCAATCATCCAAGATACAGGTAATAAAATTATTGTTGTTCATGTATATATATATACCAAATTACTAAAGTTTTAATTCATCAACACCAATTATGTAAATTTCTCTTGTCACAAAATTGTATATGCTTTTTATCATTTTGTAAAACATACATTTAATTGACATATCTTCTTTAAAAAAAAAATATTAAAAAGAAGATTCTCAATTTTTAAGTATCCCAATTACACCCCAAAATACCTTCACAGTAGACAAAAGGCTTATTTTATTTATTTTCTTCGACCTCCATAGGCTCCGCAATGGGCACTTGGGGGTGTCAATCCAGACTACATTTTAAAAACACATTACACAAGGAACAAGAAATGAAATATTAATAGACAAATAAATTGATTTTCATCCTCAGGTCGCATGACACTGGGAATCGTCACTTCACAAAATCATTCTCAAAGAATTTAATTAAAAGAGACAAGGCGTACAACAATATATTAATATCAATGGTGATCGATAATCCCTGGGTGTAAAGGGCCCAGTGATTATGTCGTCAGATGTGATATCAACTACATTATGTTTCTGCATCCATGTTACTTTTTCCAATAGCATTTCGTTAACTGAATAAAATGATTTTTCTAACAAATACTTCCTCACCCCTTCCTTAAAGCGATCATCCTCCAATGTTTTGATATGCAGTGACATTTCATGAAGGAACAGTAGAACGGCAATTGGAAGAATCGTACCTGGGATCTTTCGATAAAAAAAAACTGAAACCTGCTATATTAAAAAGAAAGTTATGATTGAGACGTAACCAAATCGTTAACAAACGTTAGGAATTGTAACAGAAAAAGAACGTAATTTTTTAATAATTTTTCAGGCAAGAGCTTCAAAAGAGAGTACCATGGTTGGGTGTCAGAGAACCGGATTCTGAGAATACTTCAACAACAACTGGAAGTACCACAGCACCACCATCCGTTGCCCCGGAATCGTAGATACAAAACGGCGCTGAAAAAATAACAATATTTGATCGCGGATCAGAATGATATTACAGCACACATTCCAGCAACAACAACAAAAATCTTTTTGAATGTTTTTTAAATATTCTACAATGTACATCCGTTACTTGATTTTTTAAACTCGCGATCGATTTCGGTAAACCTATACCATTGACGAGCGAGATAATACTGACTAATATTTTTGTTAAAACAGCTACAAAAACAAAATAATTGAAAACAATAGCTGCACCTGTTAAGGATTAGGCATTGTAAACATTGTGAGAAGTAAAATAAATATAAATATTAAAATAACTGATAACAAAAATCATGTTATAACAATATACTATCATAGACACATGATTAACAATGAGAAGAAAAAATATACATATTATCTTTTATTTCATAGTGCCTAACCAATAAATAATACTTTATTAAGTTTGTTAACAATTTTATTTCTTATGTTTATTCAATGCATTTATTTGTTCACAACGTTGTTTATTTGTTTATAGTTTATACGTTACATATTTTGTTTTATTTTATTTAGTTTTTATTTAACAAATCGATCAGTTTCACTTAATGCTATCTACATTTGTAAAGATGATATTATAGTCAAATGTATGATAAATAGTGATCTAAGCATAGAGAGCCAATAGCCTCATAAAAAACATGTCTATAATACCTATATCGAGATTATTAAAAGAATGAGCTTGAAATGCGAGATCAAATTACTGGCATTGTGCCTGTAATATCTGTGTTTAAAAATGCTTACCTATGTATAATAAAGTTAATTTTTAGATTTTTTTGCAAATAAATTAATCAACTATATAATTTTTGGTTTTGAAATTAAAAATTTAACACTCTTGTACTTAATATTTTTTGAGTTGTGATTTTGATTCTAATCACAAAGTAAAAAAAGTTGGAATGTGATGTCGAAACATCTGTACTACATACATATTACAATGAAAATACCTAATTTAATATATTTTCATATATTTAAACAATATAATATAAATGATGCAATCTTGAAATATATTGTCAATGTAACAAACAAATTGACTTGGCTTGTTTATGGACTATGAGATGAAATAAATTAATATCTTTATTTAAAATAAGCTCTTGGATAGCGAAGACCTGGCAACGCACCCGGAAATGATTATAATATTATGCATGACTATATTATGTTATTAATAATTTATCATTTTAATCAATTTGTATTAAATGATTGTGAATTTTGTTTCTGTATAATATTAATATATTTTATTGTGATGTATTATGTACTTATTTTATTTTCACTTAGTTTTTGGAGTAGAATATATAATTGTTTTATTTTGTAACATTTTTTTATAAATTATTATTTAATATGAATAAAGTATGATAATCATTGCAAATATTACATCATTTTATATTTATTTTCTTTTTTAAAGCTACCTGTTTTTTATCTTATAATTTTCTCAGAAATTAAATCTCATTTGCTATTTCGCCAATATTAAAAAACCCCTCAAAAAGCTTATGACGTAACTTTCATTAAAAATAATAAAAAACATTTATGATATTTCTGATTCTGATTGTGAACAATACATAATAAATATTGGTATTTCTCTACCTTAAGGGTATATTGAATGTTTCACAGTAGTTTAAAAGATTCCCACGAGGCGGATTTGGCCGGCCAGCCATTCAGGCTGCCCATGTGGCTCGCCCGTGAGGACAATTTTTTTGTTTGCGGATAAAAAGGAATGTCTTTGATTCCTGAGATATCCGGGTGTGTGGAGGGTCCTTTCAATTTATGAACAATACAAAAAATTCCTTCAAACATCTTTTTAACTACTACTTTACGATCACGCTATATCCCACAAGTAGAAGAAGACCAACCACGTGCAACAAACATGCAAGCCGTCTTCTCCGTGCCAAAAAAAAAAATATTCAGGATGGATAGCATGCCTAATTGCTGAATTAACGATGCTTGCTTTTTGATACCTGCCCTTAACAGAACGTTCAAAATAATTTATAAAAAAAGTTGTAGAGCTATTCTATTCAACCTTTCAAGAAAATATATTAATTTAATTAATTGGAGCTTTACATGTAATCTACGTCACATTAAGTATTTTATACCTATGTTAATAAGAGAACTACATCAGCTATGATGATAGCAATATAATATTTAACCTTTATCATTGTGGCTTTCTTGTTGTAAATGATATAAGTATCTACCAAGTGTAAAATGGTCTACGTATATAGATACTCGTATTAATTCCTGTATTAAGTCACGGCTTCCCCATGGACCGTTGAAAATAGCTTGTTGTTGTCTTGCAAGGACTTTGGTGCCCTGATACTTAGACAACATACAATACAATATGAAGGGTCTAATGATAGGGATGCCGAAACGTATAGCAGCATCAAGGTTTAAAAATGTTGAAAGTGCTGTATTCGAATTAATTTTTGATGCTTATTTAAGTGAAAATCTTTGGGAAAAGTACTCAACAAACTTTAATTTGTGCAATGCAGTAGATTGGAAAAATGTCTTGAGAATAAAGCAATAATCATGCCCCGGTGCTTCAAAATAGACTTAATCTAATCGTAGAGTATTTATTAAAAGCTTATGCTGCAGATTTTTGGTTATCTTTCTCATCTAGATCTCTCAGATCTATGTAGAATAAGGTTTGTCTTGGCCTATCAAACGGTCTTCTTCAGTCATCTGCATTTTTCAGAATGCTGTTCTCGATCTAAAACTCGTTGTTTCCGTACACAAACATTATAAACAAATGAAACTTAAAAGCAATAAGAGCAGTAAACAAACATTTACTGCTACTATTACTAGCTGCATGTAATAAACATTCAAGCTGTCCTCTCCATGTTAATAAAAGTTGTGACATTGATGGGTGGCAAACCTCATCGTTGAATTGAAGGTGTAAAATATATTTATTTTTCTTACACATGGCTCTTACAAGACACTTGAAAACTTACGGAATAGATTGGAAGACCAATTGTTTCTCGGGTGCTCCACGGAATGTCGTATAAAAATATGTGATAATAACAAACGCCAAATGGTGGGTTAATCACATACGCGATTTCTTCCAACCAACCCGAGATCCTTTTTTATAATCTAATTCAAAAATTACTCAAATCAATATTTTGTTATTTTCTTATCCAAATCAAACTTATTTACATTGCAAAGCAAACGCATTATTTACTCATCTTAGAATTGTATGTAAACAAGCATTGCAAGTATTTTAACTTAATATCTATTTGTGGTTATCACTTTAGCTCTTTATTTCATAAACGAAATTAATTTTTCAATATCATGATATACACTATAAACAGACACCGCACTCTGTTCCATTTTGTAACAGAAGGAAGCATTATTATTAATGTTTGAACAATGTTATAGCTGGATCAAGTTTGTGCATCTCAACCCTATCTTAAATAAGCAACGAATTTATGTTGAAAGACCCAGTTATGGGGGCAGAAGGCAAAAGCTAGATACATAACAACTACACACTTATATATAACACAATATATTCCTGTGTAAAACTAGGAGAGACGTAAGGTATGAGTATGGTGGATGGCTGGTTAGGTGGTGGAACCAAAACTAAGGGTGTCAAACATTAAGGGTGCACTGAAACACAACAAACTTTATGAAAAATCTTCCAATGAACTATTGCAATAAAAGATACCTACTTATTTTACAAGTATATTACTGTAGGCTTTCACAACGTTTGATAATATTTAAATGTTATCGATATATTGAAATAGTATAGATATATTTCGATAGCATGTACCTATGTTATCATATATATTGAAATTAAAAATTGATTTGATCACTGTTAATGGACATCTCTTAAGGATAATAATTTCAACTCCAAAGCTAGTTTCTTAAAGGTAATAAAAACTCAGCCATATAAAAACAATTTTTTGAAATATGTAGCAATTCAATAGATAAATAATCGAATTCTTGAAAGGTAAATATTAATTTATTTAGTACGACAAAATGAATAATAAATGGAATTATTTTTTTCTTCGTTGTGTCGTAGAAATCGAAATGAACGAATTAAATGCATTTCGTAGAATGAAATTGTTAAAAATTCAAAGTTTTGAACATTGGAAACTCTACTAAATATCTTCTATCTATAAGAGCCTTAAAAACAGTGGTGTGTTTTCTGTATATGCCTATAAAAGAAAAACTCGGTATTGTCTGAAATTGTCGATTAGAAACGATGAGATAACATTACAAATTTCTATACCAAATAAAGAATTTGATGATGGAGGTAGAAATTTGGAAATTCGGATGTCTTCTTAAATTCCTTTACCGGGTTGTGGAAATAATGAACTTTTATTGTTACGAATTCATGACCAATATAAAAAAAAGTAGTCCCGCCACTGGTTATAAGAGGACTATTGGGAAGGGGCGGGGTATAAGGTATAAAATGGTGAAGATAGGACCCAGTGTGCAATCTATTATGTGATTTATAATTCATAGGTGCGGTAGAGAGCGTGGTATGTCTACCAAAATATACATACCGACACACAAACAAACATACAATACTGAATAACTATGTAGCTGTACGTAGTGGATGTTACCTATGAGTATATCGAAGTGTGAGTAAGTAATATGTATGAAGTGTTTTTATTAGTAATACATAATTATATAGAAATACAATGTATCTACCTATTGAAATTGGTGGCAACTTACCATTTTCACACACCTTAGTGTCCGCAAAAAGATTTCATGCTAAACTTATGTATTAACTTTACTGGTATATACCAGCCTCGATACAGGCTTTAGCCTAGTGAGGCAGCAAAGTGGAATTAGTTGTACTGGATGTGGATGTTTGAACTGCATTTGATTGTATATTATGCTTTTTTGAGGAAATAAACGAATTTGAATTTGAATATATCTACACTATTTGTTAATTGATATAAATGGTACCTACATTATTATATTACAAAATATGTTTTAAATGTCGGACTAATAAAGTTAAAATTTGAAGAAGCATTTTCTTATGCTATAGATTTTAAATGAGAGAAATCTCTAACGATTTTTTAATAATAATTATAATTATAAAAATCTTTATTGCACAAAATAAAAACAAAAGTCAAAAAACATGACAACATCATTACTGAACAAATAAATTTGTGCAATGGGCCAGTTTATCGCAGAAGCGCGATATCTTCCAACTACTACGTCATTATCAATATCTAAAAAGTCGAAAGATGTTTCTATCATTTTTAATTTCTATTAATAAAAAAAATACAAAATTTATCCAACAGAACTCTACTGTACTCGTGCACCAAGAGTAAAACAAAATATCGCATAACAAATTTTTCCTCTACGCGGTAATGGGAAATTTATAAAATGAAATATAAATAAAACGTAGTTTTTGTACGAATGTGTACAGAAATTTTACAACCGAACACCAGAAAAGCTTAAATCTCCAGAACAATGGATCTCAAGACTTTCATTCGTATGAAAACAAACAGGTAACCAAAGAACTCTTTGAAAGCTATAAGAAAGATTAGAATGTCGGTGGTTCTTCTCGAAAGACCCTTTCCAGAACAATAGCAAATATGTATGTTAAAAGACCTGGTTTGGAGTGATACTGGAAATAGAAATAAGCCCAATGGCCCCCTGATCAGTTAGAAAAGGTGGAAGAAGGTATGTTTTTCTATTATGGTGCCTAATTCTAATCATAAATTCATTGGCATATCAAATTATCCAAATGGAAACATCCATACACAAACCACCACACGTAAAATGCTATAAATATTCCGAAAAAAAGTTTGTAAGTGATTTTATTACTTTTTAAACGCTACACCTACTCAAAACAATTGAGATATATTGTATGTAATAATAATAATAATGTATCTAGGTGAAATGTTTCGCCTCCTTAGTAGACAGGTAGGCACTTTTACTTGTAGAAGGTCTAAGTGTCATTTGATGTAGATAGCGACGTCTGGAGGTACACAAGGCGCTTCTGGGGTGGAAAAGAAAAAAGATTTTGATAGTTTTTTTATAAGCAAACAAACACAATATACAATATACTCATACAATCTTAGTACTTTCTTCTTATGAAGGCGTAAAGATAATATATACAGACACTATACCTAATATCACTCCATTAACTACATGCAAATTTTGAAGTATAGCCATCTTTAAACTGTTTGGATAAATTAAAGCAAGCATATGCTTATATTACAAATAATAAAAACACAAGAAAGAGTCGACTTAATTTATTAAATTCTACACTACTTAAAATTGATAACAACATTTTAAATCAAAACAAGGTAACACAGAAATATCAGTCATATAATTCAACGTAGCTACAGAGGGCATCAACAAATAAGGGCATCAACAATAAAGCAGAAATAAAAATAAACATACACAAACATTAAGACCATTAATAACCATTATGCATAATGTAAGACTATACGTGTATATAATAAAACAAAACTAAGAAAAGTAAAAACCCACATGCAAGCAACAATTATGATTCATTAAATACTAAAAACATCTTTCGACTTCTTGGGTCATTATAAATCATTGTAATTATAGAGGAAGGAAGCACTTGTGTCAATTTATCCAATTATGGAATTCTGGTAGATACTTGTTAACCAATACAATAAATAATTTAACCAATTGTATAAGGATCTCCATAACCAAACAAGAAAGGCAGACCCCACCACGATGTGGGACTAATGTGGGCCAAGGAGAAGTAGCATAAGGATCTCCATCATATCACTTTTGATATCATCTGAAAATGAGATGTTAGTTTCATGACATTTTGAGAACATAATAAGTTAGACGTTTCATTTTCGATAACGCGGTGAAGATGTTCTTCACTTTTTAAATTAGTTTTGTACGAGAGAACTACGAAAGTTCCTTCCAGATGAACGCAAAAATAACAAACACACCTTCATTGGCTTTTTATTTACCTTCAAATTTTGGACAAAAATAGAGACAGAGAACATTATATTGACGCTTGTTGAATTATTCAGATCATAAAATACAAAATCAAAAGCATAGTGATGTGTATAGATATATTTCCCGGTTGTGTTATATAAGAGAAAAGACAGGAATTCTGAAAGTGGAGGAACTGTTTCTATGCAGCACAGAAGAGGGAAGTCGACGCCAGAGTGATAATCGACGCAACGACGCGTTGGGGGGACCTGACATCGTAACATAGATAAAAAATAAAAAAAAGTAAATCTGGACTTACCAAATATTGAAGGTATAAAATGGAAGAACTTATTCATTTAACTTTCACATCTAATCAATTTGGAATCCCTGTAGAATTAGAATGTTTTTCTAAAAACAAAATATTCTAAAAAGTTTGAAAAGAGAACAGCTAAAAGCAACAAAGTCGATAACTTGTAATTGTTAGTAGATACCTGTTTACTTTATGCACGATATTATATAACATAAATAAATACTTATATAACATAAAACCTCAACATGCAAAATACATTTCACGGGCTTTGACACTGACATACCGTAATAGGCCGTTAGAGTCCAATAGTACTAGACGAACGTAGGAGATGTATCAACCTCTTTGTCTTTCTCATTTCTATTCTATTCTTTTCTCTCACTTTCTAACTCTCAAGAGTCGTGACTTTTTGAAAACAGCAGTAGTTGTGTAACGCATTATTTTGACTATTGTTAAAATCATCGATGAGTTTTTATATCACGCTTCGACATTTTCTCACCAGGTGTCACTTATATGAATTCATTTACCAGCTTTAACCTGGTTTCCAGAAAATGGTCATCAACGGTATCAATTGTAAAATGTTTAATTAAAATAAAGTTAGGTAGGTACGTTAAATACATCTAACCTACCTGCATACAGAGAGCGAGTTTATCGCAAAGTTTTATAAATATTTTAATAAGAACGTTTCATTCATGATTTAGTCGTTTAATATTCACTTATTTTTTTATATCAAACTATCCACTTACGGAAGATTTCCTTTTCTAAGTTTGTAAATATTCTTTTCGCTTCAGTTCATGATTTATTTTATTCTTCAGTGTACATTGGTTACACTATTAGAAATCAATACAAAGTATAATCAAAACATCAATTATACAATTCAGTGTACAGCGGGCGAGTTAACAATAAAATAAAAAAAATATACATTATTTCAACAAAAGTAGTGGATTGTATTGATTGAATTGACGTTAATTTTGTAAAACTCCATTATATTTGATATAACAAAAAACAAAGTAGTTAAGTTTGACAATGACTTCATAAGTCGAAACCTGGTTACTTATTTAATAAATAAAATATAGTAAAACTTAAAACAATTTTGTTTTTTGTTAAATCAAAAATAGTGGAGGATAAAATAAAACATGCACACACATTTAGACCATAAACAAGCATTATGGAGAATGTAAAACTCTACGTGTATAAAAAAATACATGATAGATATTTTGACGAATTTTTCATATTATAGCACGAATGAATAAGACAAGAGCTTTAGCTCACTTTTAATATTATCATTCAGTAATACATATAGTAAAATATGTAGAATCCTTTACAGCCGAATGACTATTAAGTAAGTAGGTATGTATGTATATGTATGTGGGTGTAAACCTTCTTACATCCCTATTTCAACCCTTGGGAAATTACTAGCTATGCCGTTGCACTTCACATGCCAAAAAGACACGCTGTTCACCTACATTATAATATCACAATACGTAGAAGGTATTAAATAAAATAAGCTTATACTTTACGATATGAATAAAATGTATGAATTTTGCATAGTACCTACATTGTAACTGAAAAGTTGAGAAAACTTTAATCAATCTAGACATCTTTATCAACATATCTTTTATATAATTACGGAAAGTTTTAAAGCTAAGACAGATATTAGATCAACTGCATGTAATAAAGATACAATTTGTCCTCTATGTCGCAATAAAATAAAACATTCAACGTGGGTGAATTGTTGAAATAAATATATAAAAGTTCTTTCGTGACGTGCTGTTTTAAAAATCTGCCTTTTGATGAAGCTCAAAACTTCCAGAAAAGAAATGGGGTCCTAGTCATCATTGCCCTCAATGCTCCTCTTGGGGGCACAGGGCAGAAATCAGCCTCCTCCATTCAGAACTACTGTGTGCCAATTGCGTCACTTCTTCCCACGACATTCCTTGCGCTCTGACGTCGTTGTCACAGGAACGGTGTATTGTGAAAGAGGGACGCCCAGGCTGACGGAACCATTTCAGATGGAAGAAAAGTGCTTTTTTTGGCCAAATATCATTGAGCATTCTCAGAACATGGCCCAGCCAGGACCATCGTCTCCCCTATATCACGGAGATTACAGATAATTCGTGTCATGTTCATACCATTTTATAACCAAAATCCTCGTAAGACACTTGTTTTCAAAGCTTAGTATCTTCCGCTCTTGATCCCTAGTCCTAGTATTTTCCGGAAACTCCATAGAAATCTAGACATCTATACCATAATATAATGGTGTAAATGTTGGATCTATCTTGGAGTATCCATAGATGTCGTGTGCATGGTTTGGATGTTTGATTATTTGTGTAAATTTTGCTGATTTGACTGTTTATGTGTACAAACATCGGTTGTGCGCCTAAAAATAAATAAATAATATAAATTCTCACATGCGAGATAAAAAGTGAACAAAAAGCATGCTCTAAACATAGTTCTTTCACTTCACAGTTTACTCAGAATCATAGACTAGGGTCATTGAAAGAAATAAAGTGGATCTTTATGGCGTTCCGATCTCTCTGTCTACCCCATTTGGGACACGGCGTGAGAGTTTAAATAAATTTTATTAATTACAGCGTCATCAACAAATTCTTGTTGCATAAATATATTAATCATATTACAAAACTTTTTTATATTAAAAATCAGAAAATCCGAGAGATTTCATTTCTAAATAAAAGAAATTCTATTTTTAAAAAGATTTTAATTAAAATTTCAAAACTCATCTATCAAAAGTCACCCAAAGACATTGATTTGCATAATGACTTTGGCCCAGATATAATTTAAATTATGTCCTTTTCGCTTCAATAAACAAACGGACCTACTACAGGTACGAAACTTCTCTCTGAGAGATATTTGGATATTCAGGCTAAAAAGGTCAATTTTTCCCCCATTAATTATTAAGGTGCCGAACTCTTCATTTAGGGGAACTCTGGGAGATAACAGGTAATAGATTAATTAACACCCTGAAAATAATTCCAAATCGAACCTCAGAATTTTAATTCGTTCTTTTTAAAATAAGATAAATTAGATTACAATGATTTTTTTTTATATTTACGTACTCAGTGACATTAACAATGTGATGATAATGGAAATATTTTGCTAAAGATCTGGTCATTTTAATAACAGGCCGACCAAGAGATGCGTATATGGACTAACTGAAGAGGGACATGAACTGTGGCTGATACGTAGAGCTGAAAAGACTGGCTGAGAATAGGGAGGAATGGAGAAGAAAGTCTAAACTCGTTGCAGACCAATCCAACGGATTGTTACTCGTTATATATAATAATGGAATAACAATTAACCATACTTTTACCTCAACTACTACTATCACGTCATCTTGACATATCCAACAAGCATAATGGGCTAGCCAGCAGACCAGCTGCATGTTGTAAATATATAAGCTGTGCATCGTAGGATAATCTTTTAATAACATTCAAATTGTCTCATAACTTTGACAAACCTTGGTAATCCTTCAATAAAAGCTGACTTACGAGTATATAAAATCGTTGATCTATGTAAACAGTAGATTCCATAATCTAATTATTTGATACCGCCAAAATCTATATTTATACTCCAGTCAACTTTTATAGACGATATTGTGTTCACGCTTATCACATAACGACATCATGCTTAAAAATGTTGGATTAAATTTTTCATAAATGCTTTAAGTTCAGGGCTTTCGACGCAAATTAAACAATAATAATAATAATTGTTTCTCCTACAGTAAGGGTTGTAACGCTCACACAAACTCATGATGAGTTTAAAATAAAATCAGTTGCAAGATGATTTATTATATTTTTACAATTAGATAACCATTGTATTAATTTCACATGTGCTTGAATGCATGTGAAATTCCGCATCCTTGGGACATTGGATATTGGTTGTGTGTTTTACTGGGCTTTGTAACTCATACTAGATTGATGGTTTTGATTTTGATTTCTAGTAATTTGGTACTTTTTTTATTTTTTAACTTTTAAATTTTAATTTTAAATTTTTTTGAAATTTTAAACTATGCTTTTTTCTCAAGACTAAGATATTTTTGGTAAGAGTAGAATCTTCGCTGGTCTATATGTTGAGTATATTAATTGTTAAACAGTCATAACATGTTTTGTTGTGACTGTTTGATTTTCTAATATTGTAAAAATAAAATGTGTAAATTAAACACTTGAAACTATCGCATAAAGCTCAGAAAAGACAAAGGCGCATTATTAGGTGGTGCCCTGGAATACAACACAACTTTATCGCGAGGAGTGCTTTGTACAATTGAGCAACCAGGTAAGATCTTGAATTGGCTGAGTTGGAGCATGATTGCCCTGAATAAAGAATAGGTACCTACTAGTTTTCTATTTGTGCCAATTAATCGCAAAGTGAGGGAATATTTTGAGGTATATTTGTATTTACCACAAGTCATTAAAAATACATCGTTTCGTTTGTTGAATAGGATTTAATCTACGACTCCTTAGATATTCGGTCGTTAGTTGGATCTCTTTACACAGTTGAATAGAACATCTAAAATGAATAAACAAGAATATTCTCAAACATACAATACTTAAAATGAAAAAAAAAGTGTTATCCTTGTTCTTATCGTAGTCTGAAAATCTGAAAATGGACAAAAAGGAAAGCGTCCACACTCCACTGTCACCGCACCGTACCGCTTGTTTGGCGGAGACGCTCATTCCCACCACTCTCGCCGGCGTTATGGAGTGTTATTTAAGCGTTAAATGTAATAACAGACTACTTGCAGGAGGACCCACAAAGTTAATTTCAATGTTTTCACTTTTCCCTTTTGAAAATTTAATTATTACTCTTTTAATACATTCGCAAACACTTAGTACAAAGTAAATTTATTTTTGTTGGAAGAAAATACAAAAATTCTATAAAATATTATATTGTAATCTACATAAGTGGGTGACTGAAAAGCATTTTACAGTATTCACATTATGTGGGAACTTTTGGTATTTAAATTTATAATCTCTAGAAATGAATAGAATTACTTTTTTTGTATATAAACATACAAGTTAGTAGTGATCTTAATGTCACAAAAAATAACGTTTAAGGTGAATGCTGTATGACATATTAAGTATTGCTAATTTATTTTCAGGTACTTACTTACATTCTGTTATTTCGGATTCAATATAACGCAAAAATCTAATACTACCTACTACCTACTATTCCATCACGGCATATCCCACAAGTGGGGTAGTCAGCAGATCAGCTGCATATAATAGACATGCAAGCTGTCCTCTCTGTACCAATATAAAAATCAAGACATTCAGGATGGGAGGCAAAATTCATCGCTGAATTTTAGATGTAAAAATGTCTACACGCAATAATAAAGCGCAAAATATAAATTTAAATAGATATACATATATATTTGTATTTATTTATTTATTTTATTCTTTTTGCACATCATTATTTTATAAAAATGTTTACAAATCATTACAAATTATTAAATACTAGGACGATATGCAGTGGCGAGATTATCATAATTATCAGATTGGCATATCCCACAAGTGGGGTAGCCAGCAGATCAGCTGCACGTAAGAAACATGCAAACTGTCCTCTTCGTGCCAATATAAAATCAAGACATTCATTATGGGTGGCAAGCCTCATCGCTAACTAACCACGACATACTTATTCAAAATACTCAAATATCATCCTATTACACAATACTTTTAGGTATTTGCATAATATACACTCAGTGCATTCAGTATATTTATATTTTGTTATTTTTTGTACAAATTTAATAAATAATTTGAAGAAATATATTTACAACAAAATTTCAAATCGTTTGTTGTAGAAGACGGAGTAAATGAGAAGAAGAAATTTCCTCTCGGATATTCCGGTTGAAAATCTAAAACCCTACGATAATCACCAATATCAAAAGCTTTCAGCATTCAACAAAAAAAGCTAATAATTGAACGAAACCAAATAGTTGTGTACATGAATGCTGTGTCAAATAACATACAAACGAAACAATTATTAAAACAAAAGCAATTAAAGTGCATCAAATGACAAACTACGTTTTGTTTTTATGAACAGAAAACTAAACAATACTACATCATATCACTTTTCAGAGGAACTTTTCCCCATCGTATTTTCACTTCAGTCAGTCTTGTTACGATCGTACGTCGAGCAGGGCGTCTAGGTGCTATTACGACGTCGCGACGGCTGTTTCTCGTATTCTGAAAGCTCTAACATCGCGTGCAACTTTTTGTTTTCAGTGTCGTGTTTTCATTTCAAACCACATAAAAGAATAATAGTAAAAACAAAATTTACCTGCGTGATACCTACATAACTAAAAAAAAGTATAACCTTTTTAAAGTTTTATTTTAATTTTAATTATAATTGCCTTGTGTTTCTGTTCTCAAAATTATCATAATTGATGAACTGTTCTAATAATCACAATTAAATAGTTTTATAAATCTATGCATACCTTATTCAACCTCTTTTTTAAACCCTAATGTATATTGGGCTATTTTTATTTCTCACACATATATTAACATATATTTCACTTATTTGTCTGAATTATAAAGTTTGTAGATAACTTATTAACTACTAGCGAATACTTTTTTTGTATTTATGTAACCAAATATATACAGGAACAAAAAACTTATATGTCAAAATTGACAATAAATTCCTGTATCTTGTAATTGAAATGTTATGCTGATTTTGACTTTTTCACAAACATATTTAAAAAAATATAAGATGTAATATACCTTGTAGGCCATTTATATCTATATTACTAAATAATCCTGTCGCTTAGTCAAAATAACATAAAATTAAGCAAAAGGTATTTAAATACTTTTACAAATATGTATTTTGCATAGGAACATTGTAATAAAAATATATGAATAGTTTTTCATTTCCGACGCTGGATGAAGTTCGACAAATTCAAAAATTCATTGTTTGGATTTCAAATACAAATAATTAATTTAAGAATATTCACATTTTGAACTGCCAATTCAAAAAAAGCACAATACATAGTGCCATTCCTTAAAATTGCGCAGAGTTCATGCTTTGAGTAATAATTATATTATTTGTTGGTTTATTAAACAGATGTATATGAGTATAATATATGCTCATGACATTAATCAAACCAATCTCAATTACACATATAATCAACTTTAAAATAAATAAAAATAATTAATTTAATTCAAATATAATCAACTGTACAAGGTAATCCCATTATCTCCTTTCAATTAAATTGAAATAAATGTAATTTATAAAATATTATAAGTACATCATTATATCGAGTTCGTCGGTAGCCTGGAGGTAAAGTCTCGGCCTCGTGATCATGGGGTCGGTGGTTCGATACCAGGTGCCGGCAAACTCCCCTTTCACGACACAAGCTTTTAGTAGCTGACTGTGAAAGGTGTATAAGGTTGTATTTGGGTTTACAATAAACAAAACCCAGATATATCTTTTTAAAAAAAATATATATATATTTGCAAAATTAAAAACACGAAACTAACATATAAGGCTTAAAAAAGGCATCGTCACCTTATTCGGTAGTGCCCCAAACGGGACTTGAACTCTCAACCCATCCTTTTCGCGAGATGTGCTTTGTCCAATTAAGCTACCGGGCGACATGCCGAAGGCTCCGATATGCATCTTATTAACCTCAATGACAACTTCATTTGTAGGTATTGTCTTTTCTAAGCCTTATATGGTAGTTTCGCGTGTTAAATTTACATTTGTAACCTCATACAACGGTTAATTATAAAAAAAACATCGATAAACATATCTACATCATATTATAATAATGATATTATACTTTATTGCACAATAAATAAAATAATTGCGAAATTATTTAAATAAAGTGATACAAATTAATGATATTGTGCAATGGGCGAATTTAGAAAGATATCTTCCAACTAACCCAAATATTTTTCAATACCCCACAACTAACACGGGTCAGCCTTTAATAATCTTTTCTTGTATTATCTTCATTGCATAATTCAAATTATACTATAGTTTATAATTATTATACTCCCATCTAGTTAAAATAATCAAGGCATCTCCCACGAACAGTGATATGTTATACCTAGATTTGCAATATGAATCTCAAACATGTACCATCAATAAAATCTCTTTGCGGTCCTTGGTGTCGCAATTTTTAGTTTGAAAAAAAGCGACACACATATAAATTGTTTGTAGATAACAAGAGATAGACAATATGAGAATGAGGATCATTACAGACGACAAAGGCCGGTAGATAGAGATGAATATATACATAAGAAAAGAGATGAATATATATTACTCAGGTATTGTACCTCGACGGGTGGGTACACATTTTTAGAGAATATTTGTATGACATTGCGAATCTAGTTGTAACATATCACTGCCCACGAATTGTAGTATCTAGCAGATTATCGTATCTTCTTTTCATTATTTATTTTATTACTCACCCTATGTCATTTTTTATAATTTTATTTTATTTTATTTATTAACCAGGGAAAACATACAATCATTTCGGAGGTAGAGTCTCGGCCTCGTGAACAAGGGGTCCGTGGTTCGATACCAGGTACGGGCAAACTCCCCTTTCACGACACAAGCTTTTAGTAGCTGACTGTGAAAGGTGTATAAGGTTGTATTTGGGTTTACAATAAACAAAACCCAGATATATCTTTTTTTAAAAAAATATATAGGTATATTTGCAAAATTAAAAACACGAAACTAACATATAAGGCTTAAAAAACGCATCGTCACCTTATTCGGTAGTGCCCCAAACGGGACTTGAACTCTCAACCCATCCTTTTCGCGAGATGTGCTTTGTCCAATTAAGCTACCGGGCGACATGCCGAAGGCTCCGATATGCATCTTATTAACCTCAATGACAACTTCATTTGTAGGTATTGTCTTTTCTAAGCCTTATATGGTAGTTTCGCGTGTTAAATTTACATTTGTAACCTCATACAACGGTTAATTATAAAAACAACATCGATAAACATATCTAAATCATATTATAATAATGATATTATACTTTATTGCACAATAAATAAAGTAATTGCGAAATTATTTAAATAAAGTGATACAAATTAATGATATTGTGCAATGGGCGAATTTAGAAAGATATCTTCCAACTAACCCAAATATTTTTCAATACCTCACAACTAACACGGGTCAGCCTTTAATAATCTTTTCTTGTATTATCTTTATTGCATAATTCAAATTATACTATAGTTTATAATTATTATACTCCCATCTAGTTTAATTAATCAAGGCATCTCCCACGAATTGTAGTATCTAGCAGATTATTATATCTTCTTTTCATTATTTATTTAATTACTCACCCTATGTTATTTTTTTAAATTTAATTTACTTTTATTTATTAATAACCAGGGAAAACATACAATCATTTCGCACATATTATATATTACAAACTAGTACATTACATCAATATTTGATCAATGAAGTTTGCGTATATTACAAGTATATGGGTGTGTTTACAAATCTATAAAAAAAGAAGAAAATAAACGTGAAACGAGTTCAACAAATTCACTTAACATAACAATTCTAAAACATACCTCGTAAAGATAAAACTTTCGATATAAAGTTACAAAGATATTTCAAATACATAGATAGATGAACAAAGTATAAAAAATGTAATTTTAAATAATGATACTAATCAATTAGCTATTTAATAAGTTATTAACACTTTACAAACATCACATAACACATTTTAAACATGCATGACATAGTAAATCTGATATTTATTTTTAATGCATTACAACCGTCTTCTGACAATCACTTTAATCGTACCCTTTAAATTAATGTGCATACATGTTTGTATATCTGAATGTGTGTAGAACATATAAACAATTTCCCGGTGAGAACAAGGTGCGTCTTTCTACTTGGTGAGGCTATTTAAACTCAATAATAATTAAACCCGACGTTGTTTAGATATTATGGAGATATAAACAGTATAAAAAAAACAACGATGTGAGTCTCTCGTGGAATCCCCTGCAAGATTAAGTCTCTCTCTCTCTCTCTCTCTTTTCTGTGCACTGCGAGTGTCCTGTAAAAGTAAATGTTCGTAAAACGTCGCGAATAAAGCATTTAAAATTTTCAATTCAATGATGATGTCCATCTTCAATGTAGGTACCTACTATTTTTGCATGTATATCCCATTTTGGATGCATTGTATCTTTATTATAATATGTTGTAAATTTGGCATGTCTTTCAGACCTCAGTAAAAAATTGGTCTCCAAGTTTTTGATTGTCTTGTACGAAGCGAGTATTCAGAAAATAAAATAAATAAGACATTTATCATCTTCGATTAAGCAGTGAAGCATCCCACCCGTACTAAATGTTTTTTTTTTTTTATTTGCATACAGACTGTATGAAATAATGTTACACAAAATGCCTTGAATAACTTCTTCACTATATTTCCTCTTGGAATCTTATGGGAAATTATGAATAACATGAAAAACAATAATTACACTTCATAAAATATCTACAAGATATTTATGGATAGTGAATTGGGTATCTTAAAATATATTATGCACGCTTATTAAATGAAAACAAAAGTTATTATTGAATAACAAAGATGTTCGATTTATAAGAAAAGTATTCTAAATCATTTTTTCAAATTGTATTCATTCCTCTCCATCTAAGAGAGAGAAAGACAAACATTACATAAAAATAATAATAATACTTTTAAAATTTCAAATTCCAAATTCAGCGATTCCTTTTTTAAATTATGTTCCAACAACAAACAAAAGAAGTTGTATGAATATTATCATCCGTCCTTATCTCTCAAATTTATACGAATTGCCTCAAGAGCAAATGAGATAGAAAATGTCTTTGTAGAATGGAATAATAATTGAAAATAAATAATACTTTGGAATAGAGCGGCGGAAAGTTGAGTATTGGAAGAAAATTTCGAAGAAATTAAAATTCCCAAATGTGTATCTTAGAGAATTTTACGTGCTTCGGATGCTGAACGTGCATTTGTAGGTTAACGAGCATTGGTGCAATATTATAAAACAGTACCTAGTAAACTGTGTTTTATGCAAAATTGTTTTCAAATCTTCAATGAAAGTTTATTTCTTATTTATTTATTTAATTAGCATAACAAATTACCAATCTGGTAAGCTCTATATTGTATTTGTTTATTTACCCTCCATAATTCACTCGGAATCGGGAGTCTTGCCTCGAGGAGAAGAAAGAAAGAAAAATAGATAATATACCCTCACGCCGTGTCCAAGGTGGCACTGAGAAAAATACTAACGAAATTTCACAACGAATCATTGGTACGTACTATCAGATTAGGACCAGAGATAGTACAAACTCTGGTCCTAATCTGATAGTACGTAACAATGATTCGTTGTGAGTATTTTTCTCAGTGTAGGCAGAGAAAACGAAAAGCCATATAAATCTATCCTTACATACTTCTTTCGCTTCCTCTACATTCATTCAGTTTTTCATACATGCACGCCAATTTCTCTTGCTCAACACGCGCCCGTCCTTAAGAAAATGATCCACGTGATCAAACCACGTGGTTCTTGGACGTCCGCGCTTCCTAACACCCTCTTTTTCAGATAATTACATCCTCTTCGTCATCCTTTCATCGTGTATTCACTCAAAATGTCCAAACCATCGTAACTTGTTTACACGCATTCTGTCTGTTCACAACATTTGTTTATTTTTAATTTAAACAGTGATATACGAAAGGAATGTGGAATGAAAGTTGGTGTAATTACAAGGTTGAAGTGAAATAAGTTAAGATGGTTTGGGCACGTGGAAAGAATGAATGAGAACAGAATGACTTAGAAGATTTATTTGGCTGAGAGGAATGGTGCGCGGAGACGTGGACGTCCTAGGATTAAATGGCAAGATCATTTAAATCAAATCCTTCAGGACGGTCATTAGTTAAGCACATTGAACAGGAGAGCATGCATGAGGAATTGTATGAGAGTGACGGAAGCGAAAGATGTATGCAAGGATAGAAGGAAGTGGCGCTCGATCCTTTCTGCCTATCCCGCGAGGGAAGCGGCGTGATGGTATGTATGTATGTAATTTAAATATCGGACATGCTTAAAATATGATCCAGCCAGGAATATTATCTTCTGTATTATAGAAACTACGTCGAGCAATTTATGTACAAGTACATATAGTTACGAATAAATAAATACATTTGTTTCATTCTTGTATTTCTGATAGGAATATTATAAAGGAGGAATGCAAAATTGTTGGAGTTATCAGTAAATAAAATAAAAAAACAATAATGCACCTTTCGTGTGGGAAGTAATTGAATGGACGCAGTTTTCAATAAAGTTAATGGGCTTATTGAAATCCCCTTGGGAAAATAAAGGGGTAAATACAGTTCTTTGTATTGGTATACAAGCACGAATATATCTACCTTCCACAATGGCGGAGTTAAAACAAGACTTTTTTTAATAATATTTAACTTACATAATCAAAAGATAAAAGTATTTGATACTCGCAAACGCAAATTATAATTTTAATTAGGTGGAAATTGAATTTGATTTTAACCGAGAGCTTACGAGTTCAATTTCTCATGCTGCCAACGTACATTACCTTCAGAATGCAAGCACAATACTTTGGTACAGCGAGGGTGGGTATTTGTATGCATTTCATAACCAGATTCATCTTTTAAAAATACTTACAACTGATCATCATCTCTTTACTACTAAATATTCGTATAACTTCTTCAAAATACCTCCACTCCTTTTGGTCTCGAACAAAACATCTTCCCTTCTAACCTACCCGTCTCTTTTGAAGTCTTCATATGTTTCTTTATCCTTCCATGGTCTCCATCTCTGAATTGCAGGCGTCCATCTGAGAAGCTCAGCTGAGCTGAAGCATTCCAGCTAGGGAATCTTATCAATAATATACTCAACTTTCATTTTTATCATAGTTTATATAACAGTCAATTTGTAATTTGTTTATTTTTTTCTACCTTTTACATGACACACTTTTTTAGGAGTTATAGTTTATATAAACAAAAATTTTCATAAGGATTCACAAAGTAAATAAAAAAGAATTTTTCACTTCACTCTACTTCATCTGACGTAATAAGCATATTATATTATATTATATAACATTGTTTTTTAATAGTTACCTACTTTCTAGGAAATATATTTTTTATAAGAAATTACGTCACATACGAGTACCTCTCTAGCTGATCTCTAAACTTTGAATAAAATAAAAATTCATTTTAGAGACAATAAAGTCTTAAACGTGTTTGATTTTGTACCTTGCTATTTTGTTCTATGGAGTCCTCGGTAAAGAAAAGGTTAGCAACTCTTTTTTGTAGGTTTTCGAGTGTCTTGTTAAAGGCAGGTGTTCGAAAAAAATAAAAACACTGTACATCTTAAATTCAGCTCCCATCCTAAAAGTCTTAATTTTTATTGACACGGAGAGGACGGCTTGCGTCTTTATTGCAACCCCACTTGTGGGTTATGCCACGATGATATAGTAGTAGTAGCAATGATCAAGTTACTTTTGTTGTAAATAGAAATACACCAACTAATTTTAAATTGTAAAAAATGCTGCGGAATTTTTCACTAAATATATTTTAAAATTTTAACGTTTTTTAGAACATAGTTATGTACTTCTGAAAATTTCCACAACTGTGGACGAAAATGTTATAGTTTAAAAATTATTGGTAAAAATTTGAACAGTATTTTTTATAAATATAAGTTATTTAAAAGTAATTTCCACAGTATTAACACAAAAGTATGTTGGATGATTTATTCGGCGCTGTTTAGGTGCATCATTCTTAATGGCGCGGTCAAAAAGCCCTTCAATTAAAGAAATACTTAAGTTTATACATACAATGGGCTAAACAAACTTAAACATCAATGTGGAAATTCCCAAGCGCAACAATTTGCTAAATTCCTCAGACATTTCAGATAAAAACTGATTATGAAAGACTACAACAGATAGTTATATGTATAATTTCAAAATATCTTGAAGGATGCTTTTATATTTTTCAATATCCTTTTGAAATAATATTATTATTAATCATTCAAATCTCGTGGTTTTACCATAAATAAGAAGTAGTAGTTGCGAGAGATAATAAGAAATGATTATTATTATTTTATCTCGATAGATAATATAAATTTCCAGCTGTCATTCAGGTTTGTTAAGCTTTGCTACAAAGGTATATGTAGGTATTATTATTGTTATAGTATAATAGACATACAGTTGGGCAAACAGCCATTAAACAATTCTTCTCAAGCTTTACAATATCCTATCAAGAATACGTAAGGAAAACAATTAGATTCTTTCATTTAAAACATTACATTATACGAAAGGGAATAAGTATATATTTTCGCAATATTCCTGAAATCATTTGAATGTTTTTTTTTTATTATTTCAGTGGAAAATTTAATTAAAAACCAAAATAAATAACATAATATGTATAAACAATTCACACAGATCGTGTTAATCCCAAACTAAGATATTAATTTGTATTATGGGTATTTATTTTACACTACGATACATTTATACACAATGCACTAAAAATATAAACATGTAACATCTAGACTCAGAACAATTTGAATAAAGCATTCCAAATTGTAGTGTATGGACTTTGTACACTGCACCTTTAAGTTGTACCTTGGACTTGTTTACAAGCCAAGCAAGTATAATGATTGAGTAGCAATACTTTATTTTGCTATATAGGATAGCTCCCTATAGGAAACGGGGCTCATTATAGATACGACCTTGACTTGCACTGTTAGGCTGCGTGATTGACAAATTGTGTTCGACAATTATAAATAGGACGATTATTTAAATATATATTTGTGTAAATTAAATATCAGTGTTCGTTATTATAAAGAACCTAAATATTGTAAACAGGCACAGTTTACAATACAAATTTAATACAAATTTAATTTAATACAGGAATAAAACCTGGAACCTCGTGACTCAAAGACAAGAGCGTTACCTCCGCATTACACCGGTCGACAAATCGACTACTACTACATTACGGCATATCCCACAAGCGGGGTAGCCAGCAGACCAACATGTAATAAACATGCAAGCTGTCTTCATCATACTTACAAAAAATAAGGCATTCAAGATGAGTGGCTGAATTTAAGATGTAAATTTTATTTTATTTTTTCGATCGTCTGCCTTTTACAGGACAATTGAAAACTTACAGAAAAAGGGACTCCACTGATTTTTTTAATGAAATTGTATCAATGGAATTTTACTTTGTGCTTTTCTACGAAAACGGTGAATAAAAAGATTTAATTTATAAAATTGCCACAAAAAGTTTGAGAATGTGTGTGACCAGGCATACAGAGTTGCGGGTATTGTGTCTTTTAGCAAAAGAATGACATTTTAAAGTCCTTAGCACTGCTTTTACTACGGCTGACATTCTCAGAAGTCGACATTGTTTTATTCTCTCCCACAGCAAATACACTAGCATTACTTTTTGCAAGGATGAAACATTAAAATAAATTTCAATTTCACAATTAAATTCAGTTAACCATAAAATTAATTTCAAAATTAAAATCTTTGCAGTACCCGGCAAAAGAGTATCTCGCTCATTTGAGTAAATTTTTGAATGTCCTGTAAAAGACAGATATTAAAACATTTTACATCTTCAACTCAGTAGTGAGACATGTCCCCCATCCTGAATGTCTTAATATTGGCACGGAAAGGACAACTGGCATGTTTATTATAAATAGTTGTTCCGCTGTCTAGCCCATTTGTGAAATTTGTCACGATGGCATGAAAAACAGAATGTTTATATTAATTTTTGATATTAATGCTAGAAATTCAAAAATAATAACAAAAGAGGCAATAATAGTGTCCAAGAAAGCACTTTCCTCCTTCACTTCTCCCCTCTAGGATTTTAAAAAAAATATTTAATTTTGTGCACAAATTTTCAATATTTACTACTTTACTTTAGTTTTTGTGAGGTTTGATGTGTATGTAAATCTTCACCCGTGTGGGCTACGTCGTATCCTCTAAATTCTTGGCTCTAGTGCAGGGATGCACAGACTTATAGGGAACAGGGGCCACTCGGGAAGATTATGAGCTAAGGACGGGCCGCTATAAGAAAATTAACACTAAAAATTCAAATTTCCAGAAGTGCACACACATTAAAATTTCTACCCCCCCCCCCTCTTCCGTCACCGAATTTTCAAAATGGTATAGTACTACTGTATAGGAATTCGAAAAATTTCAAAAACACCTCGGTTTTCTTAAAGAATATTTTCTCGCAGTACCTGTGTTTGAATTTTCAAAATGGTATAGGAATTTGAAATATTTCAAAAACTCCTCAGTTTTGTTAAAGAATATTAATTTACTCGAATTATTAAGTATCCGGTACTTTTACCGAATATCCGAGTATTACTAGTATTGACAATTTTTTTTATAATGTATAATTCGCTGGCGGGCCGCAGATATACCGACCGAGGGCCGCGGTTTGTGCATCGCTGCTCTAGTGCTTTCAGCCAGTTCACCGCCTCTGATCTTGCCTCATGAATGTCCTGCAGATATTTTAAAAGATATTTCCAATATATATCTATGAGAATCAACGCTGGGTTCACCTTTTAAAGTTTTTTTCCGGGAACGTTGGGCAGAAACAAACTTCAACCAATCTAAGCGAATTTGTGTCAATTGAATCACCTCTGGCAGTTTCTAATGCTGTAATAAATCATTATTAAAGAAACGTCACATTGAAAAAAAAACATGTGATCCATTGGAAATTTTGTAGATAAAATTATACTATCATTAACTTTAATACATTCATAAACTTAGTAATTTATCATCACTAATATTGATAAAATTGATGTTTATCTGATATAAATTAAGTAATCGAACAAATACCTACTATTTATAAAATAATAAACCCAGCAATAACGTAAATAATTCGTGAAAACGTATAATAAAAAGCGAATGAAACCGTAAAACAAAATAAAAATATAATATATATTTCTAAGCACTAAAAAAGATTGGTTCTCCTTAGGGTCTTTTAAGCTATGATCAAACTTACGAGCTAATGGTATAATTATACAGGTTGTTAGCTCGTGTGAAATATCAGTTTGACGAGCTAAACCAGGTAATTTTATTTCTTGATGGTAATATTTCCAATTTTTCAAAGGCAAAAAATTGGTCTCCTACTCGACTATGAATTAATTGTGAAAATGTTATGTAATAAGCATAGCTTTTAAGCATAGAATAAAGATTTATTTGTGAATCGCAGATATTTTTGATTTTACCCCCAATCGCTTTGAAATAAAAATTAGCCTGCGGTGTTTGTTAGCCATCAACTTTTAGAACTACGATATTAATATTATTCGATAAGTTTTTTGTCAAATAAAAATGTTCACAAGCATCGTCTTCTCATGGTGTAAAAATGTACAAATGTGTATAAATTGTTTAAATTTTTCTCACAAAATATTCAACACTGGCAAAACAGTCCTTCAGAAGGAAGCTGATAAAACACCTTTTTGCTAGGAGCTTCGGATGATGGACGCACAAAACGTCGCCTTAACAATTTTGCATATAAATTAAACAATACTACATTTGATTATTTTTGCATTACAATAAAAAAATGAGTCGGCAATCCCATCCATAAAAATCACCATTCCAGAGGCGATTAATATCATCGGCTCGCTAGCGAACCAACGTTATAAACTGGCAGTGTGTAGCTCCTTTTAATAATAACTACATTTCTTGAAAAAATAATATCATTTTGATTGGTGGAATTATTTTTTAATATAAATAATAAAATAATAATATTGTCTTTAGTAGTAGAAGTATATGCGGCGTCCCTGCTTCAAAGCATTTTATTGTGGAAACAATGAAAGCTCATCATAATGAAAGTATCTTATCCAATACCCAGTGACTTTACAGACGAGTAGAGGGTTTTTATATTTATTTATTTATTTGTTAAAGCTGAATAATGATGAAAAAAAAACTAGCGATTTCAATACCATACTTTAGGAGCAGTTATGCGTATTTATTTTTCTTTTGTAAGATTTCCACATGAAACTGTCGTATAAGGCTTAGAAAAGACAACGTAACCTTAATTGGTAGTGTCCTGGATGGGACTTGAACCTCGACCTATCCTTTTTCGAGGTGAGGCTTGACTAATTAGTTTATGAGGAGGCTTCGAAATTAAATCATCCAGAAGGCTTCGAAATTATCTCTTATAGACCGCAATGATAGCTTCACGTGTAGATATAACTATGAAATACCAAATATTAGTACCGGATGCTGGATTCCTTCAAGTGTAGTTTGATAACAATTTACTTATTATTACTTACGTACTAGATATTCTTCTACCCACATACTAAACATCGATAATAACTCATTTTAAAATTACGATGATATTCACTCAGTGGAAAAACTGTTCCCAGGAATAAGTATTTTATTAGCTGATTATTTTGTATTCGACAATACTTGTAAATTCTGAAAACAATTTAAACAGATCCCTCTCGAGAATCCAGTAGTTTAACCTCAAGTGGACTAAATGATTCTGCTACATATTCGACGCCATATCGTTCTCTGGTGTATTGTATAAGAAGGCATTCAGATAATGTGACGCTTCTCAAATATCAATATTCTCGAATTATTACATAATATTTTTAATATAATGTATTATATTCACGACACAAGCTTTTTGTAGCTTACTGTGAAAGGTGTATAAGGTTGTATTTGGGTTTATAACAAACAAAACCCAGATATATCTTTAAAAAAAAATAATGTTCTGTCTATACCATCATGACATATCCCATATGTAAGGTAGCCAGCAGAATAGCTGCACGTAATAAACACGCATGCTGTCCTCTCCGTGCCAACAAAAAAATAAGACATTCAGAATTGAAGGCAACCCTTATCACAGAATTTTAAATGTAAATCTCTTTATTTTTCGAACACCTGCCTTTTTCAGGACACTAAAAAACTTACTTTATTCTTTACCGGGTGTTCCACGGCTTATATTAATGTTAATATTGAAAAAAATATGATTTTGTGTTAATGTTTTTATAACATAATTATATTATTATTATTTTTTTTATTTTGTGCACTTTATATTAATATTTGATACTAACAATATTGTCCAGATTATTATTATTATTTATAGAGTATTTTTTAATAACTAATTTGGCTCAAATTACAATTTTTTTGGGTAGATAGCCTTATTACAAATAATTTATATATTCGATTTAATTGGCATTCACAACGTGATAACTATGCATTATGTTTGCATGACGAGACAATCTGCTCGATAGTGACAATAACATCTCGAAACCGGTCGCAGACTTACAAACATATTTAGGTGATAACCCATCACACAATCATTTCAATTTAAATCGATGCTCGATGTTTTTCCTCTTGTACCTATATGAATTACTGAAAATCTAAAAAATAAGAAAAAAGAATATTTAACGTAATAATACACTTTTTTATGCAAAGATGTCGTCAATTTCACCTGGCATTCTTATTTCAAAATAACTAAAGATGCTTGGAGTACTCGGTTACTACTCTGTACACGGCCTATACAGTTTTTTTTTATACTCGTTCTTGGTCAAATTACTCGGTTCAAGTAACGAGTGTTCGGTTTAAATTTAAAAAAAAAATGTAGTTATATGAGAGATATGATTTGTTAAAAAAAATATTATATATTAATAAAAACAAATATGTAGGTATGTTCCTGTTTAATAAAAAAGTAACAATTAATATTTAGAGGGGTTTCGCTGCCTCGCTTGCCGATGGCGCGTCGTGAACTTGTTTTCGCATCCCAGAAAGTTTGTATGGAACCGAGTAACTCGGCCGAATTCTCGGTTTTGCAAATATTCTTAGTACTCGGTTACTTTTAAAACTTATACTCGGCGCCTATCTAAAAATAACCTTTTCTTCCATTCAACCAAGTTCATTATTTCCTAAAACAGAATACCAATATTGGACCTGAAACGCAATAAAAATTCCATGAAATTATCAATAATATAAAGTATGTTCTATGTATTTTATCATCATATATTTTTAAAATATCTGATTTCTTTATTTTCAGCAAAAAAAATCCTCTTTTCACCGTAAAAACGTCAACGTTAAAAGCTGCATGACATTAAAACAATCAAAATCATCTGTAAGCTTTATATAAAATAAGTATAAAAGACAGCATTTCTAAATAAATAAAATAAATTCATCATTCGAGACAATACAATAGAATAATAATTTTAACGTTTTAAGTGATGTTGTAAAATGTACTATAATAATAAAATATTAATTGTAGCAGAGTGTATTATTGAAATTAAATTTATGTTATAAAATGGAATTATTATTTTTACATTGTTCTTCTTAAAATCGAGCAGTGAATTAATGTTAAGTGAACTGTAAGAAGAAACAGAAGACAGACTGGAAGGCAGAAATACTTTTAGTTGTATTATTGTAATAACATAGAAGAAAATGAAAATAAAACTTCAACATTGTCTTGCGAGGAGTATTTATATAAGCACTTTACTACTTCATGGTGAGTACACATATAATAATTTATATAATTTAGTTTTAGTGCAATTATTCAGCTGGCTACCCCACAGATGAATGTAGAGCTAATCGGCTGCGAGAAGATTCAAATCACAAACTTTCCTTTAGAAATTGTGAATTTGTTGCACTTTGTAAAATAATTGAATTGGATACAACAGATGTTAGAAAATTGCAGTGTTTTTGTTGAAATAAGTTTATACCTATTAATATTTGTATTTATCATTGACATGTTTATTTTATTTTGTGTTATTCTGTGTCTATTCTGTATCTGTGTATTGTGTGAAATGTGTATTTTTTTGTTCTGTTTTATTATATTTTATGTTTGTAAAAGGCATTAGCCGTTTATTTAATAAATAAATAAATAAATCTGTAATTTTTGAACTGATGTCTGTTGATCTGTATTGTTAAAGGCTTTGCCGTTTATGAGATGAAATAAATAAATAAATTTCTTCTATCTGAAATTGAGAATCATAATTATATTAAGTGTTTGAAAACCAAACAAGAAATAATTATTTATTCTGAAATGTATGGCAAGGTACGCAAATAATAAGAATATAGTACAACTTTTTAATAAAATAAGGTAATAATAAAATGGACTTTACATATTTCATGTGGTAATAATAATAAATACATAATAATCGCGTAATAAACTCCATATAGGGGAACGGTGCGAACTTTGGAGTTCACTCTTTATTAAATTCTGAAAAACCGTTGTATGAATGCAATCACAATAAACAGTTTTACGATGTATGATGTTGTATGTATATCGCATTTGGTATATGTTTTATTATTATTTTATTAACAGCCTGAAAAGCTGAATTCAGGTGAAATCGAAATTTCGCAGCGTTCCTGGTTAATAAAATTATATTAAACAGACCTTATGAATACTTATTTGAATAAATCCTACTGCTATAACCGTATGTCAGAGCAAAACTATACTAAGTCATCATATATAATTTTTCATTATGGACGATCAGTAAGTTTTTTTCCAGAAATAATATTTGCTTCTAATAAATTATTATCGATGCGAAATTACTGTCAAAAATTATTGTGTGGATCATTAAGAATAATAATAACTAGACAATTTATATTGCGCCGTTTTGTGGAATAAATTCACTTCAAGAGTGCATCATTGTGCTAACTAATTTTTTAAAACTTTAAAAATATTTTTAAAATAGTGCTTTTATGATTTAAAAAAATATTAGTAATTAAAAATATAACTGATTTGATATCATGATAAAATATGCCATAAAAATCAACAAAAAGAAGAGTGCAAAACCATGTTCATATATCACTTTGGCGAAAATTCTACATAGTATAATTTTGCTTCAGCATATTTGTATTATCATTTCATGCAATATACTCGATGTGAGCTTCAATTGAAATGCATACCAAACGTTACCAACTAATCAGTCATTATGCGAATAATTATAATTTAAGTTCTCAATTTCTCGAGATGCTGACTAATTTTAACAGTATTCGAATTTCAAATTGACTGCTTAAAGAAACACCGTTGATAATTTTTATTGTTTATATATACATATATATACAAATATACATTATCATTTTCTTACTCTTTGGAACTGGCTGTGAATAGACTTACTGAGCCCAATAGAGCCGGTAAGTCTAACTTCTATGAGAGGTCCTTTGGTGTTGTAAGACCGGTTACGTGGAATCGCCTAACGATGCCATTGAGAGATAGTCAGACTGTCACCAGCTTCAGAAGCAAATTAAAAACTTAACTCTTCACTGGCGCCCTTGAGACGGTCTAGGGACCGTTTATCGGCGTCAAAATAAAATCATCCAGAATCATCATCATCCAATAAAACCATTCATCCTTCTTTAATATCTTCTATGTATTTTACAGAAGTAGAATGAACTCTTTTCATGTACCACAAATGTTCTGTAATGAAAAATCCAAGTTTAAAAATCCAAGAGAAACGAAAATAGCTCGTTAGAAAATGTGTGTTTCATATCTTTTTGTATCAAAACTTAAATCTATTATGAAAATGAGTATTTCAACATGTTTATTAGAAATATTTCTCCAAATCATAAAAAAAAACATGAACAAAACCTAAGATTTTCGCGAAAAATCTGATTAACTCGTTTGACTTACACACATACTCATATTACAGCTGATGTTTGTATGTGAACACTTCATTTCTATAATTACATTCATGCAGATTTAATTTAACCATGAAAAGGTTTTTCATACATAATTTGATGGTTGAATATGAATTGCTTCATAAAATGAATTCATATGATATGGCACGAAGAAGATCACCTGCATTTTCATTACTTTCAGTGATTCCATTGGCCACACCACTCACGCAAGAAATTGTGATGGATTTCATATTGAACTAAATTTTATAACCAATGTTAATTATCAATGATCATTATGGGAAATTTGATGACAATTAACATGAATCAGTCATTGAATTATTTAGTTTATTAACAAATAATATGTTTAAAAAATTACATCAATCGACCAGTGGCGGATACAGATGGGGGGCGAGGGGGGCGCCACCCCCCTTGTGGGGCCTATTGACAATATCTTGTATATGGGTATAACCAGTTTAATAAATAAAATGGCATTGTCTTGTATATGTGTATAATTTTGCGCCCCCCCTTGATTTTTTCTGAATCCGTCACTGCAATCGACTAACATAGCGTACATTGTCATATATTTTTCAATATTTTAATTTATTTTTTATCAATACACTACATAAGTACATATGCTTTTATCGAACTCAGATAATTGCAGACGCCCTCGTACTATTAATATTATTTCATTAAGTTGTAGTACCTGCGCTTAAATGTCCTCAATCTTCATAAGGATAAATATAAAAAAATACCAGCATACTAAACCCTCACGCCGTATCCTTAAAGGAGTGGCAGAGAGGATGCAACCCCATATTGTTCACTTTTTACATACATCTTTTGATTCATCCACGTTAACAAAATAATATTTTTAACTGGTTTTTTAACCATATCCAAAAAATGAAGACTTTTTACCGGATATTACAACTACTACACCATCATGGCATATCCCACAATTGGGGTAGCTAACAGGCCAGCTGCACGCAATAAACATGCAAGACGTTTTCTCTGTGTCAATAAATAATTAATTGAGACATTCGGGATGGGTGGCAAACCTCATCGCTAAATTTAAGATATAAAGTGTCTTTATTTTTTCGAATATCTGCCTTTTATAGGACATTCGAAAACTTACGAAAAAGAGTGGAAGACCAATTATTTACCGGGTGCTCCACGGTTTCTATATTTCACTTTTAAAAAATAATTGGAATGAATATAAAATCAACTTTCTACAGATTATATTCAGTCCTATTAATATTATGAATCAATTATATTGTTAGAAAAGAAATAATATTTCAAAAGAGTTCCTGAACTGCTCCTTATAATAATAATAGGTAAATCTTACTGAGTATATTTGTATAAAATAAAAATGTTGGGTAAAATTCATAATGTATTTCATAAAATCACAAAGCCAACGAAGCCTAAAATTGTCATTAATTTTCCTCTCGTCAAATTAGGGATCATGTTTTCATTGTGCTTAATTTACTGTCAACGACGTTTCACCGAAACATTTACATCTCTCTCTCTCTTTTTCCGGCATTGCACCCAATACCTGAGTGATGCTGCAAAACATTTACATCGAATGCAAAAAAAATTAGAAGGTACCTTTTCACACAATTCTCTATAGACATTTTATGTTTATCGTAATTGAGATGCTGCAGGGGGTACAATGTGTGAGGCGTTTAGGCAGGCGGAGGACAGGGCACGGTGGAGGAACTTGTCGCTTGGTTGGGGTCATGGTGGTCACGATCCTCAGCATTGAGGGACCGACTTGGAAGAAGAAGAATAGAGAATTGCCAATAGTGAGGTCAAGTTTCGAAACTTCTATTGAAAGATATCAAATCCAATCTTCACACTGTATTAAAAAATAAATATTGCCTTCTAAGGGGTATTAATTCTTGGTTTATATTCATCCTAAATTTACGAATATAGCTTTAAAAAGTTATTTTAATTTATTTATATAGACGCTTTATTGTAATCATGACTGGTAAATCAATGTGATTAGTGACCATAAGTCTTATGGTAGAGCTTCTGTGTGAAAAATGAAATCCATGGTTCAAATTCTACTACATGGTTCAAATATTATGAGCGTGTGAGGGATGAATTTGTTTGTTATCAGAAACTCCGATATCAGAAACGTCGACTTGCTTTCGACCAATTGTTAACGGCATATTGAGAACGGTGAATCGTTCGTCTGTAATAATTAAGATTTTAAATAATGCCCCTCATTGAATTCCTCCGCACGAAATAATTCGGTCCTTAAACAAAATATCGACATTCAAAGAAACTGAATGACAAAAAAAGAAATGAATCTCAAACAAAGCATCAGAATAGGTACAAACTTGAAATATTACATTTTTATCGTCATTTTATGAAATAAGTTTTTGTTGACGTAAGTATTTTTCGTCGAGGAAAAACCACTTACATTAATATATTTCAAAAGATTTATCTCGGTTTCTGATGAATTAAATTTAATCGCAAAAATCTACCCACACAAAGATAATGGAATAGGCCGGCGACAAGGTTTAAAGTTAAAACTATAGACCGTTGAAGAATATTCAAGTTTAGCAACCAAATTTACTATTTTTCACAAACCCATCTTATACATACTTTGAAATTCAATATTTTTAAATAGTTTGAATCTCCTCGTATTATGCAATACGCCATGCCGTGAAGAAGGAGTAAGTCGACAGCAGAATAATAAATTCAAAACTCCGGATCATATCTCTTAAATTTGTCATTAGACTATCTTACCGCTCAATTGAAATTTGATTTCTTAGTAACAAAGGAATGGGTTCTTGTATTTAGGTTCTTAATAACTTCGTACTTGTTATCCTATTATTTATTGAGAAGAAAAATTAGGTAAACAATAAGATTTTAAATTTGAAACACCCTACCGAATATCCTTGATGCTAGTATAAGATTACTTGATAATTATGTACTTCCTCACTTCCTTTTTTTTAGAGACGAATCTGGATTTAAAATAAACCCAATCATACCCCCAGACAGCAGGCAATATGTTTGTGTCGAGAAGTAAGTCGGCTGCGAGTAGAATCACAAAAAAGTCCCGGGTCTATCGGTTAAAAGATCAAAACTTTATCACCAAGCGTTCGATCACCTCTCAAATTAATCTTCAAAAAGTGAATGTTTCTAATCTATTCCTCCAAATAGGTACCTTTAAATATTTTCAATCCATTACATTCATGATAATATTTCAAAATCTGATCCAATATTCAATGTCGGAGATGAAATTTATACAACAATCGTTAAAAATCATTCTAAAGAACTTCAAAGCAACTGATTTTAATTTCGCGATAAAGTAAGAAAGTAGGTACTATGTAATCTATAAATAATCCGTTTGCTTTCGAAGCTTTATCGATTATCGTTTGCTGATATCATGAAAATTGTTTAAATATATTTCATTTCGTTTAAAAAGGAAATTATTTTATTACCTGTAACTGTTGATGGATAGAAATATGAATTGCTTTTGATATAACGTAAGCATTATAATCTTTTAAATTTTATATCTTTTCTAGGTATATTATCACAGCAACTCCCACAATTGAGGTAACATGTAGACTAACTGTATGTTAGATCCATGTAGGTCGTCTTTTATGTGAAAATGATAAACAAGACTTTAGGAAATTCCTCATTTTTGCTAAATTGATGGTGTTCAATGTTTTATTCGTGATTCTTGTGGGACACTTAAAACTTTACTATGAAGAGAGGCAAGCATATTGCGGTAGACATCACAAGACAAAGACATACAGAAAATCAAAAACGACTTATAGTTAAATACAGTTAAAGCTTTTATTTCTCTTTATTTATTGTACAAAAAATAAATTAACAGCATTATAGTAAAAAAAAACCTTTTCACTGTCATTGTACGTAAACAGTAAACAATCAAGACAATAATAAAATATAACAGAAAAATACAGACACATAGAAATTCGATGACACAAATTTAATATGCAAGAATAAGTTATATTGAATATGTTTTTAATTTCCTTCCTACTGTTTTATGTACAATATCTGTTCATTGACATGGTACCTACTAGAGGGACCCTGTACGTCCTACTTGTACTGAAAAAAATCTGTGTCAGATTTTTTGTCACATGTTCTTTAGAATGGTGAACCCAAGCGTCCTGTAAAAGACCTTATGGAGATGTTAAAAAATAAAGAATAGAGATTTTTTTTATTTATTTACCTTTTACCTTCATATTGTAGTAAGAAAAGGATCGAATTCGTTAAGTAATGTCAGATTAAATTAGCCTGACCAAAAAGTACAAAAATAAACATTATAATCATCGTATTAGTTTATGTTGAACAATATAAAAAAGACTCAAAAATGAGTCCTGAAAGTATATTAATGGATATATTTGTGTATTCGTTAGCATACAAATTATGTAAATCTACAACAGTAAGTAGATAATTTCGCCTTCGAAAAACTTTTAAATTGGGTGCTTTAAGTCCTTAATATTGTTGTACTTAATAATATCAAGTTCAAATTTTTAAAAAACTTTCTTTTATACCACTTTGAAAAAAATAAAACTTCACAATATCGCTTCTTTAAAAACAGCCACCCTGTTTATCCATACTACCGCTTTTTCCATCATACATTTTTTTTTTTGCTTAAGAGTAGCCAGTGAATACAATGTATATATTTTGAACATGTAATATTATTAGCTACAACTTTTGTTATAAAAACCTCGAATCTGGCTTCATGTTTTCTGTTTGGAAGCTTTTGGCTGGCCTGCAAAAAGCAGCTATTCGTGTTTTTGTCCTTAAAATAAACTTAAAAACTTCCCAGTAATATTTATTCATACATTAGACAACAATAAAGTGTGTTGGTTTTTAAGTAGTAGAGTCCCATAATGTAGTTAAAAAACAAATGTTGTTCTACTATAATTTTTTATATAATATAAAAACAATTGTTTCTTAATTTATAAATTTCATTCAAAAAGAATTGTTTTAAAATATACAATAAAATAAAAAAATTGAGAGAAATTTTAATAAAAAATAAATATTACAAAGACACTGTCAAAAAAATATCAGCTATGTATATCGTGCATAGTAAGATACTAAAATAATTATACATTTATCACTACCACATATTATACAGATTACATGAGCATAGTATTCACAAGTAACTAGATGAGTACAAAGTGAATAAAATATACCTACAAAGTAAATTATAAAAATTAAACAATAAAAATAATATGATGGTAAAGTATATATAGATATACACAATACAATATGTACATAGTCACATAGATATGATATAATTATATTGATTGTATCTAACTTGTATAATGATTGTATCTTACTAGAATGTTTAACTTTTATTTTAATTTTATTATATTTACATGAACACACGGCGTGAGCCTTTTACATGTTAAACAAGCAGTATAATAAACAGCAAGCACAAACAGACGCAATAGTCAAAAATATAATATTGTTGTATAAATTAAAAGTAATTTATTAATTAGTAACAATCAAAAAAATAAAATAAACAGTGCAAAACAAAAGAAGTCAATAGCAAGCAGAAGGTACACGATAAATATGAAAAAAAAATATGTATAGTAGGTATATAAGAAACAATTAATGTAAATGTATTTTGTTAAATATAATTATTAAAAAAAAAAAAAAAAAAATTAATTATGTCAGTTTAAACAAGCATGAATGTAATTGTTTGTAATCAATGTAGGTACAGTATAGAATAAATAAATAAATATATATATGCAGATTATATAGCCCGGGCCACTATGTTGGTAGAGAAAGATTTTTCACCAATAATGAGTAGATATTCTTATACACCAATAATTTTTAACTACTAAACTACCTAAATAAAAGATAATATTTTAAAACTTCTGCTGTGCAACTGAGAAAAAGTATCTATATGAAATGCGGTCCGACACGAATAAATTAATAATAAATAAATAAATTCTAAACAACCACTCTGTGCGGCACTAACATTTTAAAATAATGTTTTTAGAACCGAGATTTGTAATTAGTGACATTATTAAATATGTATTTCCCCAGAATATACTCGTATTACTGCAGCAATGTCGGCCTGTGAATTATTTTATGAATGAATCATAAAACGACACCATGTCCTCATCACAATGCTTGATATATATACGTGTTTCTATTAGGCCTAACGCACAATGTTGTCTACGATTAGATACGAATTATGTATGTCATACGTATGCGTACGAATACAGGCGAACATTTTATGAATGAATCATAAAACGACACCATGTCCTCATCACAATGCTTGATATACATATATACGTGTTTCTATTAGGCCTAACGCACAATGTTGTCTACGATTAGATACGAATTATGTATGTCATACGTATGCGTACGAATACAGGCGAACATTTTATGAATGAATCATAAAACGACACCATGTCCTCATCACAATGCTTGATATACATATATACGTGTTTCTATTAGGCCTAACGCACAATGTTGTCTACGATTAGATACGAATTATGTATGTCATACGTATGCGTACGAATACAGGCGAACATTTTATGAATGAATCATAAAACGACACCATGTCCTCATCACAATGCTTGATATATATACGTGTTTCTATTAGGCCTAACGCACAATGTTGTCTACGATTAGATACGAATTATGTATGTCATACGTATGCGTACGAATACAGGCGAACATTTTATGAATGAATCATAAAACGACACCATGTCCTCATCACAATGCTTGATATATATACGTGTTTCTATTAGGCCTAACGCACAATGTTGTCTACGATTAGATACGAATTATGTATGTCATACGTATGCGTACGAATACAGGCGAACATTTTATGAATGAATCATAAAACGACACCATGTCCTCATCACAATGCTTGATATACATATATACGTGTTTCTATTAGGCCTAACGCACAATGTTGTCTATGATTAGATACGAATTATGTACCTACCTATGTCATACGTATGCGTACGAATACAGGCGAACATTTTATGAATGAATCATAAAACGACACCATGTCCAATGCTTGATATAATACGTGTTTCTATTAGGCCTAACGCACCGTGTTGTCTACGATTAGATACGAATTATGTCATACGTATGCGTACGAATAGGTACATGTAAATATTGCAACTTTTTTAAATCAACGTTGTGGCAGAATCGCCATCCAAATTTCTCAGCATTACATATTTATGCAACCAGATAAGTCGCTATATGATCAGTCATGATCACACAAAAACTTAACAGTCTAATATCGCGAAAAATTCACCTATCCAGATAATTATGCAGGATATCAAAGGATTGGGCTCAAAACGCGGGTTCCAAATACCAGCATTTTGCTTGAAATATCTGTGTTCAAAAACTTTCTATCAATTGTACAAGTATTTATTATAATACATTTTTTTAATTTTGACATCGTAAATTTACCGGGAAATCTAACTTTAGTAAATTATTTATTGAAGATTTCGGTTAAAGTTGTCCCTGTAGCTGACATGACTAAATCTTATATATAAAATTCTCGTGTCACGGTGTTTTTTATCATACTCCTCCGAAACGGCAAGACCGATTTTGATGAAATTTTGTGTGCTTATCGGGTAGTTCTGAGAATCGGCCAATATATATTTCTCATACCTCTTAAAGTTAAGGGTGGGCCACCCCGATTTTTTTTGACAAAATTTTACATTTTGATTTTTTTTAAGGTGAGGCATTAAAAAATACATACAGCCCTAAATTTTCACCCTTCTACCATCAACCCCTATTTTTTAATAGCGATGTTAGTAATCTAGAAATAATGTACATGGCAAAACAACGTTTGCCGGGTCAGCTAGTATATTATATAAACGGATCTAGAATGCCAAATATTTTTTATTTTTAGGTACATTCAACCAATATTTTGATATATAGCAACACTATTGTAACAAAAAAACACACGAATCATGCGAATATAACATATTGATTTGTGATTTAGTTGGATTTAAATTACATTTGCCCACAACTGGAGTAGTCAGTGGATTAAATGTTTCTAATAAACATCCAAGTCAACCTCTCCCTGCCAATAAAAAATAAGACATTCAGATGGGATAAGGCAAACCTCATCTAAAAAATTAGGACAACAAAGTCGACAAAGTAAGCGCGAGGCAAAAATTCGTGTGAAAACAAAAGTGTACGTTCGGCTTTACGTTGTCCTCTATTCCCTTAATTACCACTTCACACCCTAGCAAATATTTATTATTACAGAAACATTAAAGGGTTACTCCATCATTAATATTTTAGAACCTCTGGCAATCACATCACTATCACCGGCTAACACTTGATACGTACAACACTATTATTCAGACAGAATGCCCCATTATAATATGCACCGTAACTACATACCTATTCTAACTAACAACATCAAGTTTATATTGATACAGTGTTTATGCATCTGTCGTGCGCAATACTTATTTATTATTATAATTTTATATTTAACTGAAGTCTTTGTCTTTTTTATTTGGAAATCTTCTTTATTCAAATTTTTTTACAAGAAATGGTAAAAATACAATTATATTACATATTTATTAACATTTCAGTGTCATTTACATGCCAAAGCACCTCAAGGACACTGTATAATTACATCCACGTCATAATATAAATAAATAAAAGATAAAAAAGAATGTCGTATACATAAAGGTATCTACGTTAGAAATTACATATATTGGAATACATTAGATATTTAGGATAAAAAACATTGCTGGGTTCGATTCCTTGTAGGTCAGTTGGTTGGACAGCGATTAGTGCAGTTACCCTCTCTGAAAGGATTAATATGAAAAAAACGAAAGAGAGATAGGTGGATTACGTGAACGTTAACATGGTATAAAGCGATTAAACCAGCCCAAGCCGATTCGCAAACGTTGAAACACCTTATACTCTCTTCTCTATACGTTGATGCAGGTGATACATATCTTACGATTGAACCATACCTTTCATTATATTTGTCGTGTAAACACTTTCATAGATATGAAAATTCCAGATATTTAAAAGCCAAAAGTACGATAAAGTAGATTTGGATGGAAAAATATCAATTAGGTATATTATAACAATAAAATAAATAGATTATTTGTTAGATCAATGTTAATAACTCATACAAATGAAAAAAAAACTTATGTGTTGATTTAGCAGCATTATTTTTTTAAATTTCGAATGGTGACGTTGTTTTTTATATTATTGGTTTGACAAATTTTCTCCTACATAAGAAATCCTTTTTAATGTGCAAGCATCATAACACGTAGTTACTAAGTACGAGATAAGAACTCATTTACAATTAAAACGTTACATTTTTGGTACAAAGTAACGCCTCCCTATAAATAATAAATTGATAATAGAATATTATATAGCACCTTGCACCTCATAGGAATATGAAAGGAATAATAATATAATAATACCCATCATTAAATGATTCAATGTTGTGCTTAGTACCCGATTCACCCTATGTTTTTGAATAACCCTTCCATTGCAATGCGTCAATATAAATAATATGTGTGTAGTGAAAGTTCTTCAGCCATAGTAACGAAGCTGCATTACAAGAGAAAGTATGAGAAGTAAAAAATACGGAGTGTAAATGTAAACCTATCCGTAAAGTAATCGGCAAAGAATTGGTATCCCACTTTTTTCAACCAGTTTTCAAGGGTTCTGTAAAAGGTAGGTGCTCGTTAAATATCACATATGAAGGCATTTTATATCTTTCACTATAAATTCAAAATAGGTTTGCCTCTCATTTTAAATGTCTTAATTGTTTATTACATGCAACTGGTCTGCTGGCCACTCCATTTGTGGAATATACCGTGGTGGTATAGTCGTAGTATTTTTTTTAAGATATACCTTATCTGGGTATAGACCATTAAAGGATGACGTCACAGAAAAATCCTTGAGGGGCATCAGGCATCCCAACACAACACATTCACAGTGTTTACGGTGTAATATTAGGTGGGACGCCTAAAGAATAGATACCTAATAATAAAAAAAAACTGTCAGTGTCGATTTTGTTATAATTTTGTCGTCTGACTTTCTTTTTTTTCTCTTATGGCATAACATCCTACAAGTATGATTTGCGCAATTTGATTGTTTGCCCCCCACGCAAAAGCAAATCTATAGACAAGACCACGTGACCTTTAATGGTCTATTGTTATAAACCCAAATACATCCTTATACACCTTTCACAGTAAGCTAAAAGCTTGTGTCGTGAAAGAGGAGTTTGCCGACACGCGCACCTCATGTGCACGAGGCCGACTCTTATTCCAGGCTACCATTAAACTCAGTATATACTTATCTATCTATTTTCTTACGTTACATCCCTTATGGAGTACTCAGAAAGGACAGAACGTCTTTGTATGTAAGTCGACTTCGATAATCCTGGCGCATCACTTTTATATCCTCCACATTCATGCAACTCCAGTTACTTTTACTGAAGAATTTGATTAACGTAGTGACAATTTTTAGGATACCCAAAAATATTGAAGAAACTATATCGGTACATAAATTTTGGTATGCACATTATAAAGCTAAATAAAATCGCACCTTTGCGATAAACTCGCCTTCTTTATATTAATTCTGTTTATTTTGAACACATTCTTTGTAAACATATAGCTCGTTATCAATACTTTATTTAAATATGAAATCTAAGGTTTAAATTCCATTCCAGAAATTAGTGCACCCTTTTATAACAGTCGTGCATGAAAATAATTATGTTAAGTTTATTACAAATCCGGGTTCACCGTTGAAACAAATAGAGTTATCACTCTTTATCATTCAATCCTTTAGTAGCACTCATCATATACATATGTATACCTACATAAATTTAATGACATATTGTTGTTAAAGAGATTTCAATATGCATCATCCAAACGTCGCCTATCCAATAAGACAGGTTGGTTGAGTTTGATTACCTTGATACGAATATAATGATATCTGCTGCTTATATATTTATTATTACATAACATACTGACTGCATCGAGAAGTTTTAGTATTTGAGAGTATTATGTAAGAAATTCAAGGATTTCAGTTTTTACCGTTAGAAATATACTACTACTACTACTACTATACCATCACGGCATATCCCACAAGTGGGGTAACCAGCAGACGAGCTGCATGTAAGAAACATGCAAGCTGTCCTCTTCGTGCCAATATAAAATCGAGACATTCAGAATGGGTGGCAAACCTCATCGCTGAATTTAAGATGTACAATGTCTTATTTTTACAATAGGTTTACATTAAATAAATTTCATTAAGTATGTCAATACACGCAAGCATGAATATGTCAAAGAAATTAAATAATAATTTCGAATAAAAAGTGAACATCAACAAAATAAAATACATGATAATATGTTATTAGGATGATAAAAATGTCAACAGGTGAGAATAAATACGATATATTATAAAATTCAACGACAACATGAACATGTTCATGCTTTCAACAACATGAACAAAGTTTGGAAGGCGTCTGGACTCAGCATCAGGACAAAATGTCGCTTGTTCAATGCGTGCATCATCCCAATCCTTTTATATGGCTGCGAGTCTTGGCACTTAACCAAGGCTCAAGAGCGGAAGATACTAAGCTTTGAAAACAAGTGTCTTAGAAGGATTTTGGATGTCAGATGGTATGAACATGTTACAAATGATGCTGTGCGCCGGCGCACCCAGCAGAGACCTGTAATCTCCGTAATACAAGAGAGACGATGGTCCTGGCTGGGACATGTTTTGAGAATGCCCAATGATAGTTGGCCAAAAAGAGCACTGTTCTTCCGTCCGCAGGGGTTCCGTAGGCCCGGGCGTCCCTCTTTCACAATACACCGTTCCTATGACAACGATATCAGAGCGCAAGGAATGTCGTGGGAAGAGGTGACGCAATTGGCACAGAGACGCTCTGAATGGAGGAGGCTGGTTTCTGCCCTGTGCTCCCGAGAGGAGTGTTGAGGGCGATGACGATTATAAAATAAATAGGCATGAATTAAATTGGTTGAG
Source organism: Athripsodes cinereus (assembly GCA_947579605.1). Taxonomy (NCBI): domain Eukaryota; kingdom Metazoa; phylum Arthropoda; class Insecta; order Trichoptera; family Leptoceridae; genus Athripsodes; species Athripsodes cinereus. The sequence goes on from OX388314.1 coordinate 22,272,652, forward strand.
AAAAGATAAAATTTTATTTATTTATTAAATGACAGTACTAATTATAAGTATACATACATTGTTAGACATAAATTACTGGTTCAGAAAAAAGTTCTAACATGTGCCTTAATATTATTAATTTTCAAAGAGAAAATTCTTCACAAATTCTTAGATAGTTTGAAATCCCGTTATTTATCATGATATTTTTTATGCACCGCCCAGCACATATTTCGTGCTTTTCTCTAAAAATCTTGCTACTCTCCATGAAAACTATACACTTTTATATACATTTTTTTTCGTTCTTGGTTGCTCATGTGTTTACCAAGTTCCATTTTAAAGCAACTGAGGTCTCTCCTACGTTAGTTATGTGTTTGATTCCCTCCCTCATTACCAGTTTATCTTCCTGTCTCTCGACAAAACGTTTGGAATACTTATCGATAAGTAGTTAATTATCTAAACTAGAGAATCAGAAAATACTTTAATTTCTCGCATTTCAAATATTTACCGTTGTATTCAATCAACAATGTGAAGTATTTCAGACAGTAGTTGCAGTTAGTAGAAAGGTATTTAGGTTTACATGCATTACTATTATAATAACGTGCTCTTATTATTACTATCATTGGTATCAAACTATGTAGTACGAGTATGTAGGCAATAGTTATACGTTGCCGTAATAGAGAACGTGAGGATGGATAATACAAGTAATATTAAAATCATATACAGTAATACACAGTAAGTTAGCTTCTACATGCTAGTACTAATACACACTAGTACCTACGTAAATGCTGTATGTTGGAAACGTTCTCTGATTTGTGAAATACAATGATGCATTTCTCGCTTATTTGTACGAGTGCAATGTAATGTAGTTTTGTTTTTTATTTTATATTCTCTCATAGCTTTTAAATTATTGATTACTATGCTGTTTATACTTTTTACATAGCCGCTCAAACAGGACACTCGAAAACTTAACAAACGAATAAAAATTAGAGAGCGAAAGAGCAGGTTGTTATTTGTAAAACATCGCATATAAAACACATCTTCAATTTAACTATGAGTTATGGATCCATCCTGAATGATTTATTTTTTCACATGTTAAAGTAGCTTTGATAGTTCTGACAAATATTTTGTTTTAAGTTATTTTCTATTAGTTTGTTTATTTTCAGTATGTTTTTGTTTTATTTAGCCAATCTATTTACCATCTTTTCAGAGCTATGAGTTATGGATCCATCCTGAATGATTTATTTTTTCACTTGTATAAGTAGCTGTGATAATTCTGAAAAATATTTTGTTTTAGTTATTTTCTATTAGTTTGTTTATTTTTAATGTGTTTTTGTTTTATTTAGGCAATCTATTTACTTAACTTACATTGTTTTACTTTTCAAGAATAGAAATAAAACTGCAATCTAGAGCTTTTGTCATTTTAAATAATAAATTTCCGTGATATCTTCACCTAAAACCATATTGTCATAAAATAATTCAGACATTTATTCAGAAAAACAATAAATGTCGGTAATAGTAATAAAATTGACTTCTACGTTTGAAATATGATTATTACTTTGCCAACAAATAGACGAATTGCTAGTATTAAATTTAAAAGATATCCAAACCATAATTTTCATTTAAGTTCTTCAATCGACAAGCATGAACAACATAATTGTTTTTTTTTTCAATTTTTAATAAATTGAGATTCAAAAAACGCCAAGGATTAAGAACAATTTAGGTTGACCGAATGTTTTTTTTGTGATAGTTTTTCTTATACCTATTGATAGTCAAATATAAAACATTATTTTATATATTCATTCATCGCCCTCAACGCAGGGAGCGCAGGGCAGAAACCAGCCTCCTCCATTCAGAGCGTCTCTGCGCCAATTGCGTCACCTCCTTCCACGACATTCCTTGCGCTCTGATGTTGTTGTCATAGGAACGGTGTATTGCGAAAGGGGGACGCCCAGGCCGACGGAACTCTTGTGGACGGAAGAACAGTGCTCTTTTTGGCCAACTATCATTGGGCACTCTCAGAACATGTCCCAGCCAGGACCATCGTTTCTCCAGTATTACGGAGATTTCAAATCTCTGCCGGGTGCGCCGGCGCACATCATCATTAATTGTGACATGTTCATACCATTTGACATCCGAAATCCCTCTAAGATACTTTTTTTCAAAGCTTAGTATCTTCCGCTCCTGGGCCTTGTTTAAGTGCCAAGACTCACAGCCACATAGAAGGATTGGGGTGATGCACGCATTGAACAAGCGACATTTTGTCCTGACGCCTTCTAAACTTTGTTCATGTTATTGAAAGCCCCGCTAGAAGCTCCTATGCGGACTGGTAATTTCCACCGGAGATTTTATATACCTATTGTCTAAATATTATCGCTTTTCTTGTTCTGTTTCTCAGCACACTTCCTTCCATTCCTGAACGAATGCAACCTCTACAACAATATCTTACAATGATTTTTATACGCTTGCTTTATAAATAACTAATGTTAATTTCCATTTCAGCAATGAAATACAGAACGCGAACGAGCTAATTCTATTTTCTTTAGTTTAATAAAATAATTACCCATCTTCAGCTGCATTCTTCCCTTTCAAATATCTAAAGAAATCCTGCTATCGCGAGTCGTAGGAAGTATATGGGGAAAAACAATATTCGGTTTATCATTGAAATATGCTTGTATAAGTTTGAACCTGGCATAGCTCATGTAAGATTATATTTTATTTTTATTTTATTTATTCATTCTATACTGTACATTGATAAAAAACAATTACATAAAAGGTATACATTCAAATCAAATACAATCAATATACAGAAGGCGAGTTTATCGCAAAGGCGCGATCTCTTCCAACTAACCCAAAGATTTTACTAAAAATACTATCACTGCTACCAAAATTAAAACATTCAGGGAACAATAAAATAACTTTTTGGAATAATAAAAATCCTTATAATTGCAGCAATTAGTTATGAACTTTGTTCGATAAGTGTATTTTCCCCGTGTAGAAAATAAACTCATCGAACTTGGATGTTAGGAAGGAATGCTGGATAAAGGATATGGAAAAAAGACTTACCGAATCACAGGAATTTCCTTACCGATATACGTTCGACCGATCCGAATTGATGGTTTTCTCTCTTTTCCTAAATCCGTGATGTATCGCTGGTCTCTTCCTTCCTTCTTCTCGGAACCGATCCACAAGATGAAATAATGATGAAATACACCGTACTGATGAAATGACCGACCGTACCCGAAATTGACGTTTGTCTTATATTCCAAACAATGGTAGGAAGACAGGAAGTGGGTAAGGAGGGGAGAGAGGGGAAAAGGAATGACCGACAGTGTTACCATACGCGATATTTATTTTGTTCGAACGAAACGGGTGCATACCGCAACAACATACTTTTTTGATACGAAAATATCAAACAAACTTGTTAACTTTTCCATGTTTTCAATAAAAATAACATCGAACTTCAATTTTTTTTATATTAAGCTTAAAGTTCTTTTAGAGAAAAATCTAGAACTGTGGTTCCCAAAGATGACTGGGCTCCGACCCATCTAATAAAAATTCCAATCTTGAGACCCACCTTTAAGTTGTCTTAGAGAAAAGAGGAAATAAAAATTGTTCATTCTCAGATTCCCTAGAAGCGAGTCATGAAATTTCTGAATGCCGTCTTACTCTTTTAATTGAATTCACCCATTAAGCCTCACTTACAATTCAATCGCGACTCACTCATAGTTTGGGAAATACTGGTCAAGAACTTTTACAAAAAGAGAGTGATGATCAAATCCTATTTGAGTAAATCGAATAATTTTAGATTGAAAACAGGAAAATAAATATATAAAATATATAGCTTTGACAGGAAGTGGCATCACAAAAACAATGATTCATTTAATGTCAAAGAATCTTGCATTCCTATTCCGATCATTATGTCTAAAAACAATTATACATAAACAGAATAACAAACTCAAATATTTATTTGGGAGTATGAAATTTCTCTCATAATCCCAGGATGCGGAGAAACGATGCGATTATGGATTTGGAAATCCAAAAACTATTAATGCACCTCGTCTTTTATTTACAAGTAGATGATACCTATCATATCATATTGTTATACGTAAATATTTTCTATTTCTATGGTTGTATATACACACAGTGATGGAAACAGTCGATTTATTCAACAATTCAATATTCGAGCATTTCATCTTGCGAGTAAGAACGAATTCGAACAACCCACACTCGTGAGATCATTTTGAATTTTATAATAATAATAATAATAATGACAAATTATATAAAGTTGATATTTTCAACCGACGGTACTTGGTGGAAATTCATGTTGAATTAATTAAAATAAAACACTTATTTGTAGTATATCCACGGTGACTTTTTATTGAACGCGAGCCGGCTTTCAAGAGCTTCCGCTCTCATCATCAGGCTGGCGAAAAGTGATGCCGCTTTTCGCCAGCCTGATGATGAGAGCGGAAGCTCTTGAAAGCCGGCTCGCGTTCAATAAAAAGTCACCGTGGATATACTACAAATAAGTGTTTTATTTTAATTAAGACAAATTATATAGCGGATTATTATCACTTCAAGGGCGTTTTACAACATAAAGGATCAACATCCAGGTTCATTTTTAAAAAAGCAATCAAAAACTGTCGTCAGAATGATAAAATAGTAATGAAACAACCAAATTAACAATAATAACAAAATAATATTTTCGAATGTTGAGCACACATTCAGTCAATTTGACTAGCATGAAAACATGGATTTTTCAGTAATACAAATGTTTCACTTTTTGTCAAGTTTATCATCAGATAGGTGTACATTAAGTTATATTAAAATAACGTGTTTATAAATCAAATCCGTTATTTAAAAACAAATATTAATTTTTAATATTAGAGATTATTTTAAACATTTTATTTTGTTTTATGATGCGAAATATTTTATACAAAACATGCATGGACAATGAATCATTGCCACCAATTTCAATTAATTTGTCAGAAGAGTTTTAAGCTACATACAAGGTTATCTTCAATATCATTAAAAAAAATAAAGAATTTAAAAAAAACAAAATAATTTAAATATCTATTATTATGCAAGATCGATTAGCTAAAAAAATAATTTAAGCTAATCGATCTGGAAAATATTTCGATTTGTAGCATCGAATGTAAAAATATTTCGTTTGTTTCCATCCTTATGGCTGTGGATTATTATTATTTTGATAATAAACGATAGCCTAACCTACATTTCCCACGGAAGACGAAACCACAATAGATATTATATTATATATTTATATTATAACAATACGAATTTGTACATACGTGAAATATCGAAAGATGCTTCAACTGTTGAATATGAAATAATTGAAAACAGTACTTTCAATACAAAATTTGTTCAACACACCTGCACTAATAATGTTTTGTGTATTGTGTTATTACTGGGCAGGTTAGTTATAATAATAAAGATATGAATTTTACTTACAATATATTGAATAATTAAATATTACAACAATTACAGAGAGAGCAACGATGTTTGCGTGCATACTGTGCCAAATTCAGATAATGAAAGAGCGCGATTTACTGGCCGGTATTTCTAATAGGTACTCATAACTTAGTAACTACCTACTTTTTTATATAAAAAAAACCACAAATAACAAATAACTTTAACACCATTATTTCACTTTTTACTTATCGCCTGATGATAGAGTCGAGAGTCTCCGAATACTAGTACGCGAAGTTGATAAAAGTCATTTGAAAGTTAACTACATACGTGTTTTTTTTTTCAATTTTATCTTTTAATACCATGAATATTTATACGCTGCATACTTAAAGGTATTCGTGGATGTGTGGGTCTCAAGGTCGAATCTGCTACGTCAGCCGAGACCCCGCCTACTGACGTGGTAGAGTCGGAGATGCCAACACTGGCATAGTGGTACTGACAGACCAGAGAGAGTTGAAAAGATGAATAAATTGTCACCTCAACGGATAAATTGGAGTTTAGACTCCTGAAATATCCGAGAAATAAAGTTATTGCAACGTCATAACCATGGAAAAAAATAGGGGCATAAAAAAATTACGAACATCACGTTTAAGGTAAGCGTTTAAAAAACATAGGAAATTCATGTTAGCGATGAGGTATGCCAAATATTTCAAACGTGAAAGATGGCCCTTAATGTTTATTTAATTCAATGACTACTCTTCTTGTTAAGAATGCCGAGAGATATGGTAAATATCTATGGAATTATATCAGCTGTTTCACATTCATCTTGCTCAGCATACAATATTTTCGTTTACTGTTTTTTACAGCCGATATCAATCATGTACATTTTTATCACGATAAAAAGCAATATGACGTATGTATGTACATATGTTGGATGATTTATTCAGCACCGTTAAATGGAGCATTCATCTCAAGGGTACGGGAAATTATGTTGGAAGAGCGATATCTTCAACTTTCTCCTGAACGTTGTTGTTGATTGGTTTTTACGATGGTCTTTGGAGAGCCAGTTCCAGATGACGGGTCCTGCGACACCACAAGCCGCCCTGTCATAGAAGCAGGATTTGTATGATTAGGATTTTTGATGATTGTTTACATTTTTAGAAGCGCAGATATATTAGGTATGATATATTATGTATTTTGTTCGCGGTTCGCCGTATTATAGGAAATTCCATCTAGCCATGAGAAGCGTGCAGCCGTTGCACAATAGCACAAAATATTACTACCACTCAACCTGCCTCTGGATTTCGCAATAAATACTAAATATGTTGTACTTACTATCTTAGATTAGATTCAACTATATAGATTAATTTTTACTTAATGGTTCCTATCTTTTTGAGAAATGTTTCATGGAATTTCATCGTACTGCAGTTATCTTGTGCAGTTGTTTTCTACAAATAAATATTTGAAATAAAAAAATAGTTTCATGCTATCAGCGATAAATAAAATGTGTTTTCTGTGAGCAATAGGTTACCGATTGCCTATAGGTTTAATCCTTACTTTTTCACAATAATTGTCTTACATTACGACAATCATAAAAGGATTATGGTTTTATTTTTCGTACTGATTTGCTTCGTGAAGTTTTAGAAAAATAGTTGTTCACTCTTTTCTGTATCTTTTTGAATGTCCTGCAAGTTGCATACATTTTATATTTTTTTTAAATGTCTAATTATCTGGATGAAAGCGCTCGAGTAATATACAATGTTGTTGTTTTATAATTTATTTATTTTTATTTTAATGCATAATTTTCAATTCTATTTGAATTATGTCACCCGCAGTGAATATCTTACTTTTGTGTAGCACGGGAATAATGACCAGTATACTTATTACATGCAGTTTGTCCTCTGGAAACAATACTTAATGGATAATGACATGATAGTTTAGATAGAAAAATAAGATTGATGCTCCTTGAATTTTTGCTGTTTCATTGTTTGATTTAATCAAAACATTAATTTTTTTTTTATTGGCACGAAGAGGACAGTTTGCATGTTTCTTACATGCAGCTGATCTGCTGGCTACCCCACTTGTGGGATATGCCGTGATGGTATAGTATAGTATAGTAGTTAATTTTTTTAATTGAGGTGCTAGCTAGAATTAGCACCGATGGATCCATGATCTCTTATTTTACAGAATGCATTTATGAATTCTTCTTAGTTTTACCTTTGCCCAGTAGGCAAATTTTATTTGACACATCTCGATTCATTACACTCATATCCCTTTTTGACGCGAAGAGGACGACTTGCATGTTTATTAGATGCAGCTACTGCTGGCTACCTCACTTGTAGGATACGCCGTGAAGGTATAGTAGTTGTAGTTAATCCACTAGCTAATCCCATTTGTGGGATATGCCGTGATGTTATAGATTGGTACGTAGGATTATTACATCTCACTTTTCTAAAATAATAACGTCCCACGTTTTGAAAAACAATTTAGGAATGCCCACTTCTAATTGTAGTAACTATGTAGTAATCAATCTATTGACCCGAATCTTCGTGTCTAGGTAAGAGGAATGGGTAAGGGTGTAAATGAATGAATTAGGGTGTGGGAAAAGAAAAGGAATACCCACTAATAAATCTGACACTAGCATTGTTGTGAGGAAAGAAGATGACTATATATTTATTATATTATTCTTATTAATCAAGTATATGATTATATATTATATTATACCTACGTATTGTTGTAAGGTGGAAAGCGAATGCGGCACGCACATTTATAATGTATAGTTATATTTTTTTTTTTTTTTATTTTATTTATTCAATAAGGATCAGACAGTTGAAACAATTAGTATAGACATTAAAAGACAACAATAGACAAACCAATTAAGATCCCCTTTTTACCAATGTAATAGACATAAATTTGAGACTTAAAATCATAAAAGACATATAAATGTAAAAAAATGTGTAAAATGTTAAAATGTAAAGGTGTAAAAAATGTAAATAAATGTAAAAAATTTAAAAAAAGTATAAAATATCTGTGGTGACAAGGCAAAGGGGCACAAGCCAGCCCCGCAGCGCCGAGCTACCCCCTCCACAGAAACGCAGGTACACGCCACACCCCACAGAGAAATGGCATCGAGGATAGCCTATGGTACTTGGCAACCCCCGATGCCACCATCCGCGAGGCATGACATACACCCACACCTCCGCGGAGGGAACAACTCAAAACCGCAAAACCGACTCACGCCCCTTCACCCCGCCACCACAGACATTAAGATGTTAAAATGCGAAAAATGTAAAAAGGTATAAAATGCAAAATGTATATAATGCGAAAAATGTAAAAAAACAAATAAATTCAAAAATATAAAAACATACAACCCACCAAAGTCCACTAATCCAATCTCCAAAAGTAGCGTTTACCATACTATGAAAGTAGGAAAGCAAACTCCCCTATGGAACAACAGATGAATCCAGGGCCCCCGAGACACCCTCCCTGAACTCTCGCACACTCAACGAAAAGAAATCCAAACCCCGAAAAAATGAGTTATAAAGCGCGCAAGTTCGCCTTAAAAATGAATTTTGCAAATAGTTTGTGGAGCTTGTGGGCAATCCAAATAAATTGGCTGATCTTGTAGTGCGCCCCGGACAACTAAAACATACCCCCTCAAGAATTTTGGCGGAATCGATCCTTCCGTTGAGAATCTTGAATAAAAACATCATGTCAAAAACGGTCCTCCTATTCTCAAGTGTGGAGATGTGATAGTAGCGCACAGCAGATCTGTAATTGTCGAATTGATTGTAGGTTAAATTATTCATATGCCTGATAAACTTCCCCTGCAACGCCTCGATACGGTCTATGTAAGTGATATATTGCGGACTCCAGACTACAGAACAGAACTCCAGTTGACTCCTTACAAACGAGAAATACAACACCTTGAAAGTAAATGGGGACCTAAATGGTTTACCGACTCTTAGTATAAAACCAAGCATTTTATAGGCCTTTTCAAGGATAGAGTCAACATGAGCCCGGAAAAGCATCTTTCTATCCATGATCACAGGTTTACTGGAAGACATTGCCTCAAGGCAATATGTACGCCTTTTGTAAAATATTTGTATATTTGACAATAAAGTGTTTATTATTATTATTATTATTATTATCACACCCAAATCCCTAATCTCCTCCTTCCGAGCAAGAACTTGACCATCAATGTGATAGCTAGAGAAAATTGGCTGAGTCGCTCTAGTGAATGAGATTGAACAGCACTTTGATACATTCAAATATAGTTGATTCACCCTACAGTACTGTGACAATCTCTCAAGATCTTCCTGGAGGAGCCCGCAATCCACTGAACCATTAACCTTTCTAAAGACCTTAGTATCATCCGCGAACAGCAAAAATTCAGAATTCTGAAAACAGGAGCCTATGTCGTTAATATACAAGACAAACAACAAGGGTCCCAGATGGGAACCCTGAGGTACACCAGAAAAGCAATGCTTGAATCGTGAAACAGCCCCATTGATCACTACAGCCTGAGAACGCCACTCCAAATAAGATGTGAGCCATCTAAGCAAGCTCCCATGCACACCGTATGCTTCTAATTTGTGTAAGAGAATCCTGTGACTTATTTTGTCAAATGCCTTGGCATAATCCGTATAGACTGCATCCACCTGTGATCTCTGACTCATCGAGCTAAGAATATAATCAGAGAACTCCAGCAAGTTTGATTCGACAGATCTAGCAGGCATAAAACCATGTTGATTTGGGATAACAAATGACCGCACTGATGGCATGAATTGAATCATGATAATCTTCTCCATTAACTTACTTATAATAGATAGCTTAGAAATAGGTCTATAATTAGACGCGCTATGCTTACTTCCCGACTTGTGTATTGGTGTTATAAAGGACCTCTTCCAAGAATCCGGAAAAACTCCCTCAGAGAATGACCTTTCATAGAGCACTGAAAGTGGCACCGATAACTCCTCCGCGCAATTTATAATAAAGACAGCCGGAATGCCATCCGGACCCGCACTCCCTCCAGAATCGAGATCACGGATGCACTTCAACACAAGCGCTGGAGTGAATTCCATATTACCAACATCTAAACCTGGCTCACAGTGCACCGAAGGCAAAATTCCATGGTCATTGACAAACACCGAGTGAAAGTAGTCACTAAATAAATCCGCAATGGAATCACTATCCGTGCCGACTCTATCATTGTAATCAATGGAGCCCGGAATGGAAGGGGCCCTCTTCCTCGATTTGACATAGGTCCAGAATCTTCTAGGATCTCTCTTAATGATTTCTTCAGTACTGGAAATGAAGGAATTATAATTTTCCCTAGCAATTCGTTTCTGTCGGGCCCTAAGCAATGAAAAAGATCTATAATCGGAAATATTACACTCAGACTTCCATTTCCTGTGGTACCTAAGCTTCTCCTCAATTATCTTAATAAGCGCTCTACTATACCACACGGGGTACCTGGCCCCACACTGCCTCTTACGGGGAACATGATTCTCTATAATAGCGTTCAGAATGCCATAAAAACAGGAAATTGCGTCTTCTACACCACCCCTTGCTAAAATAGTCTCCCAATCATGGGAGACCAAAGATCGCTTAATCTGCACATAGTCCGCCTTATAAAAAGAATAAGCAGCCTCCGAGCGTAGCCGTAGGGGTTGATCGCTTGCAATTTCAACATTTATTACCAATGATTTATGGTGAACATCTTCAGGTGTCAATGGCTCTAAACAGGGAGCAACCACACAGGACCCGATATTAGAAATAACTAAATCTAAGATTTTACCATTTATGTTAACATGAGAATTATACTGTTTGAGGTCACAGTATGCAATGAAGTCCACCAAAGCGCAGGAAGGAGAATCAGTAAAACCTCTCGGCAAACAATAGCCCTCATCCTCAACTAGGCACCAGACTATACCTGGAAGATTGTAGTCACCCACGAGAAGAAACATGTCATCCGGTCGATCGTTCACGAGAAGTGAGTAAGCATCAAGAGAGGACGAAAGTCTTGCGCCATAATCCGAGTTTCGTGGGAAATATGAGCAACAAATGTTCAAATTGCCATGTGATGTCGCTCCTCTTATGGTAACCCATATATCCTCCGCTTGAGAACTCCAGGCAATCTGATGCATGGCAGACAACCCACGCCGAACCGCTATCAGAACGCCACCCCCCATTCTCTGACCAGTCTCAGAATAGTTACGATCCCTACGATAAACACAATATCTATCATCGAACAGCTCACCATCACCTATAGAATCCAAAAGCCACGTCTCCGTGAGACATATCACGTCAAACTCACCTTGCAGCACACCCTGAGAGAAATCATTTGTCTTCGTCCGAAGACCTCTGACATTCTGGTAATAAATAGACAGATTGGTTATCCTTTATCAAATTTAATACGATCAGTTTTACCAGTCAACATGATTACAGAGAAGATTCGATGGTTCTCGAACATCAGCGAACTCATATAGAGGAGGGGGCCCAAAGAGAAGAACAGGAGATCATTCCCAACAAAGGAAACTACCAAAAACAAAAACAGACAGCAAAAACAGATATACAAACAAATATCGATTAGAAAGTGGACAAAAAACCTAGCAGCAAAACCAACAAGCTCATGGGTCAGGGCACAAAGCAAATGGAGACATGGAACAAACAGTCATGTGAGCCTATTCAGGTCAGAAGCCGATTGTATTAAAATAGGGTGAATCTTTTCCAATTTTCGAACGTATATCTTACAATCCTTGACCCAAACAAATTTATAGCCCCTCGATTTAGCCAACTCCTTCGTTCGCCTGAGCAAATCCTTATTATCTGCAGTAAGGTGGTGGTTAAAATAAATTCTACCACCAGCCTCAAAACCCAAGTCGTAAGCAGTCATACCCCGTCTTAGGCGTGCTGCATCCAAAAAAGAATTTTTGGCAACACGATCAGTGAATTTAACAACCAATTTTGACTGCTTCTTTTCCTTGGGGTCCCTGGACCAAGCAGCAACCCTATGAGCGGATACAATATCCTTTACAAGTGAGTCAGCTTTAATTTCAGAAGACAGGCGTGCCACCAGCGAAAGCAGGTTCTCATCCTTTGACTGTGGTATTCCCGAAATTTCCACGTTGTTAATTCTGGCATACTGCTCACGCTCAGCACTCTGCAAGGTCAAACGACACACCTCCCGCTTTAACTGCAACAGTTCACCCTCCATCGACTCAAAACGCCTTAGCTTTGCATCGACCTCAGTCAATTTAGCATTCACTGTATCAATCTGACCACCCACGAAAGATGAAAACGCCTTGAACTCTTGCATGTCCTTATGCATTGATCTAAAATCATCCCTCAGAGATGATAATTCGTCCAAGATTTTTTGAATCTGACCCGACGCAGAGGTAGGGGAAGGATCAATCAAAGTCTGTGATCTGAGTGTCATAGGAGCTCTATTATCAGGTGTCACCTCCTCCATATTAGTGGATCTAGGATCTTCCATTCTACAGTCCGAACAACGCCACTGGTCCCTTGACTTGCCCGTCATCTTCTTAAGTGCAGTCAAGGGAGTACTCTGACATGTACAATGATATTTACCTCGACACCTACAGCACCTCAAAACCTTGGACGGACTCACCAGTAGACCACAATGCTTACAGGTATTCATCTCGAATACAAATTTCAATAGACAGACTGAAATAAACAAAAGAACCAACAAATAGGTACAATAGAGATCATAAGAATTTGGATCAAAATTATTAAAATTTACACAATGAATTCAGTAAATAATATTGATATGCTTCAAATATTCAATTAGCTATGAGAGAATTTAACAGATTTACCAGGGGTTATTTGAAGAAAGTATTAAGATTCAAATCAACAAGCAAAAGCAATAAATTGGAATCAAAAATTTACAAGCAAAATTGCAACAAGACAATATGCACGAATGAATAAGTAAAATAGATAAGTATATTATGTTATAAGTGGCATTCAAAAAGCATCATAATTTGCTTCCTTATTATAAAATTGTAATAATAGGTGTATGTTTGTAATATTGATTAGTTAATTTTGTGTTTGGTACCTAGGATTTCCTATGATATTGTACCTATGTAAAATATTGTGTAAAAGGCTTATTAGCCGTAAGTAATAACAAACAAATAAACAAATAAGCAATGATAATATTTAGGTGATTAAGTTATGATAATATGAGTGAACTCAATGCGTCATCACACATAACAGATGTAAAGGTATAATATGTCAAGTATACTAGAACTTGTTATAATTTTTAATTTAAAAATAAACACCCCTAACACACAAATAAAATAGAAAAAAGTACACTGAAGAAACACACCGACAGCCGCCCCCGGGTATATGTAGATAATAAAGCGCTTCAGCAGGAATGTAGCTATATATTTCATTCGCAGTAGTAGGCACTCAGCAGAATCACCATGTAGCACCACACACCACAGCAGATCACAATGCAGAGTCGCAGTAGTGACGAATAATCTAATAATTAATAATCCACCATCGATCTTCAATAAGTTGTAATACAATATGTGGAGTTGAGTCGAAGATTATGGCCAGTTCGTTTACTCTTAGACGGCGAATGCTCCCTTATATCTATATACATATATATATATATAAATAACATCCAGTACACCTATCATCAGATGGGCAAAACTTCTGTACGTATGTAGTAAATTCATGTGTTATATTGTTATTCCACTGTCAAAAGCGCCTGTCTGTATGCAACCTCAGCACTCGAACATGATGACATTAGCAATAGCAAAATAGCACCTATAAGCGTTTAGCAAAATGTCGACATCAATCCAGCCCCTGATTGGCCGCTGAAGAACGAATCACTCATTGAATGTCCGACAACAGGAATATTTTTAATCAAAACGTAAATAATTTATAATTTATAAATGTCAATATTAGTATAATGTCACTTCATAACTGTTGCAGCAAAAGTTTCATACAACTTTGCAATCAATAAACCACCCAAATATGAATGTTATAATATATGTAGGCACTCACAAAGCTGACAACAGGTTTGGTGGATTCACTTTATAAACTCATCAAAATAGTGATATTACGTAGGTTTTATATCAAAATTTATCACAATCCGATGATTAAACGATTAAAGTCATAATACACTGATACACATTGATAGCATGATCAAAATCACAAGAAAAAAACAAATAAAAAACTGAACAACTCAAAAGTACGTCTACTCACAAATTTGACAGATGACAGGATATAAAACTCTTATTATTTATAATAATAAAATTGTGCGTTAGTAAATACGTATGTATAATTTACAAACTCTAAGGAGTGTAAAGATTTTCAAGACAAAGTCAAAGTACCGATTGTTCTGAAATGACTTAAATAGAGGATAATTTGTTCCACTCTCATCTCAAGAAGAGCTTTGCTGGACAAAAGATGAAAATAAAAACAAAAATATTTTAACATAACTATAATAGGGCAACGAATGGAATGTAATATCTTAATATTTCAAAATGAAAATAGATAAGCACCACTGGCGAGAATTATGGAAAACAAATTTGATGAATTCACAGGAAATGGTTTATACTTTTTTTCTGATTATGAGGGACAAATTCCATTCCATTAAAATAACAATGTTCAACAACACGTGCAAAATAATGATGAAAGAGAGCTGAGTAATTCTGGGTAAAAAGTTAGTACATACAAAACACAGACATGAAAATACTTACAGGCTATTGCTAGAGTACAATATTATATAGATATTCTATTCATCTAATAAGAATACAGTAGGTAACCTAAAGAGCCTATTGAATAATCACATCCGCTTTTATGGGACTTTGTTTCATGAAATTTTCGCATAATTATTTATTTATTATCACTCCCTCTTTAGACTTTTAAGGTATTATCATAATTTTAAATAATAAAATGAAAAGTATTCCGGGTTTACTGCAAAAGGCAGGTGTTCGGAAAAATTAAGGCATTTACATCTTTAGTTCAGTAATGAGGCTGGCACGCATCCTTCAGGATTCAGACATTCATGTAATAATTTTTTGTTGGCACAAAGAGGACAGTTTGCGAGTTTATTACATGCAACTGGTTTGCTAGATATGCTGTGATGGTGTTGTAGTAGTAATATCCGATAAAAAGTCTGCATTTTTTGTATATGGTTAAAAAATCAAGTTTGAAACGATCTTTTTTTTGCTAAGCAGTTTTAATTATAATGATTTTAATTGTTAATAAATACTTTTAATATATCTGTGTGAAATTTCAACATATCAAGTCACTATCAAACTTATTCTCAAGCAATTTTATAGGTCATTTTATCCACCGTGATGAAACATTATTATACATTATATTAAGTAGAAAAAAACAGTATAATTAGTAGTGTATATTAATTGTTTAAGGCTTTGACGACCGGAATTAAGTTTGTTGGAAAAACATATTGACTGAGCTTTTCAAATATGCTCTAAAAACAAACGAGGTCCACATACCCGAGCAATACATCCAAAATGTTACAGTTTTTTTACACATAAGCTCACAAGTTGAAACATGAATAATTACGTTGATATTTTCAACCGACGCGACGGTACTTGGTGGAAATTCATGTTGAATTAATTAAAATAAAACACTTATTTGTAGTATATCCACGGTGACTTTTTATTGGACGCGAGCCGGCTTTCAAGAGCTTCCGCTCTCATCATCAGGCTGGCTCACTTTTCGCCAGCCTGATGATGAGAGCGGAAGCTCTTGAAAGCCGGCTCGCGTCCAATAAAAAGTCACCGTGGATATACTACAAATAAGTGTTTTTTTTTAATTAATTTAATGAATAATTACGATTTAATAAACAACGTATAAACAAAATTATTACGCATTTAGTTGTAACTGTTCTACGGATCTTGAGAACAAGCGTGAAGGTTTGGAAACTAAAAATTACCATCTTTTAAACAAGACACTTGAAAAAATATCGAAAAATTTTTATCTCAAAGCTTGGTGGTCAATTTTAAAAGAACTGACATTGAGCGAAAAATTCTATCTTGTTTTCGACCATTTACCAAGAAATTAAAAATAATAATAACTAGAAAACTTTTTTTAAGATGCGCCGTTTTGTGGAAAAACCACCGCCCATTCAAGAGTCATAACACCTCCTGAACAATAGTGTTTTTAACCTCGTCCTGAACACCTCCATACTCTCCAGAGTCTTTAAGCTTAGGAAGAATAATTTTTTTCACTAAAAATTTAGATTATTGATAATTTGGAGCTATGTGCTATATCTGTATTTACGTTGATTTTTAAATTCTATGTAAAGGACAACACCCAAATCACATCCCTCTTACCCTTCATCTTCCCCTTCCTTCATCTAAATTCCTAATTTAGATTACAAAGCTCAAATAATTCAATGTTTCCGTCCACTACAACAGTTATGTGTCACAAATTTACATAAAAAACATAAACATTGACGTACATATATCTATTTTATCTATCTTTTTTCAGTGAACATAATAAAACACGGTGACTTTTATCGCCTGAAAGAATCTACACTTATTAATCAGAGCTTTTTTATCCAATTCCTCTAATAGAATAATATGTATATTATCTTCTTACAGAATGATATTGTGTTTTGAGTATTTAAGTCTGTTTGCTTCCGTATGTTTTTCAGAAAAATAGACACTTATAATTTTGCAAAGAGCTTTGAAATATTATTAATATTTCATTTAAATAAGTAAATATATGGCAGTTTCAATTGAGGGTAAACTATGAATGTACAAAATATGCTGTAAATCTGTTGGGTTCTCCACTTGTACGAATATTACATGTGAAAATTGAATATCTTAATATCACTCAAATAGCATGTTTAGTTATGGTTCAAATAATTCGTACCATTGCAATTAAAACTACTACTATACTATACCCTCACGCCGTATCCCAAGTGGGGTAGGCAGAGAGAACGGAACGCCACACAGATCTATCTTTACACACTTCCTTCGCTTCCTCCACATTCATACAGTTTCTCATACACGCACGTCGATTCCTCTTACTCAACACACGGCCATCCTTGAGAATTTGATCCACGTGATCAAGCCACGTGGTTCTCGGACGTCCGCGCTTCCTCACACCTTTTCTTTCAGACAAGTATATCCTCTTTGTCATTCTTACTTCGTTCATTCGTTCAACGTGTCCAAACCACCGTAGTTTATTCACGCGCATTCTGTCCACAACACTCTTCTTGCATCCGCTCATTCTTCTAATATCCTCATTCTTCACTCTATCACGCAGCGTTTTACCAACCATTCTTCTTAACGATCGCATCTCCACTGCGTTTATTCCACTTTCATCCTTCTTCAGCCACGTCCATGTCTCGCTTGCATAAGTAAGTGACGGTACCAGAATGGTATTGTGCACCAGCATTTTAGCCACGTTCGACACATTGCCATTGCTGACAATGGGTCGAAGTGCACCGTTCACTCTAGCACCGGCCACTTTCCTTCTTTCAATGTCCCTATCGCATCTTCCATCCCTCGTAAACATACTTCCCAAATATACATACTCACTTACTTGCTCCAAACATTCGTCACCAACTTTAATCTCGCAAATCGTTTTTTCATTCTCTCTTTCAAAAACAAGAACTTTCGTCTTCATAACATTCATTTTCAAACCATTCAAATTGCAACTATCATACACACACGTAACAATCTCTTGTAAGTCCCTTTCACTCTCAGCCATTAACACCAAATCATCTGCGTACATCAATGCATTCACCCGAAACCCATCCATCTCTTTCACAGGTCGCATACAGTAGTCGAAGAATAAGTTGAACAGCCACGGAGACATAACACAACCTTGCTTCACTCCCTTGGTGAGGACAAACCACTCCGAGAGAGTATTATTTACCCTCACGCAAGCGGAGCTTCCCACGTATAGAATAGAATACCCACGTATATAAAACACCCACTGTATATTTATTTATTTATTCATTTATAAATTAAAACACCCACTGTATATTTATTTATTTATTTATTCATTTATAAATGAAAACAATGAACAGCATTACAGTAAAAACCTTGTTGCTGTCATTGTACCTACACATCAAACATTCAAGACAATAACAAAATATACAGATAAAAACAGACACATAGAAATTCTATGACAAAATATGTAGAAGAAAAAGGAACACCCAATGAGCATATGTTTTGTTTATTTTTAATGTGATCGATCATTTATCTATAACACTGTATTAATTGGTTTACAGTATATGTACAGAAATAATAAATAAATTTTTGAACAATCTACTGCCGCGAAATATTCTTTCAATATAAATATACCGAAATACTATTTGCATATTGATCTATCGCAGTGTTTCCCAACCGGTGGTTCGCGAACCCCTGGGGGTTCGCTATGTCTACAAAGTGGTTCGCGAAAATAATAGCGTAATGGCGGGATTTGCAATGGCCCAAGAAAAATAAAAGGAAAAAAAAAACACAAAAAAATAAAAAATGCACACCAAATGCAATGCAGATTGCACGCTGTTGTTTCGAACGTATGCATACTGCCTATATTTTATGCAGCAATATAAAGAAAATTTTACTGTTTTTTTGCCCATCATTAACGACTACATACGGGGTTCGCCAAATTCTGTTGCATATTACTTTTGGTTCGCGACGAGAAGAAGGTTGGGAAACACTGATCTATCGGACAACTTTCATTCAATCGATTTACCTATTTGAGTAAGTAGGTATGTATCAGTGTATTTAATTCGAGAATTTAATGTATTTAACTGTGGGTAGGTAGGTACTTTACGTTCAAAAACCCTAAACCCACAAATATCCCCCAATAGACCAACTCTCGGTGGGTATTCCCATTTACAAAATCACATCACAGATCATTAAACCATCGATTCTATTAAATTATTTCTACTTTTGGCCTCTGTAATGACTTTTAGCCTCTCCAACTATGTATTAAGACGGCAATGTCACATTAAAACCCTTCTCAAACGTCTGATGGACGTTTATTTTTGATATCGTGTAATTTTCCTCTGAAAATGTTTAATATGTATACTTTTAATCTTGGTTTACCTTATGAATAATGATATTCAAAACTCGTGAACCAATGAAATCAAGCTTAAATCATCAAGTAAACACGAATAATAGACTAACTATCGAAGCATCTATTAAATTTTGATAAAATTAATACCAACATATCAGCATTCAAGACGCATCCCGTGTTTAGTTTTTCACTGTTGGTTTAAGTTTTGTGTCATTTTGTTGATAACATACAAAAAAATACTGTTCTTATAAAATATAATATAATAACACAACATCTGACAGACTACCACTTTTCATGCAAATGATATAATAAATATATGAATCAACATATAGGTAATATACGAAGCTACCAATGAGAGTTAGAGAATATAAATATCTTAATACTTTCGACTTTCCATTTTTTTGTAAAAAATATAATTTAAAAAATTAGTAATCCGTCTGATAAGGTCTCAATATTTATTATGACAAGTGTTGGATACCTAAATTTCTAAATTTAATGCGATATCCTAAATTCCCAAATAAAAGTCAAAATTTATGTAATGTGATATTTTGTAATACGTGCCATAAGACTGTATGTTTGCTTGGTTAATAAATAAATAAAAAATACCTAAAGTCAAGTGTCTGTGAGACGACTATATCATAAGCCTTAAATAGTTAAATAAATGGCTTTAATCGAAATCGGACATATCCATTTGAAATATGAATAAGTAAAAATGACAGTAGAATCCAAAAACTGAATTTTGTTTTTTTCAATACTATCTTCGAATAACTTTTCTACTTTTCATGCAAATTTCAAAGATTTCGCCGGTTTTGGGAAATACAGTTCTGTATACTTAGTCAAAAAATAGTCCATTTTTGGATTAGTCCAATTCGACCCCAAACCACACAAATATATATATTTCAGTTGAATATATTCGATACGTTATAAAATAGAGTATCACCATTAAGCTTTGTCGTTACTTGTTCCTTAATTTACTTTGGTACAACATAAATTTAATAAAGTACTTGAATTTTTTTCACGTTTCCTTTAGGCTGTATTTCAAGGTTGTCTACAAATTTTCTAATAAATAATTTGAATTGTGAAAATATACGTTATCGAACTATTCATGAGAGCTTCTAGATAAATTTCATCCCTTTTAAAGAAAAACATGTACAGTGAAATAATACAAAATTTATTTTTCACCCTAGCCTTCATGCAACTCAATTGAATTTGTCCAAAGTTTCTTCCTTCCTTTCAAATCGTCAGAAAAAAATTGTCTAAGTGAATGTAACAAATGAAACAATCATACAAGGCTAAAAAAGACAACTTCATCTTATTGGGTATCTAGTGCCCTGGACGAGACTTGAACCCACAACCCATCCTTATCACAAGGTGTGCTTTGTCCAATTAATCTAAGCTTGAAAATGTCAGTTTGTTTACGATTTTGATTCATTCGTCAACAAACGCAACAAATATTTTTTGGGGTATTTTTTCATACCCAAATCTTCATGTTTTTTTTTTGTACCCAATCAGAAGATATTCTACGGGGCTCGGCAATATCCTTAACAGTCAATCAACGTCCCTCCTTCACAATTTAATGTACTAAATCGACCATTTTGTTACCTGTACCAATTTTCAGGTACCTACCTGGATCGTTCCTCATCTAAAATGCTTATACGACTATATTTGTACACGGCCACCAAACGTTTGACCATTTGAAACAATAACAAACAATTTCACTCTAGATAGACTTCAACTCATTTATTTATTTTTCGAGTATTTTAGCCTTTAGAATCAAGGAATTTCATCATCGCACGATACTCAGTTTTCCCTATTTATGACTAACAATATCAGCTGATAATTTTGAAACAGTGTTACAGACGAGGTCATGTTCAGAATGACTTAAAATTTATTTTATGATTTACATACGTCAAGACCACGTTTTGAATTTTTTTTCTTTTTTACGGTTACCGGAAGTCGATGAGACTATAAAGTGTTCAAATAGACCTCCTATTACTAGTTGTAAGTTGAACTTCACTCAGAAAAATAAACGTGGCTATAATCGAAAAAAATATTTATAATTAATATCCGCTGAGGGAAATTATAATGTTTCAATATTATGACATTGTTTTTATGTGTAACATTTTGGTAATTAATAAGATACAGTTATTATTGTATTGTTCAGGAACACGCTCAATTGAGGGCGTGATTTCCTGTTTGATAAAGATATCTTTACAGAATAATGTAATTATATGCTTAGTTCAAAACTTCTCAGTAATAGTAGTTTTTTTTCACAACGTATAGTTAACTTTCTTTATTTGATTAGGTATATTTTTTTGTTTTTTTAATGATGACTCTTTTGTGTTTTTTGTTTTCTCTGTCTCGTTGTTTTTTTTTATTGTTTTTTGAATTTGTATTTTTTTGCCTTGGCTAAAAGCTGTTATGGTCTTAGTACAGGGTGACATTTTTAGAATAATAAAAATATGAGTTACTCTTTTTTATATAAAAAAAACTATGCAAATAGAAGACCATAGACCAAAACACATAGTAAAATTTCATGATTCTACAATTTTTCACACTTTGTAAATTTGATAGCTTACTGCTTTGATATAAACTTACATAACAAGAAGTTTGCATAGTAATAAAAAAAAACATTTAATGGTTTTCCAGTCACGAAGAAATTTTCTAATTGACACGACTAACAATCGAATTAATAATAGTTTTCGCTTTTAAAAAGTTTATGCAAACAGTAGCAAAGTTCAGACAAAAACTAGAAGCAGCATTGTAATACCGTGACCAACAACTGTGGTAATAAAAACTAAATGATAGACCGAATTTTCGGTAGCAAAAATTATGTGACCGAAATTTCGGTAACAAAAATTTTGTGACCGAAATTTCAATATTAATAAATTGATTAATTGATGAGATGGGATTGTTAATAAATAAATTAATTTGTGAGATGTACCACCCATTCTGAATGTCTTCACTTTTTGTTGGCACGGAGAGGCCAGTTTGCATGTTTATTATATGCAGCTGATGTGCTGGCTATTTCATCAATGAGATATACCGTGATGGGATAGTAGTAGCAGTAAATTAAGTCACTTGCCAAATTTTAAATTAAATTCTTAACCACGGCTGAGGTAACGCTCTTGCCTTGAAGTCACGAGGTCCCGGGTTCGATTCCCGACCAGGTCAAAATGAAGACTGACCTTATTCAAATTGTCCTGGGTCTGGGTGTCACATGTATATGTGTTTAGTGCATTGTGCATATGTGTGTCGTCGCGTTAGTACCCATAATACAATATTCATATCTTAGTTTGGGACTAGCTCGATCTGTGTGAATTGTCTATGCATGTTATATTGTGCTATGTTAACCAAAATTTCAGCAATAAATGTAAAGGGTTAGTTGGAAGATATCGCAACCTTGCGATAAACTTACTCTTTGTGCATTGAATTGTAAAGCTTACAATTTTATAATACTTCGTTATGATTTATATTATAACCAATGTACAGTAAAGAATTAAACAAATTAAAAAATAAAGTGGTGGATGGAAATTTAGACTATAACAAGGAACGACTCTTTTAACTTCGACTCAATCAACAACAATTATACATTGTTACCGTAGTAGACATGAGTCTATATCGATTCGAAAGTGGTTTTAAGTAGATATTAAAACATTAATTTTTATGGTGCCAATTGGGCAAGGGAATGAAGATCGAATCATATGTTGACATCGTGTGACTTGATCTTTAGATTGATTTAAAGTGATTCGACGACCCATAGAGTTTCGAACTTCCAACAATAACAACTTTCGGGCAATCAGTAGATCTCAATTCTGCAACCAACCTACTCCATTTTCATGACACAAACATAAAAAATATTCCTAAGTAATTTAAGTAATTACCATTAATAATATTGGGTCATTTCCATATTTTTGCCCATTGTAAATCGTGTTTTTTTTTGTATTGATTTTACTTTATGTTACATCATTATTTCGTGAACCATGAAACATAAATTTGGTTAATGGGCTAATATATCTTTCGGAGTTTTATCTTGGCCGAAATTAACATTCGGCTTCGGTCTGATACAAATAAAAAAATACTTTGAAATTACTATGTATAAATAAATTTCAGCTGTCGGTAAAGTTAGACAACACCGCGTCTCAAATATTATTTGATCATTATTATTATAAAGGAACTCGCGAATCACGCAACCTCACAAACTATGAAATAATTACAAAAAAACTCTAATAGGGTCTTCATTGACATAGCGAAATAAAATGTGACTCCCACTTTGCCTGTAAATAAACAGATAGTCCAAAATCATTTTCCAACATTGAGATTTGACACCCATTCTGAAAATGCGATTTTTCCAAGAGACAAGTGTGATCTGTTCATCATCAGCTACAGAGAAAATTTATTTGATTGCATCGCATTAAGTGTGTTGCATTTTTATTTACAGTATAGATAGGCACCTAAAGATGAGAACTCAGAATCCGCGAAACCGGTCATGCGTTAATATTTGTATACTCATTAGTAACATAACACAAGTAAAATTTATTCATTAAATTTAATAAAGGAGACTCTTATTTAAAGACAGCAATGTTCTTCAACGCCTTTTGAAAGGTTATAGTTAAATAGCGACAATACAGTAAGACATCACAATTCACATACTATCCAATTCAACACTTTTCGGGAGCACAATGCATTAAACAGCTTCATCTGTGCAGATCGTGTATGTGCCAATTGAGTCACCTCCTCCCACGATATTCCTGATACTCTTGTGTTGTCATGGGAACGATATTATGTGAGCTAGAACGCTCACTTACTATAGCGTGTCTTATAGAAAATATGTCTTACTTGAGATTTATAATTTTCTGCACATATATTTTAATTAATTACACATTTTCATTTTTTGTTTTTGCAAAAAAATTAGTTCTAAAGTTTTACAGAAATGAATCGATTTCAAATTATGTAGCTATTTATAAATAAATGTTTTACATATCGTCGGAAATAAATAAAGAATTGTTCTAAAATAAGCATATGGGCTCATTTCAATATTAAGAAAACGTGATATTCTAGGAGCAATTCAAACTTTTTCTCTTCTTCTTGAGGAACACGAATAAAGTTTTAAGTTGAATATTGTATAACCGTTTTAGTTTTTCCATATTTCAAAGTAACAAGGAACTTGTTTTGAATTGCGAGTATGTTGCTCTGCTTCTTCTCTGAGAACACATTATAATAGAATACCTATGTGCCGTACAATAATATCTTATAGTGATGTTACTTATGTGATTACCTTATATGTCCGTACTAGCATTTGAGAACACCCGCAAAAAATATGAAATTCGCATACTCATCCGCTATCAACACACTATTCTATGATGGTCATTTTTCGCCTTGCGAGATATAATTTGAAAATGATAAAATATTTCCGTGTCTTGTGCGGCTTATTAATTATTTAAGTTATTTGAATATCCGTAATCCGCAAGAATGAATTTGATTGCTAGAACAATTTATACACCAACAACACAAAATATCAACCAATTTGAATAGTTCACACTCACGAAAATAATTTTCAATAGCCAACAAAATATTTTTCACTTATTACATCTATTTGTTTATTTCAATATCATTTCAACTATTCGGAGACGTGTACGTCAGATGGTAAAATAGTAAGAGTACTTAAACCAAATTCAACGGAACAGACAGCTCTTGAACACATTAAATAAGGCGCCATGCTTAAGGTAGTGTATGACTACGACGGAAGTGAATAGTGTAATGTAAGGATTTGAATAAAGAACACTGTTTCTGCCTACCCAGAAAGTGAAATAGCTTTTAGAAGATGATGATTAAAATATATATTTCAAATATTGAAAAAGAATCCAAACCTAATAAACATCAAATATTTCTTATTAAACACAATATAGGGTAACCGTACCGGTAATTTCGTATTTAATAAAGAAAAAACTTTCAATGATTCAGTATTCAATCACATAGGTGGAAATGAGAGATTTGAATATTCACATCCGCATTCTTACATAATATAATCAAATAATTATTTTCGTCGCATCACTATTCAGTACACAATAATAATATTTTCCACTATGGTGAACTACTACTATAGGAGAAGACTTGGAAATTTTTCAGAACTTTTCAGTTTTTAGTTCACATGACACGTACTACGTACCAATGAGAATTTCTAGGTTGATGTCACATATTATGATTTACTTACTTACTTCGTAATATTTGATGACTGAAGAAATCTTCAAAGGTTTTTACATTGTAACCTCGTGCAAATGTTTTTTTGATCGCAAACACTCTTTGAGTTGACTTTTTCTTACACAAAGAGACATGCCAAAAAAGTTATAATATTATATTTTTTTTATAAAAGATCAGTAAAGTTGAAAGAATTTTTAAAACCGAACATATTGAAAATCGAATACAGTGGGTAAAATATTAATATTATATTATTGAATAACATAATCCCTCGCGATTGCGATTAGTCAGTAATTTAACTGTGTATTAAAATACTGCAATAACTTTTATGCGAAACGTTTCATCCTCTGTCTACCCCGATTACAAGACATTGATAGATTTTTAAGAAAGAGAATATTTGTTTGAAAAAATCCCAAATACCATCCAGTTCACAATAAGACTCTATCGTGAAAGTAAAGTAGGTTGAGAGAGATTTTGAACCCAGAATTAAATGCATGCAAATTCGAGTCTTTAACAATTAAGACTTAATATATACATATAATAAGACTCTAAGTAATTTTATCTCCTTTAACATTTGTTACTTGTAAATGAAATAAATTAAGATTGAGTACATAATGGGCACAAAATTGTTTCGTGCGTTATTACATAATTCCTTCATAATAACTAGATATACAAATTGATCACGCAAACTAGAGTTGAATGATTTCCGACACCATAGCCAATATTCCAAGTTTTTCAGGTACATAGTAATTTGCTAGAAAATGTGACGTTAGCGGTCTATCTGACTATTTTTGTGTCGTTTTCCCATACATTAGGGGTGCTAATAAACATAATTTTAGTAAATATTAGGTCCCGATGGCTCATTAAATGATCTGAAATTTCTCATAAGATCTTTTTTTATTTAAAAAAAGAACATAAAATAGGCGGAAATGACGAAAATAGTCATGGAAGATGTCATTTTAAAACTAGCTTTTAATTAAGACCTTTATTTCAGCATCAAAAAGCTTCCATACAAATCTATACCTAATTGAAACTGTCAAATTAGTTGACGAGTACACCAAAAGGGGGCATGTGTTTCGCTTTCCAAGCATATTCGATTGCTAGATTTTTTTCATTCGTATTTATGCCTGTGTCTTTAATGAGCCGGCAAATAGAATATACAATTACTTATGTATAATCGTATTCTTAAACATATAGGAGTCACCTTTTATAGGTGTTTGTAGCTCTCTTGGAGATAAAGAAAATCTTTTAGTTCATAATTTCATTCACATACAGTGAATATGAAATTTGACTATTGCCAAAAGATTTACTACTCCCTATATTTTAAATTATTATATTTTTACTTACAGTGTGTTTTGAATAAAAGAATCGATTATATTTAACACTTGTTTTAATTAATAAATTGAATTACAGAAAAATAAAATATTGTAACAATGATAATGAAAAGTTAAAGGAGAATATTAATTTGTTAAACTATTATAATTGCCTGCCGAAAGTGAACTGAAGTTGATAATTTTCTCCTACTCTATGGATGGCTTTCGTGTGTGATTTTAGCGCCCTCTATAACAGACATCTACATTTTATTTGGTCAACCTGAAGGTTTGCATCTTGGTAAATCTTGGTGCTTCTTCGCTTCTTTCTGACTTCCATAGATGGCGGTGCTATGCCCATTTTCTACTGAAACACATTATGAATTTTCATCTACAAAACATACATAATTGAACAATAAATTTTGGCAAGCTTCGCTGGTTGCCACACAGCCCCCTTGGCAGTGTAAAAACGCCGGTTTTTTCACGAATTAGGTCTGTATACTGGCCTTCCACTTCTAGTTATATATACAGGTTCTCTTGTTGTTGAAACCGTTTGTTCAGGTTCATTTCTTGCCTCACAAAAATAAGGCTTGCATCTGTCCAATGATATAGTTTTCGGTTCTCCTCCTATTAGCAAAGTTGCAGTCTTGTCGTCTCTTCTGCAAACTTGGTAAGGGCCTTGATATGCTGGAAAAAGCGGTTTATACACCCTATCATCTCTAACGAACAAATATTTTGCAAGTTTTAATTCAGGATGTACAAATATATTATTCTTATGATGATGTTCCACAGGACGTGGTTTAATCTGTTTCATGTACCATATCAGTTGTTGAGTGTAGTAATTTGGTTCTGGAATTTCGTCGGTATCACAAAATATGTCATTTGGTAATCTTATTGGATTTCCGTATAACATCTCTGAAATGGAATAATCAGTGTTTTCTCTAATTATAGTTCTTAAACCTAATAATATAGTTGACAACGATTGAGTCCATGGGATAGGATGATGTGCTTTAAAACTGTTTTTCAGTGTACGATGAAATCGTTCTACCATTCCATTGGTCTCTGGGTGATAAGGAGAAGAAATAGAATGTTTAGTCCCTAATTTAGAACAAAACATTTTAAATTCTGTTGACATAAATTGTCTACCTTGATCAGTAATAAATTTCAGTGGTGTTCCATACCTCGTAATCCAGTGGTCCCAAATAGTTCTCACTACTGTCTTAGCTGTTATATCTTTTATAGGTATTGCCTCACTCCATCGTGAATACCTATCCACAAAAGTAATTAAATATTTCATACCTTCAGATTCTAAGAGCGGTCCGACTATATCAATGTGTACTGTCTGGAATTTTGCATCAGGCAGTTTCATATTCATAATCTTCGTTCTAGTGTGTCTTGTTACCTTAGATTTTTGGCATTTAATACATGTTTTACTCCAAAGATTACAGTCAGCTCTCATGTTCTTCCAAACTCCTCTTTTGGAAATTGTTTTCAAGGTATCCTTGGCACCTGGATGAGTTAAGTTGTGGATACTGTCAAAAAATCTTCTCTGTAAAGTTTTAGGTATGTACGGTCTTAGATTTCCTTCATGAAGATCAAAGATGAGCTGTAAACCTTGTAAATTGTTTTTGATTAGGTTTAATGAATGATCTTTATTTTCAAACAATTGTTTCAATTCCAAATCAAGATTTTGTTGTTTGGAAATATCTTCTAACGAGATATCATTATGTAACTCTATCATATCGATTCTAGAAAAAGCGTCTGCAATTACATTAGAATTACCAGTAACATATCTAATATCGGTACTGTACTGTCCAATTAGATCTAATTGTCTCTGTTGACGAGGACTTTCTTTTTCAAAATTTTTCTTTTTGAAAGCATATTGAAGTGGCTTGTGATCTGTGTATATACAGAACTCTCTGCCTTGCAAATGATGTTTGAAATATCTAATGGCTTCAAATATAGCTAGCAATTCTCTGTCATATGTACTATATGAACACTGAGCTTTATTTAACTTTTTTGAAAAAAAACTAATAGGTTCATAATTACCATCTTCTCCTGCCTGTTGTAGTACTCCTCCGATTGCAAAATCTGAAGCATCCGTCCACAATGACAATTGTTTAGTACTATCGGGATACTTAAGTTTAGTGCAAGTTATTAAAGATTGTTTTACCTCCTCGAAGTCATTCGTCGTAATATCGTTCCATTGTACCAGTCTTTTATCATTCTTCTTAGCTCCTTTTAAATATTCATTTAATCTTGCTAGTTTCTGGGCAGCGTTTTTTATGAATCTCCTATAGAAATTTGACATTGCGATGAAACGTCTGAGATCTTGAATGGTTTTTGGTTTGGTATATTCAGCAAGAACTCGTACCTTGTCTGGCGATGGGTCTACTCCTTCTGCTGAAACTTCATATCCTAGAAACAGAATAGAACTTTTACCAAATTCACATTTAGATGGGTTTACAATCATACCCCACTCGTCTAATCTCTTAAACAAGGCATTAAGGTGTTTAAGATGTGTTTCTTCATCTGGTGAATGTACAATTATGTCGTCGATATATACTTTTACTCCTTCTAGACCTTGAGTCATTACATTCATGTGCCGTTGGAAAGTCTGACATGAATTTGCTAGGCCGAAGGGCATGCGTAAATATTCCCAGGAGCCTGCAAATGTGCAAATAGCGGTTTTTTTAATGTCTTCTTCATTCATAGGTACTTGGTGGTATGCCTTCTTGAGGTCCAGCTTTGAAAAAATTATGGACTTTGCAAAATCATTCGTAATATCTTGAATATGAGGTAGAGAATACCTGTCTGGACGGTTATTTGATTCAACTTCCTGTAGTCTCCACACAATCTGAACGTGCCATCCGCCTTTTTTACTACATGTAAAGGTGATGACCACTCGCTATTAGATGGACGACAAATACCTTGGGAAACCAGATCCTCAAACTCGGTTTTCACCTGCTTCAGCAACTCTGGAGACAAGCGACGAGGTTTAGATCTGAATGGGCTTCCTCTAGTATCTATGTGGTGAATTGTTGGGTGAGATATGTCACTAAAAGGTCTATTTATATCAATTAGCTTTGGAAAATTTGCTAACATTTGATGATACTTATTGTTCTTATCTAAAAAAGAAATAGAAGTTACATTAGTACTATCAACATTAGAATTATAAGCTTTTACCTTATCTCCACTGCTTTTGTCGACTAACAGTCTGCTCCTCATGTCAACAATTAAATTAAAATTAGTTAAAAAATCAGCTCCCAATATAGCTCTAGATACATCTGCTATGACGCAGTTCCATCTGAATTTTTGTTTAAAACCTAGGTTTATGTTTATGGTTGAAGTACCATATGTTTTAACGATTGTCCCATTTGCTGCAAAAAGTGTAAGATTAACTTTTTCTTTTTGGCATTTGCGATAAGATCTTGGAATTATGCAAAGTTCCGATCCGGTATCAATTAAGTATGATAAACCGTTATCTTGATCCTTAACGAAGAGACGCGTTTGAGGAGTCAACATGTCCGTCTCTATAACATGTCGCTTCTCAAGTTTTTTTGATTCTGCTCAGAATTCTGTTGATTGAACGTGCATGGTGATATGCACTTTCTGGCTTTGTTCCCATATTTACTGTGATAGGAGCATATATTATTAAGATAATGTTGGAAAACATTGTTTTTTGTATGTCTGTATGTTTGTGTATTATTGTGAAAATTGTTGTTATTACATTGTCTATGTGTGTTGTAGTTAGGAAAATTTCTTCTGCTGGAATGAAAATTATTAGTATTTTGTTTATGCAATGAGTCGTTGAGTTGCTTTCCCAAACGTTCTAACTTTTCAGTTAAAGTATGTACAGATTTATTTAAAATTTCAATTTGATTATCTTTGTCACTATTGTTTTTTGTATGACACACAGCGATTTCTTGTGCCTGATAGACATTTGTTATTTTATCTGCTATTAATGCTATTTCGTCCAAGCTACCATTGCTTGTGGTAATATGTGCTTGTACGTGTTTAGGTATATGCTGTATCCAAAGATATTTCAATGTTGTATCATCAATATTTAAACCAATAGCTAATGATTTCATTTCTCTAAGCAATTGAGATGGTGTTTTATCTCCAAGTTGTAAATTTGAAAAGAGTTTCTCTCTGCGAGATTCTGGGGATATTCCCATTCTATTTAAAATTGCATCTTTTAGTCTAGAATACATTGTTTGACATTTATCAAGATTTATAATATCGGATACCTGTGAAATTGTGTTTTGATCCAGTTGAGCAACAAGATGTGCATACCTTGTATCTTCGGATGTGATTCCTGCTAGTTCAAATTGTATGTCAATCTGCTTGAACCAAAGTTGTAAATTGTTGCTCCAAATCGGTGGTATTTTAATTGATACTCTATCTGTAAATGAAACATTCTTAGTTATATTTGATTCATCCTTGATAGTTTTATTTGCTTGTTCAAACATTTTGAGATAAGTTTAATTTTCCAATTGTATCAATATAAATAATTTGCTGACAATGAAGAACAGCCTGTAATCGAAAAAGATTTAACAAGAAAACAATTGAGTAATTAAGGTTTGAAAACCAGCAAACAATTCCAATGTATCCAGCACTTGTGAAAATTTTCTTAGTTTGTGACAATATTATATAAAAAAATTTTGGTATTTGTTTTCCATCCAACAGCGAATAGATCCCTGCAGCTAAACTAGCTAAAATTTAAAAGCAAATTGATTAAAAAATGTAACACACATAAATTTGTTGTTTAAAAATTTTAAAATGTAAGATACACAAAGACAATACAAAATTTTTTTTTTAAAATATCACTTGATTGTGACAAAAATGTATAAAATTATAAAAAATATCTTTTTTAGGTGCGCAAATTCGTGTCTGATTCGTTGTTCTGATTTTCGATAAATAAGGCTAGAATACTATTCTATATTAGATTCTGCCTTAGACTTTAGCACCTCTTGAATCACGACACGGGCTCACTCTCGGCAACGGCGGCAAAATTTGTAAATTTGTATAAAAACTATATCGATCTGTTACACACACTTATATTTAGGATTAAAGGTTTGAAATACAATACAATACAGCTGTTTATCTTGGATGCAAGAAAAATTGTTATTGAAAATTTTTATTTCAACAGCTGATTGTGACAACTCGAAAATTTTCAAGGTGAAAAATTTTGTTAGGTTATGTATAATATATCAATTCAAATAATTATGTTCTTTTGTCGTGGGTCACCATTTATAGGAGTCACCTTTTATAGGTGTTTGTAGCTCTCTTGGAGATAAAGAAAATCTTTTAGTTCATAATTTCATTCACATACAGTGAATATGAAATTTGACTATTGCCAAAAGATTTACTACTCCCTATATTTTAAATTATTATATTTTTACTTACAGTGTGTTTTGAATAAAAGAATCGATTATATTTAACACTTGTTTTAATTAATAAGTTGAATTACAGAAAAATAAAATATTGTAACAATGATAATGAAAAGTTAAAGGAGAATATTAATTTGTTAAACTATTATAATTGCCTGCCGAAAGTGAACTGAAGTTGATAATTTTCTCCTACTCTATGGATGGCTTTCGTGTGTGATTTTAGCGCCCTCTATAACAGACATCTACATTTTATTTGGTCAACCTGAAGGTTTGCATCTTGGTAAATCTTGGTGCTTCTTCGCTTCTTTCTGACTTCCATAGATGGCGGTGCTATGCCCATTTTCTACTGAAACACATTATGAATTTTCATCTACAAAACATACATAATTGAACAATAAATTTTGGCAAGCTTCGCTGGTTGCCACAAACATTTCTACTATGGAGTTCTACTACCTAAACACCGACATAGTGGAAAAAACTAATAATTATAAATGAGATTATATAATGTGACTTTTTGTTTGTACATAATAATATTGTAGTTATTACAGATGAATCATATTTTTCTATCTCGTCTATGCAAAATAAAATTACGTAATCCTGTCCATTTACTGCCATAAATTGCTTCATTGGCAACGCACAATTACTTTAATACTTACAATTACACAAAGGGTCATAATTTTTTTTTTTTTAAAGATATATCTGGGTTTTGTTATAAACCCAAATACAACTTTATACACCTTCCACAGTAAGCTTAAAGCTTGTGTCATAAAAGGGGAGTTTGCCGGCACCTGGGATCGAACCGCGGACCCCTTGTTTAGAGGCCGAGACTCTACCTCCAGGCTACCGACGAACTCATTTTTTTTACAATTTTCTAATAACAAATCTTTTACAGCTAACAAGATGTGAACCCAACGTCTATGTAAAAATACATAATTACTTATGTCCTATACAACAATTCTATTTTCTGGTACATGAAAACACACGCCTAAAATAGATATTTTAATTAATGATTATTTCCATTAGGAAAACTATTTTCTTTACACAATGCTATACTACAAAAAAGTAATAATATCATGAGATACAATCTCGTATAGAGGAAACATAAAATTTCAATCAAATTACCCACAGTTTCAACTCACTCCGACCTACCCAATGGCAAAAAGTATTTTCTCGGACATTTCCAAGCCACAATTGTTGAACATAGGTACTAGTGATGTGACGCACTTCTGCTTCCGTTTTTTCTTCTTTTAAAACAACGCAATATTCTCAATGTTTTGTTTGTTTTGAAAAACCGAATTATACAGATACTTTCGTATACATAAAAATAAATTTAGGCACTCGATACTTTTTACCAATCATGGTTGTCTCATTTTTTCTCAAAAACTTGCATTTTTACAAGAAGCAGTTAGTCTACTTATGCAGCCGACATGTAAACATAGTTAAACAAAATATAATAAATTAAAAAAAATATTAAAATATCAAGAAAAAATAAACACTGTAGCATAAAATTACATTCACTTACCTCGAAATATCTACTATCAAGAAATATAACGCCAAATTTTTTATTTCCCTAATAATCAAAAAAGAATTGAAGAAGAATTTTTTGAATACATTAATTAAGATTTCACAACTGTGTATTTTTATTAAAATATGTTACTCGTCTTACTTGAATAACAGTAAAAAATGTGACTGCATAATATACCTACATCATATTTTGTACCTTGTATGACTGCTTCCCTTAATACTCAAGACCACTGAGGTTTCGTATTCTCATCACTAGGAGATACTCTACTACAATTGTTTTTGTATACTGGTGGTTTTACGGGTATGTTATTGTTAATTACTTTGAGTACCTTTATTGTACAACGTTCTACAATACTACATATTTACAATTAGTTCAATAACACTCGAATATATATAATATGATTGAAAACGTATTGTTCAATGTAAAATATTCATTATACGAATGACAATATTTACCGCGATCGAAAATTTCATCAAAATGCAAAACCTATTTTACAATGTACATATATGTTTTTCATTTGAAAAATGTTTTCAATAACCTTTACGTTATCCGTTGTATGATCATAGGTATATAAAGTATTAAATTTGTAATTAAAAAGAGGGATATTTTCGACAAGAAAAACGACGGTCCTGACTCAGTCACATTTGAGAATTTTCAATAAAAATTACTACTTACTTTACTTACTTATGCGGCTATTCCTGTCCACTGCTGAACATAAGCCTCCCCCATATGTCTCCAGGCATCTCTGTCCTGAGCTTTCTGCAACCAGTCACCAGCGATTCTTCTAATGTCGTCTGACCAACGTATTGCCCTGCCCATGACCATTTCAACCTTGCCACTCTTTTGACAACATCCGTAACTCCCGATCTTCTACGTAATAAAAATTAACTTTAACGTTATTTCTTCAAAAGATCACTGCCCATTACAGCGTCCAAGACTGTTCAAAAAATAAATCTTTAAACGCGCATATTTTGAGTTCGTCGGTAGCCTGGAGGTAGAGTCTCGGCCTCTTGAACAAGGGGTCCTCGGTTCGATCCCAGGTGCCGGCAAGCTCCCCTTTCACGACACAAGCTTTTAGCTTACTGTGAAAGGTGTTTAAGGTTGTATTTGGGTTTATAACAAAACCCAGATATATCTTTTTTAAAAAAAAAAAATGGACACCTACCCTTACCAGCTTTTCCGAGACAACCCGCTGGTTACCTGTCGTTTTTCACAATTTCCGAAGATCTTGATGTCAGCTTATTTTCTGGAAAATGCAGTATATCACCCAGCTATTATAACTGCGCCCTCTATTTACGCAGTACCCGTTCCAGCTTGATAGCATTACAGATCAACGTGTTCCTTATCCATTCTCTCAATGACACTCCAACCATTTTTCTAAGATATTAATAAGTTAATATCAAAACAATGCATCTATCTTTATAGCATTTCTCATAAGTGGAGAAGCCGGTTGACACAGTGCATATAATATACAGAGTTTGAAGTAATATTAAATTACAGTCTTGTATTTTTTCATCTGCTCTCATTGTCGATGATCACATTTGTCGATGTTATTTTCACAATTAACTGTTGTGTTAGGTTATAAATGTAAATTTACCACACGAAACTACCACATAAGGCTTAGAAAAGACAATGTCACCTTACTTGATGCTGTTCCAGACTGGACTTGAATCCACAATTATTTTTTTCGAGACAACGTGCCGAGAACTCCGATATTCTCTCTTACAAACCAAACGGACTGCTTATTGTGTAAGTATTGTTCTAGTATACATAGGATGGGTACCGCATGTTGGATACTTTCAAGTTAACGTAGATAGAATTACTTCTATCATAACTTAGGTAATTACTAAGTATTTTTACTAATATCTACCTAAATCTATTATCATATTTAGTTCTGCATCATTGCTGTTAGCCTTGATGCAAACCGATTTCGTTAGCGTCGCCCAACTTATTTTCTCACTGAACTAGTGAGTCATACATTGTCATACATTTATGTTTGACATTATAAACAGAAATAAAACAATCATACAAATTTATTAAAGTGAAACATCTGAGTCCATTGCACAGAACATTAAAATCGCATTTTTCTACATCAAATCATAGAAATTATTTTGTATAAATGACAAACTGAAATAAATAATTAAACAACGAATGAAAAAGCGACCACGCTTTCAATTAAAATCATAATAACATTGTGCCTGTAAAACAGTCTACGTTGTAATAAATTCTATAGTTTGTGTGCATGCTTGTAATTTTTTATTTATTTTTATTTAAAATGTGAATATTACGTTTAAGACATTCGTCATCTTATTCATTAATTCCTCGAAGACTAGGATCGAGGAAAAGCTTTCTAAAGATCACAAATTACCTTACAACCTCTATAAGATTATAGGATGGAGCGACCAAATTAAGGAGGCCATACAGCGCTCACTACACGGGGCCTTGCGCATGGCGAAGGTTCGCTCAAGGTGGAGACAGATGGTCTACAGAACGAAGCATGATCGTCACGATCCTCAGGGTTGAGGGACCGACGGAGATTTAATTTATTTATTAACTAAGCAAAACATACAGTAATTTATCACATATAACAAACTAGTACATTACATCAGTATTTGACCAATAAAATTTGCGGATATTACAAGTATATCAAATTAACAAAATTTTAATACATTATTTTTAAAATAGTTAAAAATTTCAAATTTAAAAATGTGAATATTAGTGAATAATATTTGTGACAATTAATAATACCTTCAATTAGAACTCACATAAAATTCTCGCATTTTAATCAAATTTGTGACAATCACAATTGTCTTTTAAAAATTTTATAATTGACTTGAGACGGTCTAGGGACTGTTAAACGGCGTCAAAACAAAATCATCCATTATCATCATCATCATCGGTGTCTTAACAAATCTATACAAAAGAAAAAAAACATGAATTGAGTTCATCGAATTCATTTACCGTGTAACAATTCTAGAACAAAAATGTTAATATTTTTTGTATGAAAAGTTCACTTTCACTGGCTAACTTTGGAGTAAGGTGCAATAATAAACTAATTCCTTAATAATAAGTTCACTGCTAACTTTGGAGTAAGGTACAGTAATTAATACCTTTTTCATATTAATAACAACAATATGAATAGCAAGTATCACCTAATGATTTTTTTTTATTTAATAACTCACTTCTTTTTTTGATGTGTTGGTTGAAAACTCGTCCTAGTTTAACTTTTTTCATGTGTGCTTTAAATAATTATTGTGCGTTACGTTATACAAAAAAAAATCCACAACCTCCGCTATGGACTAAAAAATATTAAATCGGTTTTTGCAAGCAAGAGATACAAATCCAAAATTCAGAGTGCTGTTCTAAATTGCGAGAAGGTGGCTAGACTGTGAAATAGCCGGCCATTAACCATCAGAGGTGCAACAACTACTGAAATATTTAAATCATGTCTGAAAACGAATGTAAAAGTGTTTCTTCTTCTTCTTTTAACTTTCCTCTACTTTTTCTCAACGCCTAGCCTCTTGAAATAAACACTTCAAATTAAAGACGATGTTATGTAGGTTATAAAAGTCTATTTATCTCTACCATTACGCCATCGTCCACGAGTGTGGCTACCAGAAGATAACATTCATATAGGTATATCCCTTGAGATGGATGCTCCATTAAATGGCGCCGAATAAAGCATCCAACATACGTACATACATGTAACCTATACCGTAAAGTTCCCGATAAAAAGTAGGCCTTCCACTCTTTACTGTAAGTTTTCTTGTGTCCTATTAAAAGCAGTATTTGTAAAACATAACGTTTCAAGACATTCTAAATCTTCAGTTCAGCGACAATGTAGGTATGCCACCCATTCTGAAGGTTTTATATTTTACTGGCACAGAGAGGCTGACTTACACGTTTGTTGTAAACAGTTAGTTCACTGGATATCCCACTAATGGGAAATGCCGTGATGGAATGGATGGAGATATATAATCAATATATAGGTGTGCCAATAAAAATGAGACATTTAAAATCAGTGTCATATGTTCATATTATAATATTTACCTCGGTATCTTCCACGTGGGATAGCTCAGACTATGCATGGTGTTTGTGCTTTCGGATGGCATCATCCATGGATTGTCGCCAAGTTCCTGCCTCCATAATTCTTCTCTTTGCTTTTCTGACGAGGTTGTAAGGTCATTTGTGACTTTAAGGATTTTTTTTCTCGATAGTCTGGTCTTGGAGGAATTAATGAACTGAAGATGACGAATGTCTTAAACGTAATTTTAACATTTCAAATTATATTTTTTTTTATACCCGGACGTGGCCGTGCGAATAAGTTTATAACTGTAATAATATAATAGAAATGCCATGAAACAATTCGCGTGACAGATGTTATTTTATTTTCTCATTCTTTAAGACTATTAAATATTTAAAGTGAACGCTATGCTTGGTCATTACGTTGCATTTCATCCATTAGTCAACTTGTGCCCGCCCTCTATCCAGCAAACAACAATACTTACCTAAAAGTACTCATTTACCACTTCTTGTAGGTACATAGGTACTTATTTACCATTATTTTTACTTACTTTGAAGGTGTATTTCCGTGCCACGCGACAAACTGAAGGCAGCAATTGGAACACACATTCCTTTTAAATTCATTACTATGCCGCGGGGACCAGTGACGATACAACGTAAATTGAGGGATGAACACTCTCATGTCCGTCGGAAGAGAATTGGTGTCTCACTCTCTTCCGCAAATTTCTGAGTGTCCTGTAAAGGTTCGAAAAAATGAAGACATTTTTTATCTTAAGCTCAGCGATGTGATTTGCCACCCATCCTGAATGTCCACATTTTATTTGTCACAGAGAGGACAGTTTGCGTGTTTTTGCATGAGGCTGATCTGCTAGCTATCCCAAATGTGGGATATGCCGTGATGGGATGATAGTAGTAGTAGAAGAAGCACTCTTACACATTAACATAGTAGGTACACAAAAACGTCTCCGGACTTCGTGATGAGGTCTAGCGTTGTTTTGCTGTACTGCTTGAAGCTACACAAGGCACAGAAACGCACTATTTACGTTAAGTTTGTCGATGATAATACATTGCAATATTAATTTGTATAGAACCATTTTCACCCAATACTGTGCGTCACTTGATGCTGACACATCACTGCATTGACGTAGTCGAAATTGATATCATATAAAGGTTAAACGTGGTCTTGAATTTAACAAAAAAATCACACCCGCGCGTAGAGAAGAGCATTTAAAAATTACTCAACAGAACCTCATTTGTGTAACTCCACAAGTTCCATAAATAATCATAGTGAAATATATTGCTGTTGGCAGTCGTAACGTAAGCAAATGCTGCTTACTATCGCCGCTTGTGACGAAGCGCGGAATCATACTTTAAGGTACTAGAAGGTGATTCACGTTATTTAAAATCACGCTACCCTCAAGCACATAAATGTCTTTGGTTGTTGATGACAATCATTTTGATTTTTATCTTAAGGATTTTATTATGTTGGCTAAAAGCCCAATACTATATGTTTTAAACTTTTATAATATGGCCATGAAAATAATCAAATACTTGGATTTAAGAGCTTTATTATATGCGTTGTTTGGGAACACATAATTACTATCGAACTTTGGAAAGTGCGGAGGTATTCGAAACAAAGTTATTGGACAAGGTTGTTCGGACCATATTGTTCACGAGACGATGCAATATTTAAATAGCCCATTGCAATAGTTTGCCACAAAACGGCGCATTTTAAAACAAATTATCTAGGCTATTTTCTAACTAAGTATTTATTAAACATTCATAGTTATACGACATTTTTTTTAGATGGGAACAGTGTTCACTTCAACTGACATCAAACTTTAAGATCTCGTTTGATGGAGTGTATATCGGTTTCAAGAAAATTTTATTCATTATGAATTGGGTTTAACTCACTTAGTCCTGATGGAGGCAGCTAACTCTAATTTTGTACACTTCAAATTATCCCCAATTCGAATCATAACACTCGTTAAATTATACAAAATTCTATCAAATTTTAAATTAAAAATACTACCTTTACTAAAAATACCTCGAATATTATCTTCGAGTATAGAAACTGTCGAATTTTATAATCGAAATATCGTATTAGAGTCACGAAATATATTTTAGACATTAATTGACAATAATTGCATGCTGGACGTATAATCTTCATTGGTTTTGGACATTTTCAATTGTCTGTCAATTTTACCAAACCATTTACTAGAATTCCGAGTATTTTGCAACACTTTATTGAAATATCATGTAGTGTCTGAAATATCATTTAACTACTTCTATACTTTTACCTTTTTTACATTTCATTCCCACGATAATTTAAAATAGATACTCAACTCGACAAACATAAGAACAAAAATAAATAGTTTTTCTTGTAAACTTTGAAATCGCAGTAAATTGTTACCTAATAAAGACAAAAAATATGCTTTGTATCTTTCTCTTTCTATCTAGGTATACCATACGCATCTCCCATGAGGGGGTAGCCAGGGGACTATCTGCATGTAATAAATACGTAAACAAACATCTCTGTTACATTAAAAGTTGAGACATTCAGGATGAGTGATACACCTCATCGCAGAATTGAATGTGTTAAATGAATTTTACTTGAAACTTGAAAACTTAAAAATGAGTAGGAGACCTTTTTTAAGTTTTTTAATTTACTTTTAATTTAATTTAATTAAATTTAATTTTTTATTCAAAGCATTAAAGTTCGTGATTTTTTTTTGTGATTTGACTTTTTTGTTTCTTTTTAATACTATGATAGATTTTCGCAATGATACCTTTGGGAGATTTTGATATCATACGACAAATTTTTCATTTAATTTAGATCTGATTGATTGGGTAAAGAGAAAAATTATACAAATCAGTTTTTTGGCGATGGCAACGATGTTAGTAAATTTCATTGCGCAGCATTTGAACACATTTTACAATAATTCAGCTCAGCTCAAACTAATTCAGTTTTTTTTACTTCGATATAATCGTTTCAGGTTTTCATTACAGACATTTATTGACAACTTCTTTACCTGTTCTTATATTTAAAATACTTTCTTTAATGTAATGTTAATTAATATTAACATTATTGAGTCATAATTGACATATTATTATTATTATTATTATTTAAAATGTCAACATTTAACTGTGTACAACATGTTTCGTGTACTTAAAATCGCGTTATTACTGAAAATAATATTTAACTGAAACATGAAAAGCAGTACAACATTAAAAATAATTTGAAAGATACTTTGTTTAACATTAACATTTGTAGAGTAATTATTGGTTCACTGTGTCGGTGTTTCGGTAGCAAAATTCCATAATGAAGTAAAAAAAAAACAAACGTTTATTCTTTCCCAAGATTGATAATGTCGTTATAAGACGAAAGACGTCTCTCTAAATAGCAGATAGAAAATTTGTTTTATTTTTATTTCAAAACACTTATAGGTACACATATATAATAAATTACATTAAAATACAAGTTATTAATGAGAAAATTAAATAATAAAGGTATAATGTAAGTCAGTGGTAATAAACAATGGAATCATAAAGTTATTTCTATTAAGTCATTGCTGTAAACTTAAATCACTCAATTTCATTGAAAAAGTTTATAAATCGAGCAGTTTCAATTAAAACATACTCATCCGTGTTTACAAAAAAGATTCCGATTTGGTCGCATTTACCTGTGCCCCTCAACATCCAATATTGTTTCTTCATTATGCTTACACTGTTTATACTCTCAACAAATCTAATTTATATTTCTGTCTTTTTATAGGTGTGACGTGTCTGAAAATGGAAGGAGTTATAGTGCCAGCATATGTTCTTCAAGGAGACCAAGTGGAACTCCGGTGCCTGTTTAATTTAGGTAGAGATAAGTTATACGCAGTGTCCTGGTATAAGGACCACGAAGAGTTCTATAGATACGTTCCTAAAGACAATCCAAGACAGCATACCTATAGGTTGGAAGGTGCCAAAGTTGATGTAAGTATAATTAATTTTAAAGTGTACTTAATTTATTTGACAACACGGAAATCAATACATAGCAATATAGAAGTTAATTAAATTTTCACTTGTATCGTTTCACCGATAATTGTCTCAAAATTTATTGTGTGCATTAAAGCATCAGTCTCATTAGTATTAGGTTAACGTGATAGATTTGCTAAAATACTAATTACCTTTATTAAAATACTCGTTGATTAGTGTACATTTGAAGCTTTTTTCTGCTTCCAATATCATTCAGTTCCTCCCGACATTGATAATCACTTGATTGTATGCATTACAAAAGAAGCGCATGAACTATTTATGAAGCAATAATAGCTTGCAAGAATAAGTATTGATAAATTTTATAGAACACTTTTCTCTAGAAAACCATGGCTATAAAATTCATTCATTCATACCATCATGCCCTTTTTACCAGAAGGGTTGCCAGTGAGTCACCTGCAGTTTTCACAAGTATGAAAATCGTCCTCTATGTGAGATAAATTCATTTAATATGTTTTGTAAATTTAACACATGAAACGGCACCTTATTTGGCAATGCCATGGCAACCCTTTCGTCTTTTCGGAGCCTTCGTATAATGTTTTTAATTAAGATATTTGATTTCATGCAATGGTTTATTAAATAAATAACATGGATAAAAATATTTTTTCTGCAGCACCAAAGATCGGATGAGAAAATAGTGGTGTTAAGAGGAACGAGACCCGCGGCTAGCGGTTTATACAAATGCGAAGTCTCCGCAGAGGCGCCTTCGTTTACATCAGTCAGTGGAGAAGGCAAAATGGATATTCTGTGTAAGTTATTATTTTTTATATTTTTTAATACTATCATACATTTTTTTGTTATTTTTTTGGAGCACAAGGCAAAAAAAGCCGTCTCCAAAAAGTTTTGTTATGATTTAAATCATAGAACTTTTAGAATATTTATTTATTTATTAATTCTTTTTGCCCATCATCATTATATAACAGTGTTTACAAAACAATATAAAATTTAAAAATCTAGGACGATATGCAGTGGCGAGATTATCACTTTAAAGTGATTTCTTCCATCTAACCATTATATTATCTATTTAACTAATTATTATTTAGATATTTTTAAATAAGGAGCTCGTCAGATCTTATTGAATTGTATTGCGAGTTTTTTTATGAATGTCTGTATCTACAAATTATAAACGTTTTACATTTTACAATTTTTTTGCTTGGCTTATAAAGTGACAAGACTAAAATTAAATATTATTGAAGAATAAAATATTATAAAAGGAAAAACTTCCATTTATAAAATAGATCATTAAGAAGTTCTTAAAATAAGTTTTAGTATACGAGTAAAAATAAAATAAGAATGTAATCTATAATAATATTAGTTCTTTTCTTTTCCCATCAGCACTGCCAACAGAGGGGCCACAGATTTCAGGAAACGAGTTCACGAGAGACTATAGAGACGGTGATATTCTGATGCTGAATTGTTCTTCAGGACCCTCACATCCAGCAGCCGTCATTCGGTGGCTTGTCAACGACAGACAGGTATTATTATACAGATTCTTTATTTCTTCAATACGGTTAGGTTCAACAACCTAGTGTTCAAGAATTATTTTGAAAGAAATGGGTAATAATATTATCTTTATATTTTACCAAAAATAAAGGTATCGATTGAGCTGACGTTTATTTTGTAAAATTCCATATTTATGGAAATAAACAAACTGTATTTAATAACTCTAAGGTTTGTACATTCACAGAGTGAAAATTCATACTGATGATATTCTACTTTAATTACAACACAGTTAACTTTTCACTTTGATTTATTTAAATCTTGAGCGCTTTCGTCAATATTGATATATTGACATTGTTCGACATTAACTTTTGTTTTTTAATATTTAGTTCTCTTGAAAATGTCAATATATATCAACATTGACAAAAGCGCTCGAGATTAAAATAAATCTAAGTGAAAAGTTAACTGTGTTATTATTAAAGTAGAACATCAAACTGTATTTAATTGTAGGTGTAGTAACCTAGGTTTAACCTAAAGTTTGACAATGACTTTTTAAGTCGAAACCAGGTAACTACACCTATTACTAAATAATAGTTAAACCCAAACAATTTGTTTATTCCCCTTTATTATAAAAATATATATATTTTTTAAAAAAAGATATATCTGGGTTTTGTTTGTTATAAACCCAAATACAACCTTATACACCTTTCACAGTAAGCTACTAAAAGCTTGTGTCGTGAAAGGGGAGTTTGCCGGCACCTGGTATCGAACCACCGACCCCATGTTCACGAGGCCGAGACTCTACCTCCAGGCTACCGACGAACTCTACAGTGACTGGCGCCCGGTGTGGCGCGGAGGTTACGCTCTTGCCTTTATTTAAATCACAAGGTCCCGGATTCTCGACCAGGGTAAAATGAAGAGTGACCTTTTTCAAATTGTCCTGGTTACATGTTTTTTTTGTTTGTTTAGTGCCTTGTATTTATTTATTATTTTATTATATTCTTCACTGTACATTGGTTACAATAATACAAATCAAAACAAAGTTTCATTAAAATATCAGTTATACAATGTACAGAGGGCGAGTTTATCGCTAAAGTCCGATGTCTTCCGATTAACCCGATGTATATGTGTATCGTTGATATATAGTATTGTACCCGTTATTCAATATTTGAGTTTGGGACTAGCTCGACCTGTGCAAATGGTCTATGCATGTTATGTTCAAAAACAAATTATTTACTGCTTGAAATGATTTCAATATAATAAAATTATGATTAACTTTGCTCAATATTGTTTTGAACGCCATAATATTTTTATGACACAGATGAAACATACCAACAATAATTACCACATTAAGTGGTTTTCTAATTAAAGAAAAATAGCGGTTTTCAAGTTAAAAAAACTACTACTATACCGTCACGGCATATCCTACAAATGGGGTAGCTAGCAGACCAGCTGCATATAATAAACATGCAAGCTGTCTTCTCCGTACCAATA
The DNA here is from genome assembly GCA_947579605.1 of Athripsodes cinereus. NCBI lineage: Eukaryota > Metazoa > Arthropoda > Insecta > Trichoptera > Leptoceridae > Athripsodes > Athripsodes cinereus. Next base: position 22,317,525 of record OX388314.1, read on the forward strand.
CTAAATCAATAAATTCAGAATGGGTGGCAAACCTCATCGCTGAATTTAAGATATAAAATGTCTTAATTCTTTCGAAAACCTGCCTTTTACAGGACACGCGAAAACTTACGAAGAAGAGTGGGAGACCAATTCTTTACCGGGTGCTCCACGGTATAATTTTCACGTGGCTAAAAAAGAAGCATGATGATATTTTGAAAAACAAAAAAAAGTTAGAAAATATATTAAAAACTGAATTACGAAAAAAAACTCAAACAAATAGATACATATCATAAACAAAAGATTAATAATTCTAGAAATATTCCATGTAACTAGAATTTCTTACACGCTAGATAATATATCACCATAAGTAACAGAGTGATATCATATCATACATCACATATTGTGTCTCTGAGTTTCAAAATCCGCCATAACACATTTTTGTGACTCGAAAAAATTCGATAAAAACTATAATACAAGTACTAGACGTACTTTCCTGAAATCAGACATGTTTGTTGTTTATAAAATTGTTACAATATGGTTCAATTTTAAAATAAATTTTGCTAATGAATTAAAATAAACTGATCATTTTTTATTATACATCAAAATAACTCCTATTAGTCAGTAGAGTTGTAGAGGATATTAAAAGACACATATTTGGGTGAAGCGGGATTCTATTCTCATCATCATTTTGTTTTATTATTATTTTTATACAAATGGTGAATGCTTTGAAAGAAACATTTTTTAAGATGGCTATAGAATATTTTCATTACGAATTCAACGCCATATATTCTTTTTTTTTTTTCAAAATTATAATTTCAGTTTATTATTACACAATGGTTTCTTCATAATAAATTACAGTGTAAATAATTTTTCATTTAGTTTATGGAAATAATATATAGAACACCACTCACTTCAACTCTTTAGTTTTTAGCAATACCTTGTGATTCTCATAAATAGATTTTAGTAAAATAATAAATCTACTACTAAAAGTGAGAGACGATTGACAGTTACAAAGGTATTGCAAGTAACAAGGTTGTTCATTTCCTTGAAAAAAAACGAACCAAATGAGATAGAAAGTGTAAGGATGCCGTTCCATTTCAACACCTCAAATCATTCGTACCGGGTGGAATGCCTTAAATAAAAAAGATACACCTCCTCTCCCCTCGCGTGGTACGCTTAATTTTTCACATAAATACAGACCTTATAATCTTGATGGTAAAAATATTTTTGCATGATGTAGTTTGTGGATAATTTACATTGAAGGACACCCACCGTCCACCCGGAAACCACAAATGTCTGGGGACTTTCATTTTTCCGAAATTCTACACATAACAAACCTTGTCCACACCGAATTATTTATTTATTTATTTCATTTTTCACTGTATATTGGTTACAATATTTCAAATCAATACAAAGTATCATAAAAATATCAGCTATGTACAGAGGGTAATAAACTCAATTATCCTAAAAATGTGTTATAGCGGATTTCGAAACACGGCGACACATTATACCGAATATGATTAATAACAATATAATATGAACTTCGACGAATAAAAGATGGAAGGACGTCCCGAATATGTCAGATTTGTCGTATTATTAGATATCATACAGATTAGTGGTGCTAACGATCGAGTCGATACAAAGGATCGATTTATTTGATGGTCATTATGTATTAAGAGTATTGGATGGTTTTTAAAATCCCATTTAGTGAAAAATGACACATCCAAAATATTCATGAAAAGAAATGTATACCTACGTTTAATTTATTAATAATGCAATTCGATATTTCATAAACGACGAATGCTCAAAATAATCGTATTCTAGTAACAATTATAACTTTGAAAAACCGATGTCAATAATTTCTCAAATAAAAGTATCGGTAAGAAATGTAATGACTTGTGTTGCAACACCATACGAGGATGTTTGTATTTGGGTGTATTTCAAACGCAGATTCATCTCAGTTTTCCTTCGTATACACTTTTTCGCTGTAAAAATTGTTTAACTTTTGAACGGTACAAAAAGAACGTATGTCTTTAAATTATTACATAGCATATTTCACTTTCTGTTGTGTTTTAATTAGCATTATATCTATAAATAGATCAAAATTACAAAAATGACGATTTCTCCTTGTAGAGCTATGCTATTTGCATTTGTTGCACAGTCGATATCGTGCTAACAACATCGATTATAAAAATCATATTTGATTGTTCGCATCACTTTAGCAAAGGTGTAAGAGACTGGCTGGGTCGTCACACATCACGTTATCACGTCATATCTCGTCACGCCACGTCGACGTCACTGTACCCGCAGAGTTCGGGTGTTAGTGTTGTTACTATTTATTACTTTAATATATAATAATTAATTAATTAAGCAAGAACGTGATAATAATAATTAATAATCCTCATGATAACTTAGATATGTTATTAAATATACACCGGGTGTTATTACATGAAATAGTACATTGTTATCAATTACAGTAGCTTCCTTCCTCTCAACCCTTGTCTTCTCATAACATTACAAAAATTATCATTTAATTCATAATTTCATTCTCGGATAAAATCGAATAAAAAACAGAATTATCTAGGTATATTTTATTACATGTTCTCATTCGTTCGTTCTTATGGCGTGGAAGATTCGAACCAATCCGTGTATCTTTTTCTTGCGTATTTTTTTATTTCACAATATGTTATACAATATTAAAATACAATAATAAAGATTGAATCTCAACCAACACATTTGTGAGATATGGATTCTTGTAACGTTCGAGATATGATACCAATCATCATCATCCTCATCGCTATTCTCTGCGCACATCTCCAGCTTCCTCCATTCAGAGCGACTCTGTGCTATGCGTGTCACCTCTTCCCAAGACATTCCAAGCACTCTGTGGGCCTATAGTCAAAACACATTTTAGCGTTACGTTTTCATTCGAATATAGACGACGTTGAGAACAATATACGGTGTCTTGCAACAAAACAATACACAGCATAATAACAACAAATAAAAAATATTAATAAGTGGAAAAATAATACTAATTGTTAATTTTGGAGCATAGAAAATTGAAAATTAGTACAGCGGTACTAATTCATACTAATTCATATTCCCCTTTCCCCATATCCCTTACCCTTTTCCCCACACCCTCCACCCCCAAGTGATCTCATATGTTTATTTTTCTATCTTTTAGTAATAGTTTTCTTTTTCTAACAATACAAATTTTTGTACGTTTTTTCTTCTTCTTTTCTGCTTTTTATATTTCAAACTGTATTTTGGTATGTTAGCGATGGCTGCTTGTGTGATATGCTAGTGAGAACAGATGAATAAGCGGAATATGTGATACTTAAATAATTTACTTATCTGTGGTACATGTTTGTGGATGACAGCTGAGTTATGAACGTCTTTTTTCTATTTTGTAAACCATATTTATAGTTGTTATCTGTTATGTACTTTTACTAATAAATAAAATAAAATAAAATAAATAAATAAAGGTCTTTGGATTTTTCTCTGCTTCAGCCCAATTTTTTTCTGCTGAATATAAGCTGAATTAGCACGCAACTTATTTCTACTTTATTTCATTGTCTCTTATCAAACTTCCCCCCCCCCTATTTTCTTTAAATCATAATACCATTTTGTATGTTGTCTTCCAACGCTATATATACATATGAATAATTTAATTTTCTCCTAATAATACTCACATAACATTCATTGCTTGGTTTGCAATAAACCCAGTACATTATATCATGTTTCCACCTTATCTATGAAATGCACATAAATGTTGAAATACACCATGCAACTACCACCATTGCAACCACCTATACACAACCTTTATATTATTATATGATCTACTATGGTCAGCGCCACCAAAGATTGCATGACTATAGACCACAAATTTTAATTTCATTCCATACTTGATATATTGATCTTAACTCTATAAAGAAGGAACATACGATTGTGCAGCTATTTATGTTAGGATAATTTCTCGTATTTCAAACTACGTATATATTAAAAGTTAGGGTTGGCTGTAAGAATTTTTCCTATTATTACTTAATTATTAGATTTATTTTTATGTTTTCATTTATTAATAATTCTGGATTTGAAATAAATATTTAAAAAATACACCTCCATCGTAAACTACTTATATGTTATAACCATGGAAAAAGTCGAACCCGGAATATTTCAATTGAATTTCTTGTATTTTTATTATATCTTTATACATACCACCACGACGTTTCTCACAGTTGGGGTAGCCAATGGGTTAACTTATGTAAAAATCATGCAAGTCGTTCTCTCCGTGGCAATAAAAATTAAATAAAATCAGGATGAGTTGCATACCTCATCGCTGAATTGAAAACCTGAAATGTCTTGCACGATGTTTTACGAATATCCGCCTGTTACAGGACACTCGAAAACTCACTTAAAAGAGTGGAAGATCTATTCACTGTCAAGGATACGATACGATTAGAACGTTTTTGCGCCTGTTGAATCTAATTTATTTTATTATATGAGGTCCGTTAATTTTTTAATTTGTTGTTTCAAATTATCGATCAGTTGATGATGTTGATTTGAAATTCTAATAGAGAAATCCGAGATTCAAATCTTGCTGTCGTTCTGCATTTATAGTTGAACTTACTTATTTGTGATTTTTGACTAGCATTTTTCTATGAAAATAAAGTAAACATTTTTATCTATAAAAACATTTTTTTTACACTCGTAAAAAAATTTACTGTCACCAATGGGATAAATGAGATTTCTCATATAAAAATGAACATATCCTTTTGCATAACACGAGTTTCAACATATCTATATTCGCTACACAGGCAAGAATATGAAACAAAGAGAATAATATATCTCACATTATGTATGTATTATAATAATCTTCAGGTATTCATGAAATCACAAAGAATTCACTCTCTCTCTAGGGAACTAGTGAATTTGACACTTGGCGCTCTGCAATATCATAAATTTGAAATTGTCCCTGAGCTGTACCTTTAGACACTATAGAGAAATCTAAAGGTTTTTTTTAACTGTTACTTGTAACAGTAACGGAGAGAGCAGTTACTTTTATCCATCCCTCTGTCGACTTAAATCTTATTCCTATTTTAATGCCACAGACATCACTTGTAAGAATATGTTACTAATGTGAGCAGCCTGAAACAGCTTCTTAAATCTCCTGAATACCATGCTATTAATTTGCAGTCTGTATATTCTTGAGTCATGTGATCCGCCTTCTTCCAAAACCTCTTTGACATCAATCCATCCGATTATATCGACTTAATCACGAAATTTTTAGTATTTTTTTTTTTAAATTCTTGTAGCTAATAGCAATAACTGATCAATTGGCAATAAGTAAATAGTGACATCTGTGAACAACTACACTATAAGAATATCATAACACGGTTGCAAATCCAACTAAACATAATGTCTTGGGATTAAAAATGTGATTAAAAAAGCTTAAAAATTCAGGGGGTATAAAATTTTAGTTTTTTTTGTCGTTTCTACTAAATAAAAAAATCACTGCGTATACCGCAAGTGGGGTTGCTAGCTGACTAACTGAATGTAATAAACGTGTAATTTTCCTTTTTCGTGTCAATAAAAATTATGACATTTAGGATGGGTAGCATACCTCACAGCTGAACTGAAGATAAAAGTGAGAGACTTTTTCTCTACCAGAATTTCACGGGATGAATTAAAAATAAACTGTTTTAAATTATAGAATAACAGTGATTTTACTAGTGAAAAATAACAGGTCCATTTTTTATGTTGATCATCACATTGCCTTACTGAGTTGCGTAGTTGAAATGCACATTTTGTTTAACAGAATAGAAAGATAAACCTTCTAAGTCATTCTAACTCGTTCCAGTATTTCATACTCGGACAATAAAGTGCAACGTTAGAGCGTTGAACTCTTGACTTTCTTTGAATGAGCTTTAAAACAATCCATTACTAAAATAATCTATTATTTTAACTTTTGTGTATGTAAAAGCACTGTGAAATTTAGTCATAAATCAAAACACATTTCATGTTACATTTGAGGAACGTAACCTAGGATTCTATTTTTACTAAGTATTTCGTCTTTGTAAGCATCATGCAAAACCTTTCTTCACTTTCAACATTTAAAAAAATTAAGCGAAGAAAAATTATTTTGGTAGCCACATTTATGGCTGATATAAAAAAGTACATAATTATGATGTTGTTCAGATTTTTCAAATAGTGTCCACAATAACCAAATATACAGTGCGAACGACGTGTATGTAGAGAGACACACCATTGCACCTAAACGCGAATAGAAATATCATAATTATATACATAAAATTGATTGATTATTGTAATGGTTTGACATTCTTTTAAGTAATAAATCCATTAAAGTGTCTCATAGCATTTTTGTTTTCTATTCCATAGAAATATACCGAATTTAACCAATACATCTCCGCTACTTGTAAATGTAGCGTGTAACTACATTGGATTATTCGTAACTCTAAAAACATACATAGAATAAAACCAATTCATATTCGTTACATCAAACAATTTAATTTCGTTTTTTTAATGACAGGTTCCATCATGGTTCGACATCCCTGGTGACTTGGCGAAAGGTGCCACGTCTGGTCTGCATCTTAGACTTAGCAGACAACACTTTCCTCAAGGATTCCTGGCAGTGAGGTGTATCAGTACAGTTGGAGTGCCACCTCTTGGAGAAACGAGAGAAGCATTACTACTAGGTTTGTATCTATATATCCGCTTAGACAAAATAGGAATTGAAACTAGTACCAAAAACACAATATTTTTTGTACATACCTTTGAAGCATGTTCTACTAGCAGACATGTGTGATTTTGATATTATTTTTCCAGATAGTCTAACCATAAGATTGCCTTTCAAAACACATTAAAACGTCACAGTTTAAATTAATATCGTATCACAATTAAAGACGATTATTTCTGATTTACAAAAGCACTTGTTTTTTCGTAAAAGAACACAGTTTTTTGTTCACTAAGTTTTCGACTCACGACACTAGACCGTACACTGTGTATTATGAAATGATGTTACATGATTATTGCGAAATCACTTTAAATGTAAAAATTTCGAAACCACACTATGCTCTTAAGATGGAAAAATAAAAATATTTGAAACATGCACGGCCGAAGTCTTTACATAAATAATTGATATTTTGGAATGGTTCGATTAAGGTGTAATATTGATTGATTAAAAGTTACATAGAAATCAAGGAAAAATAGGTACATAGAATTCAATGTAACATATATTTCGAAATATAACTACTCCTAGAAACGTAATAATATTTTTTGTCATAGCCAGATAAACCTACGAAAATTTGTTGTAAACAAACCAATAATAACAAAATACAAAATGTATCTATTTATTTTGCTTGCAGAATTTAACAAAATATATACATTTCATTTAATAATCATGCCTTGAACAGACTCGTAAATATTTTAAATAAAAATCTTCATAATAAGTAATAACAAAAGGCAAGCAATCTAGAATTTTGGAGTTACGACTATTATCCATACTATTGATAGAGTGGATAGTATTTTGACCGGATATCCGGAGATCTAGCTGGATTATTAAATGCAACATTTATCAGTACTAGCGCCACAGTGTTTAATAAAGAAACTAAATTTCAGCAATCGAACTAGTTTTAATCGGTTAAATCTTAAACAATTGGCGCGTTATTTTGATTCAACAAAATGCCCTTTAATTGAGTGATTTTTTACAAATCGTCTAGCCATTCAGCATACTGGCAAATTCAACTGTCTAGTAATGACATATATACAAAAAAAATACATCAAGGGCTACTCACCACTTTCCCCTGGATGTTTTAGGAACAGAGCACATAAAACATAAATTAAAATATCATGCGATGTTTTAATTTATTTATTACGATAATCAAAATCTAAACAAACAATTCAAACTACTACACAAAATTTTCTTTAGGAGTCACGCCAAATAAATAGGTACTTCAAATTTGTCAACGTGTATTCGGTTACGAATTACTTTCCATCTGGATGCCGGATAGCAATCGGATATCTGTTTCATCCATATTCCGCACTATAATAAAAATAATTCTCCAATATTCTTATTCATAATAATATTCTTCTACATTGTCTTTCTTTTTTATTCCTCTCTCTTTTCTTCTTTTTCTTCTTCGTTTAAATCCCATAAGAGTTCTGATCCTTATTTCCCCCTATTCTTCTATCTTTCTTATCTTGATGTTATATTGTTAAATATAACGATATTCCATGTGCGAAATTGTCATGTATTATTTTTGTACAGTATTTTTGCATTAAAACACTATATACGCCAAATTTCTAGGCGACACATTATGATATTATTGTATCTATATTTTCATCTCCATTCTTTAGATTATATTAAAATAAGAAAAGTGTTATATTGTGTGGGTGCCTACATTCTCATAGAGCTGTCATAAAAATCTAATACGAACAACGAATTTTGTTACAAGGGCTAATATATTTTATGTACAATTTGTATGTACTGACATTGCTCAACGCAACTAAATTTGGACAAATGATATTCAGAAAATGTTCATTATTTTCCCGGACAACTACTCTATCTTGAGGGTACTGACTGAGCTCTAAAATCGTAGTTTTGAAAAAGTATCCTCTTTTTAGCCAATTATCCATTTACTTCATGTTCATCCACTTCTACACATAGACCACTAACTTCTATTACATGATTATTATAAATTATATCGTGACTTTATCGAAAAACCTTATATCTATAATTCATTATCATATTGATTTTGTTCGAATTCTCAATTAATGCGGCAGCTAGAACAAGGACCTACAGGCTAATAGGCCCTTTTTCAGAGAATGCAGAAATTAACGTTCCCGAGTCTTGTCTATGCGCGACATGCGCGTGCAAATTTTCTTTGAGATAATATCTTATATTATATATATATATTTTTTTTTTTTCACTTGTACACGGCGTGAGCCTTTTACACGTTAAACGTATAACAAATTAAAAAAAAAAAACAATTTGACAGACAATAATAATAAAAAATGAAACAAAACAACAATAGTAATAGAATAAAACAATTAAATCAATTTATACAGAGATTGGACAAAATTTGATGAATACAAACAATAAAAGACAAAATGTCATATACAAATTAAAATAAATATCCATTTAAAGTAGTCCAAGATGATTATAGTCAAATTCATCAGATTACAAATATGTGTCAAAAAAAATTTAATCATTAAGAAACAACACATAAATTGAAACAAACATATAAATATATTATGAAAAACTATATAAAATTCGAAATAATAATAATAAATAATTGATAATAATATTAATAAGCAATGGACAGGTGATTAAGAAAAATTAAAATCGTGAATTGATATTCAATAGGTCAATTAATTAATTGTCAAGTAAGTTAAAAACACACACAAAAAAACAGTGATACAAATTGATGCAGTCATTGGAAACATACTTAGTATTAGGTGAAGCTACTCTCGATTGCCCGTTGTTAGTTTACATAATATGAAAATAATAGTTTATTACGTCAGATTTATATTTTTGGAAACTGTCGGCAGCAATGTCAGTGGAGTCTCCCACCAGGTTCCCCAGTCTATGAACCCGAACCATGGGTGAATGATACATGTAATTGTTTCTAGCGTTGTACTCATGAAATAATAAGGACTGTCTAGTGGACCTAGTAGGAACGTGGAAATGGATGAGTTCTAAGAGTTCTGGGGAATTTATTGCACCGCTTAGTAGTTTATGTAGGAAGCAAACATCAAACATGTTTCTTCGGTTCTGCAAACTCAGAAATTTACGTTCTGTCATTAAAGAAGTATAGTCAATATCTTCTACCGGAATTCCCATTTTATAGTTTATAAGTCTCAGAAACTTTTTCTGAACTCTCTCGATATTATTGATATGAATGGCATAGTTTGGGGACCATATGACAGAATTATATTCCACTAGTGGTCTTACTAACGATACAAATAATAACCTATAAGATTGTATCGATCGCAATTGAGATAATACCTTATATTATCTCAATATATTACATTGACTCTTTACGCTGATATCATTTTTTGTTTGAATGATCGATATTAATTTTATTAGAATTATGTTACAATATAAGTTCCAAATGTTTTTCTTCTACTAAAGAATTTTAAATTTTGAATTTTGTATTTATTTTTCTAAATGAAGAATGTAAACGTTCGATTAACTGGTAACGTAAATAATATAAGCGGTAAAACTTCAAATAGCCATATCTCAACACACCATTTTGTAGTATATGCCATTTTTAAATGTCAATTTGAATTTAACAATATTTGAACATTCGTTAAACAACTAACGCCTTACAGTTCTCAAACTTCACGATGAAAACTCAACTTCTGACTTTTAGCATTTTTTTTCTGTTTGCCATTTAGATTTAAAAGAAAAGTTATAAAATAGCCATATATATTATAATAAGTACCAACATATAACAAGGGTACGACATAGCTAATAATTCTCTTGAACACAAAATATCCTAATACGGTCCACTTTGTTGACGTGTGCATCTACCAACTACAATGCCTAGTATAAAATTATTATGTAGATATAGATAAAGCAATAATATCATTTCTAAATTCGTGTATCACGCCTCAAAGATTCACAGTTATATTAATAAGATGCAAGGTACATTTTTAAATGACAGTTACTGGATGCGAAATAAAATAAAATAAATAAAAAATTATAAGAAATTTCAAGATATGACATGTTTAATTCGTTCAATAATAAATTCAATTTATAGTGATCTTCAGGAAATCAAAAATATGGCTTAGCTGTAGATAGGATACCAACAGCGCTTGGTCCGAGTAATACTGACAGTTTTAATATGGTTGTTTACATTGCAGAATTAGTATCGTGACACTAGTTGCATCATGCGTACCACTAATTACGTAGTGTGATTCCCGCGTTTATCTGTATGGAACTGCTTTCTTCATCACCAGCCCAGCGTCTTTGTATTTTCAAAGCGTATTGTCTTCATGTCGGAAAATCTTTACATTAATTCCAATTATCTGTTAAAAAAAAATAAACAATGTTAAAAAAGTAACTATCTAAGCAATCCCAAAAAATATTTTGCCGGCTTGTTTATTTTCGTTTTCATAAAAGTTCGTAGTCAGATCAATGAGTATTGGTTCTCTTGAATTTTCTAGAGATTCTCCAACGAAGTTAATCTTTTCGTTGACGTATTATTAAATATTGTCACATTTGGTTGATTTTTTATTGTCATTTATCGGCACGATTGTGTCGTACACAGACGATATCTGCAGAGAGAATCAGAAAGATAAATTATCTCCATAACTATATGTATCATGACATATCCCACCATGACATACCATACCATGACATATTCCACAATTGTGGTAGACAATAAACCAACTGCATGCAATTACCATTATCCTACTTTTACCGCTAACAGTAAAACAATCAGTATGATTGGTAAGTAGTTTTACAACATTTACAAAACACTCTAAAACTTACGGATAATAGTGGTAAACTTATTGTATTCCTAGGAGTTCTGGAAACTCCATGACGTGAATTAAGTAAAGTAAATCGTGAATTACGAAGACTAAGTATAACAATTTCAGGTATAAGATTGTAGTAGTTAGTAGGCAGGCACTTGAAAGTAGTAGATTCATAATATTACGAGTACTAATACGAAATAATATTTCTAATACTTCTTCAACAACCGCAGCAGCCCTTTATTCCTCCCCCTCCCCCTACACAGCATCTCGGGGCAATATTTGATTTAGCAAACACAACAGTAATAATAATAATAAATCCTTGATTATATTAGATATTTATTATTATTATTATTAAACTACCCCTAGTAGCAGTAGCTATGTAGTAGTTGCCCCTATCAAACTTGCCTTGCTATGCTGCGTACCACCGCCGCCGCCCGTCATTCCTTTGAAGATTTTGCTTAGTAGGTACCAATCATATTAAAATCATGTAAATATTTTAAACTGTTCGCATGTTTGTAAGAATATTATGTTAGCTTTGTCGAGTTCTCGACAAATAATAGATCTCTCACTCTTTTCCGTACCCAGCAAACATTTTAGGTAGTTTATTCTAGAGTGAGTACATTATTACCTATTTTCGTGTTAAATTACGTAATATTAACAACAATTTATTACTATTGAGACGTTTCGACTACAAACGACAAAATTTAAGTTAAAAGTAGGTCCCTTTTACCTTATTCGTCAACCATTAGGTTACACAACTATGTGGTCGAAATTAGGTTACAAAATAGGTAGGATTTACCAGCTCTAATTCACCGCTAAGTCATTACTACCTATTGGTTGATATTTATGTTCTTTTGACGTAATTATTACTAAAATATTCAACCTCATAGTCACTCGTGACACCAAATTTCAACCAACAAGTTAAAATAACTTGTTTGTCAAAATTAACACCATTTAATAACTTCAAAGTAGGATTTTAGTGTAAAATATAACCAATAAGTTATAGTAACCTTGAAGTGTCACAAATTTGGTAATTATTAAGTATTATTTACGTGACACGGCACGTATCGACATTTTAAGCATCTACATTTATGAAACTGACGTTTCTCGTGTTGGTTGAGTGTAGTGATGGGCAAGTACTTTTATAAATTGTAATAACGGTTGCTTATAATTGTTAATTTATAAATCATACACAAATTGTGAATATTGTTTGTTCATTTGTGTAAATCATAGTTGTAGTGATGGGTAAAAATAAAAAAACGTACAAACACTCCAGTACTTTCTATAGAAAATGTACAGACAAGATGAGAAATGAAAACAGTTATTTGTGCCAAAAGAGAACAGAAGAAACCATACGTAGTCCATTGTCACAAGAGAGTGATTTGTTTATAGTGAGGCAACCAACAATTGCAACAGTTTTTAATGGCAATAACAAAAATCCGGAATCTAATATAGAATGGAATAAGTCTTTTACGATTCCAGATGAACCTGATATATACTTGCAAGTAAATGAAGAAATAATTTCTGAACCAGATGATGTTGATGATGGTGCTGTCAAATCCATCAAACTTCTTGAAAACTTGAAGAAGTGGACAGTAGCTCATAAGCCGACCACTTCGTCTCTAAATGATTTGCTAAAAGTGCTAAATGATTTTGGATTACAATTACCCAAAGATGGGCGGTCTTTATTTGATCTTGGTATTATGAGAAAATGCTTAATGGCATGGTGTAATGGAAGCTATAATTTCAAAACAAAATTAAGAGGGTCAGAAATTGATTTACTAAACCAAATGCTAGAATCTTGTGAAAAAAATAGACCTAAAGAAATACATCGAAATATCAGAGGTGTAAAATATTTAAAATACTGGAAAGGAACTGAGTATCGCGTGATGCTTTTATATTTGGGTTTTGTAGTATTAAAGGATGTTCTAAGTAAAGAAGTATATGAACATTATTTATTACTAAGTTGTGCTGTCGTAATTTTGAGCTCCAAGAGCTATTTGATCTATATAGATATTGCAAAAATTTTATTAGAAGAATACCTGGAAGGATGTATTAATATTTATGGTTATGATTCTATTAGCAGCAACTTTCACAACCTGTGCCATGTCATAGATGATGTCAAAAAATTTGATTGTCTCTCAGGCATTAGTGCATATCAGTTTGAAAACTCACTTGGTCATTTGAAGTCTTTTGTACGCTCAGCTAAACAACCACTCACACAAATAGCTCATTGGGTAACAAGAATAGCAAATATGAATGAAGCTAAAATTGAATCAAATAGTAATGTTTGCTTAAAAAGACATTTAGGTGACGGAATTTATAAACAAATTCATTTTCAAGATTTTATGTTAAGTGATCAAGAAAAGAATTCATGGTTTTTGTCGAAGGGAAATGACATAATTAAAATGAAGCATGTTACAAAAGATAAAAATCGTTTCCGTATTATCGGTAACCCATTGGAAAGCAAACAAGATTTTTTTACAACACCATTCAAGTCTTCAAAATTAAACATATACAGTTCGTATGACGTATTTTGCAACCAATCTGGCCATCAGCACAAATTTCTTCCTCCTAGAAGTTATGAAACAAGAGATGTCAAATGCAAATTATTTCACTTAAAATACAAAAACAGATCTGTGTTCATACCTTTGCTACATACTCTTGATGAGCAGAGGAAATCGTAATATACAATGTGCATCATGGAAAGAAAATAAAGGAAATAAGAAAAGATCAGAATTAACAACGAACGTATATTAATTAACGTATCTAACAATATATACACCATGTAAAAAAGAAGTGAAAATAAAGAATATGAAACAGTGCTAGACAATAATTTTTTTTGTTTATTAAATAAGGAAATATTATGTACATTTATTACTACTCACATAAATATTAGCACTGAAATTAAATTTGAATTGTCAATATGAAACAGTACAAGAGAATTTAAAATTATTAAATATTAAGAAAAGGACATGTACATACTAAAATAAATATAATATTATGGGTATTTTATTAAAATATTTTTATAGAAATCAATCGGTGTTGTGAATTTAAAAATAAATTAGATGTCACTCTCTTGTTTTTCGTCTACGTCAGTAGTCGTTGCTATCTCTCCCTCTATTAATTCCACCTGAAGTATTGTGTCGGGTATATTGTCGTCATGAGAGCCCAACACCGTCCTATTTTTTTTTATAATATTCTGTAATTTCATTGTCTCTGCCAAAACCCTTTTCTTGGCGTGCTTAAGAAGTACTCCAGAAAAAAGTTGCTCATTTTTCTTATGTGTCCATCTGGAGTCGGCCCTAATCAGCACACTGTAATTTTATCATAAATATTAATAGACTTTTTTTAATATGGATAATATCATAAATATTATAAATTGATATGGATAAATGACTGTTTTCGGTCAACAGTGTTTTATTTTTATTGTTACAACGTGTTCGATAGAAAATTCATCGTAATGGCGAATTAGCTCATTAGGTAGGAGATTATGATTCTATATGTTTATACCAAAGATTATGGTGCTATATGCAACAAACATGTTTTAACAAAAATAAATTAAATCACGATAAAACAAATATTACTTTGTTAATCAATTTACCTGTAGAATAGCCTGAAAATGCTTTCCAGGCTTTGAAATGCGAATTTTTTGTCGCATCCCACAGACCTGGACACTCCCGTCCACGACATCTGTGTGCACAGATGTCTAGTCATAATAGCCTCAGCCATTTTCTTGCCTGACCATCACACGCAACAAAGGTACTGAAATGCTTTTCCTAAAACAAAAAAAGATATGTTGTAATGTAATATTAGTTTTTAAAGATTTCGTGCTTCGTGAAAATGCGAAGTTTTTTGTGGTTACATCTCGTGGCAAGATTTGTATGCGGGCTCCCAGAACAGCTGTCGAACGCTCCATCATCAGACAATTTATGTAAACGTTAGTTCCTCTACGTGTGATGACATAGACTCCTTACCTGACAATGGAGCCTTTGATGGTTCTGAAAACATCCAGATAAAAACTTCTACGCAACATAACCTCAAAAAACTTACAATGTTATTATAATATCTGAAATCATTGCCAAACATTGCTTGAAAATACTCCTTGTTAATTTCCAACTCTCTGTCCATTAGTTTCAGCTGGTTTATGGAATTTATTGGGAGAGAGAATTGACTTATTATATCGGTAGGTTCCGTCAGTACATATATATGGCGTGTATGAGATGGACGGGCTGTTGTTATTTTGTAATAAATCTAGAATTTTTTCCATCATGGCCATTAATCTGGTATTCTGCACATTTTGTTCTACACGCATGACAGCTTGTTCCTCACGCATGGCAGTTTGTTCCCCACGCATTGCAGTTTGTTCCCCACGAATGGCAGTAATCTCATCGCGTAGTGATTCAAATCTGGCGTCTGGTTGAGGGCAATCTGTAATTAAAAAAAAGTACTAGAGTTATTACTGTTATTATAAACCATACCATCACGGCATTTTCCACAAGTGGGGTAGCCAGTGGATAAACTGCGTGTAATTTACATACAGTTTGTCCTCTACGTGCCATTTAAAATTGAGATATTCAGGATGGGTGGCAAACCTCGTCGCTGAATTGGATATGAAACACCTGCCTTTTATAGGACACTCAAAATCTTACAGAAAAGAGTGGGAGATCTATTCTTAACCGGGTACTTCCAGGGATATTTATACAAATAAAAAGATCAAAGTGGAGTAATACATATTCGGCGTAAACTGTAGGTACTTTTTTACCCTATATTTTATTTATACATGCATATAGCTACCACAAATTTCATTTTGTTTATTAACCGACAATATGGAACATGATTGAACTTACCTTTTGCTGTCCTCTTTCAAACTTTCACTAATAAAAAATAAAACGGGAACTCCACGATAAAACTCTCTGCACATCACTACTTGTTGACACACTGATAAATGGCGGTCAACTCTGTAACTTTGTAGTTGCGAATACCACCAAGAGGTGGAAAATTAGTTATATTCCACTTTGTTAACATTTTTCCGAGCGCCATTGTTTTCATATTAGATTGTAATGCCAAATTAAATTTGCAGGTTATGTTTATCATTTCTTTGTTTATATAAATGATTAAAATAACAAATATATGGTTCTTATAGATCAACATCACTTTTTCTGATAATATTTTACACATAAAATGTAATTTGGATAACTTCTCAAAACACATAATAATAGTTATTTCACTTTTATTTTGATGTTTTTCAATATTTTGAAGGCCCATTGATATTGTTCGATGTAGAACTATCGTGAATTACGATAATAACTTCCTCGCACTATATTTTAGATGTATAGACGCACGAAATACCGATTATCGCGTGTTAATTTGTTCTCATAAATATATTTGTCGCCATTATTATACTACGAAACTAATTAATTTGATTAAAAATGGACATGTAGAAATGTCATACAATAATTTTATACTATAACATGAAGTTAGCCGCTATATTTTGTTTGCTTAACCATTAAGTAATTCTTACGTAAATTAAGTAATATTTACGTTGAATCGACGTCATATTGTGATATAAGTCAATATTAGGTCGACATTTGGTAGAGATCAAGTCTATGTTACGTAAATAAGAAGTTATAATTTACGTGCCGTGGCACGTGCTAAAATTCCCCATATAGGTCGAATTTAGGTCGAATTCACGTAAAATCAACCAATTTAGGTTAAGTGACTTAATTTTGATGACCTAATATAGGTGAATATTACCAGTTGTCAACTTAAAATGTTTGCTGGGTAAGTTCTCGAATGTTTTGTTTTATTTGTTTATTGAAAATTTGACTAGAATACCTACTATTGAATTGACATGTGATCCATTAATAAATATTTTTTTTGTAATTTATGATCTGATATTGTTCTTTTTTTGTTGTTGTTTTGTTGACTTTTAATTAAAATTATTGTGATTTAATTCATTATACTAATGTGTGCATTATAATTATTCTAAAAATATCACCCTGCACTGAGACAATAACAGCTTTTGGCCAAGGCGATATCAGAAAAAATAAAATAAAAAATGCTAACTTAAAAAAAAAACAAACAGCGAGACAGAAAAAAAAACACCAAAGAGATATCATCAAAAAGAAACAGAATCAAGGGAGAGCACCTGCCTTTTACAGGACACTCGAAAACTTACGCAGAAGAGTGGGAGACCAATTCTTTACCGGGTGCTCCACGGGATTCGAAAAAATCAAGACATTTTACATCTTAAATTCAGCGATGAGCCTGTGTTTTTTAATGTTTGCCACCCATCCTGAATGTCTTGATTTTATATTGGCACGAAGAGGACAGTTTGCATGTTTCTTACATGCAGCTGATCTGCTGGCTACCCCACTTGTGGGATATGCCGTGATGGTATAGTAGTAGTAGTAATAGTAGTAGATCAAGGGAGAGTCTCTATCCTGGCGATAAAGTCATTGTATGAATTTTCTATGTAATTTTCTACATGTACCTAAAGGGCTAGCGTTGTGAGTTGTTAATAAATAAACGAACTTCGGTATTCGCAAACCATAATATTTACGATTCGGTGTTCAAATATGTCATTATTTTGAATTACAGAAAAGAGTGGGACACCTATTCTTTACTGGGGACTCCGCGGGAAATATGAGAAAGCATAACCAGTAAAAAAAAAAAAAATTGGCATGTATCTACATATGTAAACTTACTTACTGATTTCTATATTTTACCCCGAAAACGTCGGGTATTAATACCAATCATAAAACACAATATAATAATATTTAACTCAATCACAGTGGAGATCCCTTGATAAATCATTGTACTATTTGCAGTATTTTGAGTACATATTACAGTTCTTTACTGTACGTACTCAATTATTTCCACCAATAGAATTATTTTTGCTATTTGTTTGTTGAACTAATCTTATGTACCAAAATTAAACTCTATTTTATACTTATTTGTGTTTAAAAAATATTTATTGTCTTCTAACTCAACATCCGCTACTTATATTCTTCCTTTAGCTCCCAGTCTATTCGGAGTGCTGGGTGAGTGCGTTGTGATTTTTTTTCTATTTTTTGTTCGTAAACTCATTTATTCCGTTCTGTGGAGCACTCGACTAAGAATTAATCTCCCACTCTTTTCCGTAAGTTTCAATCAGAGTGTCTTGTAAAAGGCAGGAGTTTGAAAAAATAAAGACATTTGACAGCTGTATTCAGCGATGAAGTTTACCACCCATCCTGAACATCTTAATTTTTTGTTGGCATAGAGAGGATAGCTTACATGCTTATTATTATACCTACATGCAGCTGATCTGCTGGCTACCCCACTTATAGGATATCCGTGATGGTATAGTAGTAATAGAGATTTTTTATGATAGTTTACATATTTCATTTTTTTTTCATATAACATATAACAGACTTATATTTTAATCCCACGGAAGAATCGAGTTTAAAGAAAATTATAAAAACTGTTTTATTTAATGTTAAATATAAAGTGCATTAATATTTTAGGTCAAATAACATAACATAACATAACACGTGTAGACAATTTACACAGACCGAGCTAGTCCCAAACTAATATATGAATCTTGTATTATGGGTACTAACACGGCGATACACATATACAATGCACTAAACACATATACATGACTGAAGAATGACATGACAGAAATGAAGAATGACCATACAAGGTCATTCTTCATTTTGCCCTGGCCGGGAATCGAACCCGGGACCTCGTGACTCAAAGGCAAGTGCGTTAGCCTCCGCGCCACACGGGTCGCCTTATATAAATATTGATCAAAATAAAAACGCAAATTTATCGATTACGCATTCCTGCCTACCTCACTAGGGATGTGGCGTGAGAGAAGAAATAGGTACCTACAATTTGTAAATAACATTTTTTTTATTGTTGGCGTGCTTTTAGGTTCACAACGCGTATGTTTATAAATATCTGCCTGTAGAAAAAAATTATCTCCCAGAACAAAACATTGAGGTACTTATCTTATCTAGTAATAAGTTGCATCATTAGAAATAGACAGAAAAGAGAGAAAAATATTTTCCGTAGAGAAGAATAGACAAGAATAATTATTTATTTATTATAACTACTGTCTATTATTGCTTCTATTGAACGTAGAAAAAATAATCACGTCCTGAAAATATTGACTGTCCGGTTCCATTACGCAACAAGTCGAAAATTTGGTTCCATGTCGGCTTGGTATCAATTCCACAAACATTTTTTTTTTTTTAAAAAAAGATATATCTGGGTTTTGTTATAAACCCAAATACAACCTTATACACCTTTCACAGTAAGCTAAAAGCTTGTGTCGTGAAAGGGGAGTTTGTCGGCACCTGGTATCGAACCGCGGACCCCTTGTTCATGAGGCCGATACTCCCTCCAGGCTACCGACGAACCCTTTAATTACTTTAAATAATACACGGTTCCCTTTATATATGAAATACTTAGTTATGAAAAAAAATCTGCCAATATTCTTCTTCTCTTCTTTTCTTCTTCGTGTTGTACATCATCGATCTGTTAGTTCGGAAGTTGATGCCTCTTGTTATGCTGAACACCAACTGTTTTTCCAACTTTTAGGTGGTCTTCCTCGGGGCCGTCAACCGACTGGTATTTCTTTTGCATCTATATGTACGATTATGTTTTCAGCCATCCGATTTACATTTTCTCTCCAGAATCGTCTCCTTTTCCTACTCCATCTTACGATGTCCTCCGTGTTGCATATGTTTCTAATCTCAGTATTTCTTATTATTGCCTATATTCAATTCTACAAATGATTACTTTGAATTGTTTGTATTGAATGGAACAATGACAATGTATCTCTATAATAGTGTGATTATTTTTGTAGTAGGTAGGTATATTTCACCTTGTGCTGTATTTTTTAAGCAAAATGTGAAAATTATAAAATACATCAAAATTATAAAAAGACGATTTCTCGAATATAAGACATTTCTACTTGTTGAGTCATGGAACAGGACAGCCGATATTATATCTCATGCGTCTTTTCCATATTGTTGCTACAACGCAATTTGGAGTTGTTTTGGTATTCTCCTTTACTAGTGATAAAAAGGTTAATAGTTTGATCGGGTAACGGATATCTGATGATATCCCAAAACGGATAACCGGATATATAGATTTTGTTGAGAGCTATTTACTGAAAAACGAGTAATCATAATAGGTTTTTTTTTCATTTATGATAAGTAAAAATGTATTTAGGTGTATGCACATAAGGGTGAAAAATATAAACAGAATTTAAATTTCAAATTCAAATATTTGATTACGATGTGATCAAGATAGGTAACTTCATGAAAATATGATGTAAAAATTTCCTCCCAGTTCATCCTAATCATCATCTCTAATTCTTCAACGATCCTCTCGCGAGCACAGTCAACTCCACTTTAGTCAACTCTTTCTATGACATTACTAGCGCCCTCATATAGCGCACATTATCATACATTAGGAACGATGTATTTTTTATTTATTTTATTCTTCAAATTAACAAATCAACAACAAAATCAACAAATCAATTTACATAAGAAAAAAAATGTGATGATATGCAGTGGCGAGATTATCACTATATAGTGATTTCTTCCATCTAACCACGTCACATTATGAAATACAGGGATGGGACGTCTGGGTCATCAGAAATCTCGCGAACGAAAGAACAGTCTAACACCGGATAGTAACTCAATATCTTGGCCGGATAACAGAGAATTGCTGGATTCATGGTTGACCTCTATTTCATACCTCATTTGTTGGTTCATTCTCCATCTATATCTGTGTTATCTATGTCTATAGTTTCTCTCTGCGGTTTCTTTCTGTTCATCTTGGAATCCCAACCATCACTTCATTTATTCATTTCTTTTGTCGACCACCAATGGCCACACACTATGAATTTGTTGCTATGGGTTGTTTCAGAATAGCAAAAATATTATAAGTTCTTACAATATTGTGTTGTTCTTGTGAAAACGGCTATATACTAAGATTATATATCAAAAAAAAAGTTATTTACTCAGTGAATTATGAACTGCATCATATATTATCTGTACCTAAATTATCTCATAATCAATATTATGTTGAATCTGTTGTGTAACGTACAATATCTAAATAGAATTATGGTCATGGAAAAGTCAACAAATTGCTTCATCATTCAATATTCCTCTTGGCGAAAACAAGTTTTCTCCACTCAGCACGATTTAATGATGATTGAGTCATATTTTCTTACAATCCTTGACATTATGTTGTGTGTAAATGGTGCTCGACAAATAGTTCTACGATAAATAATATCACTCCGAACGTATTGATATCGTAGAGGCGTAGATGTTTTGAAAGAGGGTTATCAGAAACTTTGTGGAGGAAAACTGGAGAAGCCAGCACAAATTGAATAGCCAGTAAATAAAATACTGTCTAATATACTAAAATTATGATTTTTTTTAATGTTTTGAGTATTCCACACTGCACTTCCGTTACTTGATTATTTTAACAAAACAAACCGTTCCGTTCCGTTACTTGATTATTTAAACGAAACATTCAAAATGTCTCGAAACTGTTACATAGTTAATCCTTTTAAAATAAATGATAAAAATATTAAGTATTTAAAATAGCAATCTACACTATGCATATTGTAAGTAAAAGAAAAATATTTTATCCCGGCGTGTAATTTGTATATTGTGAAACCAGCTTATTGTAAAAACATCAATTATTCACACCTCTCGGGATATAGTGTGTACTGGAATTTTATTTTCACTGACCACCCAACTACTACTTCTTATAACACCCACCAATAATAATACATACACACCCATATAGTACATATATACACCCTCACATATAGGTATACACATCCTGCAATCACCTTATGTATGTATAATACATATGGTGATACTAGTAAACACACCCTTAGGTTCTATTTATTTCTCAATCCTTCCTAGATTTTTCTCTTCAACATATAGAATAGAAACAATCTTCCTCCATTCATAACGGTTTTATGACACTTGAGTCAACTTCTTCCACAATATATAACTATTGTAGTTAACAATAAAATATAACTTTAAAAGTAATAATTTAATTCTGAGAAGCAGACTATTGCAACAGCGAGCACCATCAAAACAACAGAAAAAGTATTAGCAAAAAAAAATTGAGCTGTAAGTATTGGTGTTGCCAGAAAACGCTCGCTATTGGATCGTAATGACTCGACAAATACTAAATTTCTTTGCCACACGGTACACCACTTGTCGAGATTTCGTCTTTGACGTATGGTAGGTACACCACTTCAGTTTATTTCTATAGCTGGTTTTGCGGTCATATTTTTTCAGATCAAAGATGTCAGCATTTCGTAATCTTTCCATGTTGGTAAGTAGTTCTGTGACGGAGCCAACATATGCACATAAAATCTATTTTTCTATCCCAACGAGGTATCTCCCACAAGTAAGATAACGAATGTATCAATTACAAGTAAAAAAACACACAAGTTGTTCTCTCTATGGCATTATAAACATATTTAAATAATCCAATTTTTCTTTTCTAATATTTCTATAACTATGTAGATACCTGATACATCTATAATCCCTTCCTTTGTATGAAACCAAGCTAGGGTAGTTTATTAAAGAAACATTGGTTATTTATTTTGTATTGGCAATATTGATATTTAATTTATATAAATGTTTCAGTTTCTTTGGGGGTGTTTTTACAAAACAATATTCCTACCTGCGCCTGCGGACTTAAATAGCCAACCCCCACAGAGCTTTAATAATACAAAGTAGATATAATAAAATTATATTAAAGAAAACACCTCGCGCTTTCTATTTCAAAAATTCATTACATTATTTGGAATATTTTTAGAATATTTGAATAAGTATGAAGATGGTAACCAACTTTTTTCTGTTAAAGTTTTGTATCCTACAAAAAGAAATATTAACCTACTGACATGACATTTCTACTATTCCATCACAACACATCCCACGATTGGGGCAGCCGGCAGACCAGTCGCATGCAACAAACATGTAAGCTGTCCTCTCCGTGCTAATAAAAAAAATAAGACACCCAGGATAGGAGGCAAGCCTCTGAACTCAAGTTGTAAAATTTCTTTTCTTTTCGACACCTGCCGTGAACACATGACATTTCTCTAGTCTTGATTTACCTATTCATTTATTTTACAAGAAATACTCAGACAACTGATCACAAAATATTCATAAATAACACACATTTTTTAATATCACGTTGATAATTCTTTGTTTATCTATACATAAAAATATCTCCGCTGTTAATTAGAATAGTCTTTCATACAAACCGAAAGTCTGGCTTTACCTGAGGTTTCCAAACTGAAATATAATTAAAAATGGTAAATATACTTTTATAATTTATAATAAAATACTAAATAAAAATCAATTCGTATAATATATATTTCAAGCGCACCATGTAAGTGAATTCGATGCGATGTAGTCAGAAAATCAAAAAAATCTCTACATGCAATAATAGAACAGCTACATCATTAGTTTCACTGCACGCCTTGTTTCTTGTATACAATATTCGACCGGTGCTTTGTAAGATTCATTAATATCGATAAAGGCACATATCTGTATGCGAAGTTGTGTGGAAAAACAAGCATGGCTTATTACGATGTTCTAACTTTACGTGATGAACGCTTTGGCTCTCATCCGATTATCATAGTTAAGCATCAGTGATGGCGCTCAGCTCTTGGATGGGTGACCATTATTTAGTAATATGGAATTATTTTTTCTTTAATACAACTTGATATAAAACCATTGCTGTTACCTATTTCTTCTTCTTCTTCTGCTTGTAGTAGATCATTGATCTGTTTGTTGGGAATCTGTCTCCTCTTGCGACGCTAAAGACCAGCTATCCTTCCGTCTTTTAGGTGGTCTTCCCAGCAACCTTTAACCTAGTGGTGTATCGTTCATGGCGATGTGAACTATTTCGTCACTATTCATGCAATCCACATGATCCACGTCCATAATCTACTTCTCTTTCTGCTCCAGCAAACGATATCTTCACTTATTTTTCTCATTTCGATGTTCCTGACTCTGTATTCTATTTAATGACTTTAAACTGAGGGTAGGCTTACTTAGTAGGCCACTGATATTTTGGTATATGCATACTAGTATATTGGTTTATTCATAATTTAAATTTAATAATGCATCGCTCCCCTCAACCTTTTTACAAAATCTCTCAATAACCTTTTTGAGTACATAATTCTCAATAACTGTCAAATTTTTAAACGGACAAGGGTAAAAGATAAATAATTATAATTTAGTCTCTGTACTTTTAGCGTTGTGAGTTAAATCGAACAATATTGTTTTTTTTCTGTATAATAATAATTTTATAGAAATAAAACTTTTCCCATAAATTAAATTCTCTCACTCGTAAGTGTGTTATGTTTGTACTGTTAAATTTAGCATAAATTTATTGTATATCTACTTCTTTGTAGTACTTAACGAATGGACGAAGTAAGGGTAAAAGTGTCACATATTTTTTTTGTAATCTCTTTTTTTCCAATGAAATACGTAATTGACAATGGAAAAAAATTTAAGGTACATACTATAGGTTTAAAATATTGGTATTCGCTTAGTTTTTTAACAAATGACAGTCAATAATTATGTCCATTGGTGTCGACGAACACTTTCGAGTAGGTACAAAAAAAAATATAGAAATTTATATAAATAACTATTTTTTTAAAGCAAAGAAGTTTCACTGTGTGAACACAACTACCCTTCAACAATCATAACAGGGTGTATAGTAAGCTGTAAACAAAAGATGATGATGTTTTTATTCATTTTTGTCATTTGTCTCATTATTTTGCCTCATTTTTCATGTGTCGCGCATACTTTTTGAACACGACCTTTTTCAAATTGTCCTGGGTCTGGGTGTTACGTGTATATGTGTTTAGTGCATTGTATATATGTGTATCGTCGAGTTAGTACCCATAGTACAAGATTCAATCTTAGTTTGGGACTAGCTCGATCTGTGTGAATTGTCTATGCATGTTATATTATGTTAAATGACAGAGACAATGTTTGATTCATAGCTAAGCACATGTCAGGTACCAAGGTATAGTCCGTCGGGTAGTATTTAAACCTATATCATTCTGACTAGCAGCCCAACAAATTATTGGATTACAGACTAGCTACAGCAGTCTTATACTGCGCCAGGCTCTGTAAATTCTCTTCACCTATTTTTCGAGAAAATTCAAAGCTAATTGTCTACTCATGCAGTGATGACACGATTAAACATATCAAAATCTATTTTAAGATAGGTATGCGTTTGCTTGTCACAGTTCGTCCCTCGTCTGACTAACTGTCGTAACTGACTTTTTTGGCAAAATTGAGTTATGACCGCCACCATGTATTGTGATTTGATACGCATGTTCTCACCGAAGATCACAGCTGTAGCTGCTGCCATTATCCTGGAACAGCTTTCTGATTTGTTGTCGTATCTACGAATTAATCAAAATAATATCTTACTAACGGACGTAAGTGCAGATACTACAGTTAGTGTGATTTTTTATAAATGAAAAACATATCCAATGTAGGTCCTATCTTGAAATACGATACTTAGTATAGACATTAACTGGGAATAACTTTTTATTTATTTTCACATAGGATAGTATTTTTCTTTGTTAGAATCATTTTAGTAGAAATTCTCAATATCCCGATCATAATTTAAGTACTGAAAAAATTAATATGTCAAATATTTACGAAGTGCAGCCACAAGATTTTGAAGTTAACGGCTCACTGAGGGAAATACTAAGAAAAAAATCTTCTAAGGTCAATAAAAATAAATAAAAATAAACAACTAAAAGATCACAGAATGGAGTATATGACCCAAGTATCCAAAAATATTGTTGCATAGTGAATACTAAAACCTGCGTGAAACATTGAAATTTGTTAGGCAGCATCTCGTCAATGTTTTCTTTTCAACGAATATACTCCCGAAATAATTTGAGAAAATTTTCGGAGTCTTGAAGAAATTTTACAATTTATTATCATCATCTGCTAGACGGACATCAGATATGCCGGCCATTTTTTTTTAAATACATAAGTGTTGGAAAAAAAACGGTTGAAACAGCTATCGATAGTTACTTCGGCGAGGATTTTAGATAAAGAAAATCGAGGCGATCGAAAAGCTTTTTACATTGATCTGAGAATGAGTCGCAATATTGAGGAACAAATTGAGAGATTTCCAAAAGTTGAGTCTTACTATTGTCGTGAAAAGACGACATGAAAATACTTGCATAGTGACTTGACATTGAGAAACATGTACGCTATGTTTCTGGATACTTTGAAAAACAATACTGAAAAACTAGGTTTTGTATCATACAGAAGAGTTTTAATATAAAAAAAAAACCTGTCTTTCCATCTACCGAAAAAGGATCAGTGTAGCTTGTGAACGACATATTGCGAAAGCTCAGAAGATGTTAAAACTAAATTGAAAAATCAATATCTTAAGCATGAAAATGAAAAAAATACTTGTTCGTCCTGCTAGAATGGTTGGCAAAACAAAAGCTCAGCAAGATTCTATAACACAGTGTGCTACGTTTGATATGCAGCAAGTTATCAACTTACCGATCAGCAATGTAAGGGCAGTTTTCTATAAAAGACGTTTATTAGTATATAACTTCACAATATACGATATACCTTCTGGTGAGTGCTATCGTTACACGTGGCATGAAGGTGCAAGCAAGAAGGGTTCCTCTAAAATTTAATCTGCGTTTTTTCTTTTCTGAATATGTACTCGTATGATGAAAAATGTTATAAAAAGTATATTTATTTGCCGACTGCTGTTGCGGTTAAAACAAAAATTCAATAATCGCTTCTACCTTAATTTACTTTATAAATAATTCAAGAAATAATAATGAAATAAAATAACGTATCTGTTCCATGTCACGGACAAAGTGAAGGCGATTCGGTACACAGTGCTATTAACTATGCGCTTAAGAAAAGTGGTAATATCTTTGTTCCTAGTCAATTACTTCCTGTTTTCAAATTAGCAGGTAGAAACAAACCTTACATCGTTACACCCCTCAACTGTTCAGATTTTTTTGGATTTTAAGAAATTATCCATTGAGCTACGTCTTCTTTCCCTTCGAATGACGACACAGGGCTAAATGTAAACTGAACGGAGATGACGTAATTTTCAGTAGAAAAACACAGTCTTACTAAGTTTTCTTTTAAAACTAGTGTTGGCGAAACAAATTATCGTTCAATATACTTGAAACGACAAGTATTTAACATAATATTGCATAACGAGATTTCTCAACTCAAATCCACTCCATCTAAAATTTCCCAGGCAAAATCTGCTGACTCGATGTCTTTGACTACTGGCGATACACCGATGATAAGATTACTCAAGCACGCTGAGTTTTATAAGTCCCTCCATCACTAAATTCGTTGTTTTGAAAATAATCACGAAATTTTATTTATTAACATCTGATGATGAGGATGAGAATTCTCGAACACCATAATCTGCATAATAATTTATTTTTTAGTGATTTACTTTCATTTTATTTCCTATAAAACTGCTCTTATTACAGTGTAAACACTCTTGTTAATTAATATACTTTCTTAAATTATAAAATCGTTTTATTTTCACCTTTGACTCTTAAAATAGTTAAGTCCTATCTGAGCATAACTAAATATGGCCATGGGAAAAAAGTCTCACAAAGGGTCCTATCTACTTTGACGGTGCATAAAAATAAATCCAATATACTTATGGAAATTTAATTTTCACAAAAATAATTCAGAGATTCATAAAAATACAAATAAAATAATAAAATACATTTAGACTCTTTCGTTTAGCTGGGAGAGACGAAACTATGCACGCCAAAACACTAAAAATGCTCTCCTGAACAATTTACATTTTACCAGTTACGACAGTTAGTCAGATGAGGGACGAGTTCACTGTAAACACATTATAAAATAAGAGCAATCGATGTATTCTTAAGAATTAAAACAGATTAATATAAAAACGCGTTAATTTTCGAATTCTTTTGCTTAAATGTTTATTAAAATAAATATTCTTTTTTGTTATCAAATGCTATCATGTCCTTTTTGCTTCCTTCCATCAATTCTATAAATCCATACATTACGTCCAAGCTATGAAATGGGTTAAAATATTCTAACACAGAGAGGGCGAGATAGACAGAAAGCGTAGAAGGAAATCTATCCCATGGGATTATGAAGCAATCGTTGAGGCTTCAGGCATAGCATTGTGACCAAATACATATTGTTAATATCTACATACTGCTGCCAATATAAGTCACCCAGATTCATTTTAAATTCAATCAATAAATATGAAAAATATCATTCGAGAAATAGTAATAATGGAAAATTTTGACACTATATATTGCAGGTGTTATCAAGGATGAACATAATACTTAACCTTTGTGTATTAATTAAGTCACCTTGCTAAGAAAAGATTCAATAATAATATATATAATTTCCTATATAGAACCTCATAAAAAAAAAACAATGATTTATTTGTTTTCTTTTATACTCCTCAAATGGTTTTGTTTGTATTTCAAAGTAATAAAACATTAATTTGAAGAAAATATTATTTTATATTACTTTAATCTAAAATATGATTGTCAGCTTTCTTCGCTTGCGGAGCAAACAGGAAAAGTGTCATAAGAAAATGTATAAAATATTATTTTTTTTATCGTTTAACTGGATTTGTATACGACGTGCAGATGACCAAACCAATCAGAAATCTCGATTAGAGAACCATCCCAGCAATAGATGCCGATCAAGTATTGAACTTAATAATTATTATTGTTCCTGTGCCATTTCGACGAGAGATCTTGATCTATCCGAGATCTGAAATAAAAGATCCCAAAAAATTGTTACTTCTATGATTCGTATTAAAATTTTCTCGATTGGTGGACCTTAATTCATGACAGTGAGATTGGCGAAATCGGTGAACGTAATTCATGGACATCGAAAGTGATCACTTAAGCCAGCCTAAAGCCAATTCGTAAGCGTTGGGACGCCTTTCTCACTTTTTCCAGTTGGATTTCGCACAATGCTACATTGTGGAAACATGATTCTCCAACCGAGAAGTCTGATTGGTTACCGTCATAAACAACTTTGTTGCATATTTAATTTTCTCGAATCTATCACATTAACAGTTTATATTTCATACAGGTCTTTATGAATTACCTACTCGTATAGTTCTAGAGACATAACCTCGTTGGAATTATAAATTTACATGAGATTTGCATTTTAAGAGTATGTACAGATAAAAAGCAGATTTTTTTTATATTAGGTAGATGCTAATGATTTTTTTCTTTTTAGTTCCAGGATCATCATCCCTAGCTGTACCCACCTGGCATCTCTACCTATATTCAAGTTTTGTCTACTTCGTTATTATGTTTTACATATTTTGAAAATAATACAAATAATAATTAATATTTAAATAAAATTTAAATTTATTATTATATTAAATAATCGTAAATAAATTATAATAAATTTAAATAACATGGTATTTATTATAAGGTTTATGTAAATAATAATAATATAACATATCTAGTTAATTTTGTTAAATATACATAATTCATAAAATATAGTGACTTTTAATGAATTATTATTAATTGAAAATATACTTTTAAATAAGTTGTGTACATAATTTATCTATGTCGTATATTAATATCGTAAAGATCTTTATATATAAATAAATTTCACATGATAATCAGCAAACCCTTTTATATACAAGCAAATTTCGTACAAAGATGAGCAAACCCTTTTCTAATTATTACTTTCAAAGTATTGGCATTCTTCTCAAACTAAAACTACAGTTTTTTTTATTTATTTTAATACGAGACGAGTTAACAACAAGCGTATTTTGTCAAAGTTTGTTATAAACAATATGGAAGTTGATGTAATAACGATGGTTTGGGCATGTGGAAAGAACAAATGATTACAGAATGACCAAGAAAATATATTTGGCTGAGAGGAGTGGTTCTCGGAGACCATATCCTATAGGACGGTTCCGTGTTGAGCACATTGAACAGGATAGCATGCATGAGGAATTGTATGATTGTGACGGAAGCGAAAGGTGTATGCAAGGATAGAAGGAAGTGGCGCTCGATCCTTTCTGCCTAGCTTGCAAGAGAAGCGATGTGATGGTATGTATGTATGTTGTTATAAACAGTGATGGTGAAAAAAATTATATATTTGACTTTGAATTGTAACATAAACATTTAAATTACCTCTTATTTGCATTGAATGAGATAATCTAGTGTGAGCTTTTGCGTGACTAATAAACAAGAAGCAAATTGATAGCAGATTTACAATGTCCTTATAAGACGAAAAACTTCTCCATAAATAAAAAACAACATAGTAAAAAAACATGTTTTTGGTTTCATTAAAAAATAAAGAGTAGATATTACAGTTGAAATTGTGTAGTATCACTGACAACTCCGTACAAAAATGATGTAATGACTCTTAGTCTTTATTAAGTAAAAATAAACAGCCCAAATTAGAAGAAAACCTGATTTGTAAGTCCAGCATATTGTTTTCAATTAAAGTTAAACTTTTACAATGCTATGTAAATATTACGACGTTAATGTTATATTTCATGATGTTTTTGTATTGTTGTAGAGTGTCTCATTATTTTTCCTGTAAAAATGTAATAATTATTAATTACTCCTTGTTAACCAACAATCAGTTGATATTTCGATATATAAATAATAGTGTATAAATATAAAAACCAGAATTTTATTGTTATTCTGTTTTTTAGTGGCTAGGCACGAAATGATTATGTCAAAACGGTTTTTTTATTAGCAAATAATATCAAATGGAAAAGACATTAATTTCTAGTAATTTTATTTTAATTACATCCTATACGAAATTAACTTTCGTTTATAATTTTGAACAGTGAAATTTCATTTCTTTTAAAAAACAGACCTATTCAGACCCAAATTTTGTTTTATTATTGGATTGTAAAATATTTGTAATATTTCATTTAAATACTATTAGAAGATGAATACATAATTGCACAAGACATTTTTGTTTTTATTAATTTGTTCTTTAAAAAATTGTAGTTAAATTTATAATATAAATTTCACAGTTTACTTTAATATTATACGAATAAAATATAATTTGTAAAAATTGTTTCATTTGCCCCTAAAACAAAAGAAAAATAATAATCACTGACATTACGTAAAATATTTCCAACACTGAGCAATTTCATGTTTTAAAGAGTCTCCGGGTAGAAAAGGTCTCCTACTCTTTTATGTTGGTTTTGAGTATCCTGTAAAGGGCAGGTGTTCATAAAACTTCATGTTTATGATTTAAATTCAGTGTTGAGGTATACCACCAATGCTAAATGTTTTTTTTTGCACGAAGAGGAGAAATCAAATTTTATATTTTATGCAGTTTGTCTACTTGCTCCCCTTTTATGAGATACCTATACTGCGGTAATATAGATGGGTGGATGTAATAAATAATAAGACAAAAGTCTTTTGGAAAATTTAGAGAGATTCTAAGACAACCTAAGAAGTTTTTGATTCAATTCTTAGAGTTCTTTAATAAGCTTGAGATGTTCTGTCGGAAAAACTTGGAGATATTCTGAAAATAGTAATGGTCTCTGGAGATAGTTCTAGAGAATTTATTTAGAGAATTTGAGGAGCTGTTCACAAAACTTTAGTCCCTTCAAAACACTTCAAGGGTTTTTTCTAACTGACATAATCTAATGCCTGAGGTTAAACATTTCCAAATTAAATATTACATCATTATTATCCTTCAAATGAACTTTCACCGGCATTATGATATCATTAAATTATAATTCATCAAGAACATACGAGCAAATATAACGCAATTTAAAAAAATCATCAAGAATTAAAATGTCAGTACTCATTATATAGTTAATACCTTCACCGAGAAACTAAAATGAACACGTGTACATGAAATAATGAGCTTAGGATATAACAAGAAACATTAATTGACTTTAACATGTATTCATTTTGTCCGTATTTTTTTCATCGTTTGATTTTTATTCCTTACATAGGCTGAGAACGAAAACGAATTAAATTGTCTATGTAAAGAAACTATCGACTAGTCCATGTAAAGAAAGTATTCCACAATTTAATAACCATTGAACTAACCACAAGGTATCCTCTATGTTCATAAATACATCATCTTCCGCTTATTCTAGTTGGATCGGGGTCAATTGCATCAAGATGCTTCTTCCAGAGATCCCTATTACCCATTGCTGCACCCAGAACCGTTAATCATTTTAAACCAAGTCTTTCAACACAAAAAAATTGCTTCTTGTCCTCGACAACTTCTTAGGCGGCCCTCTTTGTGCCATTAAAATAAGTAAAATATTCAAGATAAACATAACATAACATGTACAGACAATTCACACAGACCGAGCTAGTCCCAAACTAAGATATGAATCTTGTATTATGGGTACTAACACGACGATACACATATACAATGCACTAAACATATATACATGTAACACCCAGACCCAGGACAATCTGAAAAAGGTCATTCTTCATTTTGCCCTGGCCGGAAATCGAACCCGGGACCTCGTGACTCAAAGGCAAATGCGTTGGCTCCGCGACACACCGGTCAGATAGAATGTCTTTAATGTGGTTTGCCTTTTACAGGACACGAAATCAAAAATGTATGTACATTAAAGAGTGAGATACCGGTTCTACATACCTACATAGTTTGAACTCCGCAAGTAAAATTAAATCATCTACCTTTCTTTATTTCTCCCTGCTACCCCACTAGAGCTTCAGAGTGAGGAGTTAGATATACCGGATAGGCCACAATTTTCAAAATGTTTACATTTCTAGAAAAACTATTATAGTACAAGTTTTCAAATCACATATCGACAGTTCACCCCTTTGTTACGTCGAGGGTTGAAAAAAAGCACAACGTAAATGGGGTGATGTTTACTATGCAGATAATCTGAATCAATATGAAGTGGTAACTTAATGACCCTTTGAGGGTAGACAGGGGTAAATCGATGTTAAGTAAACGTCATTATGAACAAATATTTACAGTAGCCACGTACAACGAAGTAATCAAGTAAAAAAAATATATAATGTTCAAAATATTTTTTTCAGTTAAAGGATTTATAAGCAATAAACACACTTCCACTTTTGTTTAAGGTATTTCATTTTTTTGTGAATATTATTTCAAATGATTACTACTAAATCTTCGACTACCTAGATGACCCTCTTTCGCAATGCACAGTTACTGCAACAACAACTTCAGACCATCAGTTATGGAGGAGGTTGATTTTTCTCCCTACCCAGGAGAAGACCTCAAGGATCTAAAGTAGGTATAAATAATAATTGTAAAATGTTTTATAATTGATTAATTACCATAAAATAATATTTTTCTATTTGATTATATCAATTTTACTTTTATCTCATAATTTATGTAGAATAATTATCATTTTAATAGGTAGATACTTTTAAATAAACAGAACATAAATCTTTCCTATTGATACGATTTTTATGGAAAAATAATTCTCATTTTAAATACTTAAATAAATAGAACATAAAAAATCTTTCCTATTGATACGATTTTTATGGAAAAATATTATTAAAGATAAATCTTTTTTTTCACGAAAAAGTGATTAAGGACAAATTCTACATAGTCTAATTTGATAAATATTTGGAGTAAGTTCCTTTTGTTGCGGTACTCCTTTTGTAACATTGTCAGTACACAAAAATTGATTAATATTGTGTAATTTTGTTCAAGTCCAAAAAATACATTTATTAAATTGGTTTGTTGTTTTTTATTTCAAACATAATGTCTGTATTACTTCATACAATTATTATCTAGCAAAACCATTCAATAAAATAATTAAAGTATAAACTACGAACTATTGAAAGAATATTCGTAGAAATTGAAGCAAGTAGGTAAGTTTGTTTTCATACTTAATTTAATATCCTGTCTTCGTTAAAAATGACAGTTAAAAGTAAAATGTTGTGTCCTCACATAACTCCATCCTTCCCATCACGGTATCATCCACAAGTGGGAAAGCGAACGAACCAACTGCTTGTAATAAATATACTACTACTACTACTACTACTACCAGTACGCTATCACAGCATATCCCACAAATGGGGAAGCCAGCAGACCAGCTGCATGTAATATACATACGAGCTTAATAATTACTAAAGTCATTGTTGTCGACCGACGGTACTTGATGGAAATTCTCGTGAAATTATTAAAAAAGATTTAACATCAGTAACTATAATTAAATAATTACCAATTATTCATTACAAATGAAAATACAATGTAAGGAAAAAAGCTAAAACATGATTTTCAAATAATAAAAAAACTTATGTGCTTCAAAGGATAATAATGCGCTTCTAATTATTATTATTTGACATTTAATATCCTGTCGAATCAAAGAACAATGTCAAGGGTAGAAATGTCAAAAATAATTATATCGGAAAAGTATGATATTAATGTTATTACCAAATACCTAATTACCTGTTTCCTTTACGTTGATAATAGTCTTATTAAAGACTTGTTTCGAATATATAAAATTAGAGTGACTTCCTTTGAACGAGGCACCTAATAATAAAACAAAATACAAATTTCAAAACTCATTTAGTAAATGTTGCGTTAAATGTTGTGTGTACGATTAATAATGATGAGAATAAAAGACCCCCGTATGACCTGGGGCAAAGAGAAGCGTGTACCCGTATTCTCCCTGGTTTAAAGTCGTATCTGCAAATAAGACATTATACGTTGCTCTACTACGAGTACAACGAATCTGTTATTATAATATTACGCTATCATGAATTTTGTCGTATTTGTAAATACGACATTCTTCTAGTTACATTTTTTTTTTAATTCTTATCAGAATAAAACGTTATTTAATGTTCTAAGGATACGATTTTATTTCTTAAAAGCGAGAAATATACGTTTAATTATTTATCCATGAATAAGTCCTATCAGAACATTTAGCTTAAAGCTTTTTTATAATTTTCTTATGTCTGCTTACACAGATTATATCAATAGCAAATAAATAGTGCCGCGTAGAGTGGTCTGGCTAACTATGTTGACCGTACCTTCTGTGTGGTTGATCCGTTGCTGTGGAACAAAATTCTTCATGATTTGCGAACTCTGGAGAGTGTGGAGGTGTTCAGGGCAAAATTAACGACCCTATAGTTCAGGAGGTGTTGTGATTCTTAAATAGGCCCTTGTGGTGATTTATCCACAAAACGGCGCATCTTAAAAAGTTATTTTCAGGATATTATTCGCATTACAAATCAATTTACATAAGCAAAAAAGTTTTTAGTAATTATACATACCTAACATTGTACCTACTCCTTAATCTAATTAACTCACTTGCATAATTTCTGAATCATAATGAGTTTCAGAAACTTACACACAAAGAAAATGATAATTAAATGGTTTATACAAATTCGATACAAGGAAAACAAAAAGTAATGAGTGAGATTCAATTGTTTTGAATAGAATCTTTTTAAAAGTTTAAAAAGGTATTCTATATTGTATGTAGATACGACATTCTTCCACAGTATTTTAAATCACAGGCGTACAAACTGTAAGGTAAGTACCTACCTACAAGTCGTTTGTAGATAGGAAGTAAGCAGGTACCTTCTCTTCTTGTTGTCTTTTATAGTTGAATAGAATGTACAAGTACAGTAAACTCTTTAATATTCGGGCGTTATTTAATCGTCCTAACAAAATATATATCACGGGTTCTCTCTTAATTGGGTGAGCCACAAAACTAGGTATATATGCGTGGTTTGGTATCAAGATTGTACAAATCCATTTGTAGTTAGTAAAATGTCCGTAGGACCCAGAATTTAATAGATTTTGACTGATTACCAAACTAACAATGATTTTTTCCCTTATTTTTCATATTAATTTCAATCTGATTGTTTTGTAAAATGCGATTTTGTGAAACTCAAAACGAATAATATTTAGTTAAAAAAATATATTTTGGATTTACCCTTTTCGATCCCAAACCATTCATACAAAAGTATACAAGTTGTCCTCCCCGGTTTCATACTTAGTGTATATTCGTATTTTGTATTTTATTACTGCTTATTTTGTAGAACTCTATAATTTAATGTAAATAAAAACAAAAAAACTTTGTAGAGTTTTACTATGTACTTTTATTCAGTGACCAAGTCTCGACATAGTTGTTTATTTGCTTTTAATAAAACCTTTTAATTTTAATTACCATTAGTTTGTACCTACTTGCATTGTATAAAATCATATAGGTATATAGAGAACAAAAAATTTGTATTAGATTAGTTTGACAAAGATATAACATGTCGAAACCTGGTCACTGAATAAAAGTACATAGTAAAACTCTACAAAGTTTTTTGATATTATTTACATTATATTCGTATTTTACCATTGCCTTCAAAAATTGTTTTTATATGTGTGTGCTATAATAAAATGTTTAAAGAGATTTTTAATAACTACCTTACTTATCATGTACCTATGTGCCGATTTGAGGTACTAAATAATATGTACTATGAAATTTACAATTTAATACCTATAAAATCATCTAATGAATATAATAATAATTGACCAATCTTATAAAATACTTCAAAATACAATAATTCTAAAATAAAGACAGTCATTTGTCTAAAATGTAAGTCATAAATGTACAAAACATAAACGGCTTTAAACAATTGAACGACAAGTAGAAACAAGAGAAAACTATTGCTATTAGATAGCATAGATATATTAGAGAGAAATGGATGAAGCCTTTATGTACAATGAGAAATAGGTATCACACAAATATAATAAAATATAAATACTATTCAGATGAAAGACATTTATCCCAGACAATTGAGAATGAGGTGTAGGTAAGTATATACATAGGTACTGAGTGAGTGGCCAGGCAAGTGAAGGTGATCGGGTCAGGCCTGAGGAGGGTTGTAATGTAATAAAGGCCACAATTAAAGTTAGTTGACACGAGGCAACAGCAACAGCAAAACATCGCCTGCAAGAATAAAGCAACAATAACAACACAACATACAACCAGCCAACCAACTAAGGCTATTTTGCATACCCTTAGGTTAACTCTTAACAAGAGATGCTCAACTATTATTTATTACTACATTTATTAATAAGTATTTTAAAATCATGTACATAAATTACAGCTAGTATTCGTGTCGTTTTAAAACATTTTTTTTTTCTAAAATAGACATTTAAGAGTTGTACTCTTCCTTATCTTCAACGTCCAAGACGCGAGCTTTCAATGTACGTAGTGGAGTCAAAAAGAAAATACATGATTCAATTGTGAGCTGATTCTCGAAAAAGTTAAAGTTTATTTATTTTTAATAGGTACCTATGTTTCAATACATTTTTTTTTACATAAAAGAATTTTTAGTGGCTCAAAGTTCAGCAGAAGTAAAAAAACAGTCTAGTTAAAATCAAATTAGATAATTCTCAATTAAAACGATAAATTTATTTTTCTCACAAACTTCTCAATAATAATAATAATCTAGACAATTTATTTATAAATCGCCGTTTTGTGTAAGGGCGCATTTTGAGTTTTTCTTATTTATTTATTGTTATTATCCAATTTCAATGTTATAAAATTTTAACTATTATAAAATTTTGAAAGCACTTGTAATTGTCACAAATTTAATTAAAATGTGAAACAATTATGTGAGTTCCAATTGGAGGTATTATTAATTGTCACATATTTTATTCACTAATTCATATATTTTTCAATTTGTAATTTTTAGCTATTTTGAAAATAGAAACATTAAAAAAATCTTTTTAAAACTATTGAAACTTAAAACAATGTATTTAAATTTTGTTTATTTGAATCATTATTAGATAATACTTCAATTTTTAAAATGAGACGTCAGACGTTTCAGGCAGCTACTACGAGCGCCATCCACCGACAAGTTAAACAAAAATATTATCTTTCATAATTCAACAGTTGTTAATTTCTGATAATATTATCTACTACTTGTTGTGTGTTATTACAGCAAAAGAGGTAACCTTCTACTCAGCTACTGAATAACAACAAAGGTTTCGTCTCTTTGTTTGACAACCCTGCTTAAGGTAAACATGCGTCTATTTAAATGTACCTTCTTTCTTTATATATATATATATATATATATATATATATATATATATATATATATATATATATATATACATAATATATACTACAGACATGCATACTTAATACCTACCTTATTATTATAAGTGTTATATTATGTACAGTACTCTTATTATAATAATTCGTGTCAAAACGGATTTCAATTCAGCCGGATAACGGATATACGGCGAGATCTTAAATCAGATAACCGAATATCCAAACTATAGTGACTCAATAGTTCTGACTAAGTAAACCTATTGAGGTGATTTTTTTTATAATCAGTAAATTATGTATATCTACGTTTAGATAATTTTATTTACTTATTTATTCATTGATTACAAACATTTTTTTAAGAAGTACACTCTTACTAAATATAGAAGGCGAGTTTATCGCAAAGGCGCGATCACGTCCAACTAACCTCATTCAATCCAATGACGATAAGACCGTCCACAGCGGCTCATAATTATTATAATTTGGTTGACGATACATGATAATAACACATCTTTTTAATTTTAATTTTTACCTATTGTTTTCTGTTTGTCACATACTTAACTTGTAATGAAGCTTCACTTTACTTTTGCCTGACGATGAGAGCGGAAGCTCTTGAAAGCCGGCTCGCAAAAATAAATAAAGTCAATAGTGGAATAACTATATACTGTGTTTCATTTAAAAAAATATTAATATGAACTTCCACCAAGAACCGTCGGTTGATAAATTAAACTGATTTCAAATCAGTTAATATTTAATTAACTATTTCAATGTGAAAGTCTAAAATCATGAATTCATAATTTGTCTGATTATATTTTCCTCAATTATTTATTTATTTAATTATTTACATAAATATTCACGGTCTTTGACATGTTAACAATCAAATTAAAATAGAGAACAACAATATAAAAAAAATTACAATTAATGCGTCGAATCAAAAATAGTCATACAGATAAAATGAATGTATGTGAGACAATTCTTATAAATATGTCAAACTAAAATATTCAAACAAGTCATTTTAAATAGAGGATTCATAAATATATAGTCATACAGATAAAAAAAAGAGTAATGAGATAATTATTATTTGTCAATCAATAATACAATTACATAACATAATATAACATAACATACATAGACAATTCACACAGATCGAGCTAGTCCCAAACTAAGATGAATCTTGTATTATGGGTACTAACTCGACGATACGCACATATACATGTAACACCCAGACCCAGGACAATTTGAAAAAGGTCATTCTTCACTTTGCCCTGGCCGGGAATCGAACCCGGGACCTCGTGACTCAAAGGCAAGAGCGTTACCTCCACGCCACACCGGCCGACTAATTAGAGGTAAGCTTAATCTCAATTTTTTTAAGTACAGTTTATCATTTATTTTATTTCACAGGACACAGATAGTTATAACAATACATGAAAGGTTATTAATATAAATCAATATCATGGATCATGATCAATCATGGATCATCACAGCATTGATTTTGTCATAAATGGTATAAAAAAGGAATACCTAATAGTTTTTCTTGCGACATAAGCGTATTATTTTTGTGGGAGTGCTTAGGATATATTTTAGTTTATTTCAAACTTAGAATTATCATTCAAAAAATTGATGAACATCAGAAAATAAAAGTGTTTCAAAATATAAAAAAATATAGAATTTATTCATCTTTGTTTTAAATTCAAAGACCATCTTGTATCCGATTGCAATACTAATCTGATATCCGGTCGGATAGTAAATCCAAATACCGTATAATTATCGGTTTTCCATTTCATCTCTATTATAAATAATAATTATGTACCTGTGTTTAAACAAGCAGCTAGCTATGTACCATATTACGATCAAACTGCTTGCTTTAACAGCACATCTGAAAGAGAATTAATTTGAATGTTTTTGTAGTAATAAATTAATCAAGAATACCTGCCAGCTATTAAAGAAGAATTATTATTATATTTACTAGCTTTTATACCCGATTTTTCTCAGGGAATATCTTCTCATCAAAAGTTGTTGATTTTATGGATGTAGGCAATTTTATTTAAATTATCTGTCTCAATATTTCATACGTGAAATTAAATTATAGACCAAAATAAATAAATCATTTTATTGAAATAAAATCAAAATATTGGGCAGTTTTCAAAGGACTCCAAATGAAGTGACCATGGGCCCTAAGTCAAAACACATTTTAGCGTTACGTTTTCGTTCTGTTGTCGTTCGAATATAAACGACGTTGCGAGAAAGTGTACTTTCTCGCAATGTTGTCTATATTCGAACGAACACGAAACGAAAACGTGACGCTAAAATGTGTTTTGACTCGGGCCCCTGGGCTCCTCAATGTCACACACATTGAACAATAATGGTATTCTTAATTTAGTAAATGTATCTGAAAAATTTATACACTTGCGGCCGCGTGAAAAAAGTCAGGAAACTTCTATTTGTAATTTTCTTCTAAAAGCTCGTGGAAACAAGAACCATACGTAGATTTCAACAATCACCAAACAAGATGATATATCTATCTGCATGAAAACCTGAAGAATTATTTGATGATTATTGAGTTAGTATAGTTAAATTTTCTTCGAACAAGTACGAATGAGAAGAGAAATCATTTTAAGGATTATATTTTAATATCATAATTTATAATAATAATATGTTGTACAGGTTCTTATAGAAAACGTAGCACAAACTTACAGACATAGAAATGATATGGAATATTATCACGTGTATTATAACTCTGTGGTAGGGTAAATAAATATATGTAGGTACCTATATCTAGATGTTACCTACAACTAAATAAAAGCCATGATACGCTGAATGATGTAAATGATTATTTTTGAACAATAAAGTTACAATAATAATTATCATAATAATACAAGAAAAGCAATTAATTTAATACTATAAAATATATTATAATTATTTACCCTTTGTAGTTATTATTAGTTCAAATGTAAATAACTCTTTGTATCATTTCAAATATCTTTGTAAGAAAATATTTTTGACACTTGTGAGTAATTATTACTAGAGTATCTAGGCCTTATCGTCGGAAAAGTGGCAAGGTTAAAATGGTCATGGGCAGGACATGTTGCTAGACTCTTAGATCAAAGATGGATAGAAAGGGTAGAGGAAGACCTTCCACACGACGACGACCACTGACGACATTAGAAGAATCGCTGGTGACTGGTTGCAGAAAGCTCAGAACAGAGATGCCTGGAGACATATCGGGGAGGCTTATGTTCAGCAGTGGACAGGAATAGTTGCATTAGTAAATAAGTATCTACGTCTAAGACGAATAAGTAAGTGTAAATTACATCTGATATCGAAGTTTTTTTTATGAGGCTACATTTGTGAAATTCGCACACCCGGCATGTTGTACCCATAATAGGTATACCTACCACGTTACATTACATTTGTGAAATTCGCACATCCGTGTACATTTGTGAAATTCGCACACCCAAATTTGTGAAATCCCCACACCCGGCATGTTGTACCCATAATAGGTATACCTACCAGAACAATATCTACACATGAAGCAGTCTTTGAAGTTTATAAGAGAGAATTTTGGAGCATCCGGTATGTCTATGTAAATAAATATTTTTATAAGTAAAGCATATAATAGGTTTATGTATTTTACTAGGTTTATGTCAATGTGTCGTGGTTAGATGGAAGAAATCACTTTATAGTGATAATCTCGCCACTGCACATCGTCCTAGTTTTTTAAAATTTTATACTATTTTGTTAACACTGTAATGTAATGATGATGTGCAAGAAGAATAAATAAATAAATAAATAAATAAAATATACTTAGGCTTAAGGATCATAGGTGGACAATAGGTAATATGAAATGGGGATCTTGTGAAGATTTAAGAAAAAGAACAGCCTCCCTTCAAAATCATCTGATTATATAAAAAAAGGTAGGTGTTCTCGTTGGGGTCAACTGGATGCAGATGGCGCAGGATCGAATGGCGTGGAAGGAAATGGTGGAGGCCTTCGTCTAGGAGTGGCCTGGGAATAAGAAAAAGAAGAAGGTGTTTAAAAAATAAAGACATTTTACATCTTAAATCCGGTGATGAGGTCTGCCACCCACCCTGAATTTCTTAATTTTTCATTGGCACGGAGAGGAACGCTTGTATGTTTATTACATGCAACTGATTTGGTAGCTGCCCCACTTGCGGGATATGCCATGATGGTATAGTAGTAGTATGAAAAAAATCTGGTTAGTAGGTTCAAGATAAAAAAAAAACCTGTAGATGTGGAGGAGGTTATGTTCAGCAATGGACTGATCAAATTAAGTTTAATTTGATCATAGTATCTCTTTGCTACCGAGAAATACTGAATTTTAATAAAAATTTCATTGGTTACTAAACTCAAGAACAAATGAAGGATAAATTGGGAGTTCTATTATAATACTAGTACTCTCCACAACTCTTCTTAGAAAAACTCTACATGAATACTGAGGAGTTGTTCATAAAAAAAATATACAATAATAATTCTCAAATAATATGAATTTCTTCTTACGCATTATATTCGTAGCTAATATAAAGAAAGCAATCTCGGAAAATTCCACGTAGAGAAAAGAAGATAATATTAATAAAACAAAATAATGTCCCCGACCCCGTCTATGTACCTGTAAAACAAAATATTATTTTCCACAAAATTGCA
This sequence comes from Athripsodes cinereus, assembly GCA_947579605.1. Taxonomy (NCBI): domain Eukaryota; kingdom Metazoa; phylum Arthropoda; class Insecta; order Trichoptera; family Leptoceridae; genus Athripsodes; species Athripsodes cinereus. The sequence goes on from OX388314.1 coordinate 22,360,761, forward strand.
ATTAATTACGATGAGAAACTTTTCTTCTTGAGTTATTTTCACATTCATGGAACATAAATCGGATTCACGAGTTACTCGTATCGGGTGGAATTCTGTTAAGTAAAACATAAATCGAATACCAGTTGAATACGTATAACTCCATCATCATCATCATCATCATGAGCTCGACAGCCCTGGGTGGACCTTGGCTGAATCCAGCAGTCTCTTCCACTCTCGTCTATCCTTTGCTTTTGTCTTCCAGTTTGTGATTTGCAGTGTGGATGCATCGGCGCTGACAGAGTCCATCCATCGCAGTTTGGGCCTTCCTGGCCTTCTTCGTCCTTGTGGTGTGAGGAGTGTGAGGCGTTTTACAGGGCTGTCGTCGTCCATTCTGATTATTTGACCAGCCCATCTTAAGCGCCCCACCTTGATGAAGCTGATCACATCGGGCTCTCCAAACATGTCATAAAGCTCTTTGTTGTATCGACGACGCCAGCCATTATGATCTCTCACAGGACCGTAGATTGTTCATTCATTCATTCATTCATTTATTCTTTTTGCACATCATCATTAGATAACAGTGTTAACAAAATAATAAAAAAAATCAAAAACTAGGACGATGTGCAGTGGGGAGATTATCACTATAAAGTGATTTCTTCCATCTAACCACGATTGTTCTGAGGATCCTTCTCTCAAATGCTGCAAACGTATAACTCCACATACTCATTAATTTAATCACGTCATGTTCTGTCAAAAATAAAGTCAATCATCTGCAGATTTGTTACAACATATTGACAACCGCATCATTTTTTAAAATTTCAACATGGCGTCAAATATAAATAATGTAAATCAATAACCACATGTCACGGGCAATAATAATTGAATCAGTCAATAATAATTTTAAGCTTCTAACTAATATACAAACTTCATATACATTATGAAGTAAAATCAATAAATTCAAGGTATTGCAAAGAGTAAATGTATGTTTGTTTTTTATTTTTGCAGTCTCTCCCTTTTTATATATATGTGTGTATGTTTTTTTATTTTCATCATATGTTTGTTTATTTTTTAAGTTAATACTTTTGGGTTAGTTGGAAGAGATCGCGCCTTTGCGATAAACTCGCCCTCTGTATATTGATTGTATTTAATTTTAATGTATACCTTTTATGTAATTGTTTTATATCAATGTACAGTAAAGAATGAATAAATAAATAAATAAATAAATAAATAAATTACTTCAGTTTCAATCAGACTCAGGTATTGAATTTGACAGCTAACATAGCAGGTCAAAGTTCATTTTTTTTTCTTTAAATTACATCCTGAAACTTAAATTAATATCTTGTAAAAGTTAATAAAAATTTGGAAAATTACAAAGGTATGTTTGTTTTGCATTTTAGGGTGTACTGTGAAGAAAATAGTAAAATAAAAATTAAGGAAAATTTATGTTTCGTTATATTGATTTTTGTAGTACCTAGTTAAGATTAGATAATATTGTTGGAAATAAAAGAAAGTAAATAAAAATAGGTGTCTTTAAATTTCAAGATGTCTGAATAATATATGATCATCATTGAGAAGGAAAATGTGTAATCGTCAACAAGTATCCTTCAAGTAGACGATGCAAGCTCATAAATTTGTAAAGGATTTCAGATTTCCGTGTATATCTCTCTCTCCCTCGGAATATTTCATTCTGTCTTTGAAAAGCACTAAGCGTTTTAAATTAGTATTGTTCAAATTCGTGCCCTTTGTGTGTTACTTTTTTTGAGACTCTCCGTTCTTTTTCATTTCTATTCTCTTTCATTTATAAAGGATAGTACTGTGCGACAATGTGTCAAACCATACCAACCTCATTCAACTGAGATAATCAATGTTTTGTGTTGAGTCTACAATAATAATGGTTATAATTTGTGATATAAATTCAAAAAAAATGTTTTTATTAGCTTAGAATCTAGTAATTTTAGCATCTCGTGATTGTAAGCAATGCGAAATGATCTACAATTTAAGGTTAGTCTTGGAATATGATATTTACTTTTTTTTCAATTTTGTAACTTGAAGCATAGTTGCACAACACTTCCCTCATTTTCTTGAAGCAACGTATTGAAGTGATAAGTTTAAAAAGAAGAGAAAGATACCTTCCTTCCTACTTTCTTATAATTGGCTCTTGAGAAGTGATTCATTCATTCATTCATTCACCCCAATAACTAAGACCCAACTTATAAACTTTTCGCTGAGTAATGTATTTCAAACGTGATCATCCAACAAAACTAAGGTATGTAAATGTACATAGAAATAAAACAGACCTATATCTTAAAATGTATATTTTTGTAAGAATATACATAGCCAAACAATAATATACATATCAACAAGTTTTGCTAGATATGATTGACTCTCTCTATATACGAGTAGGTTGGTGTCTAGCAATCTGTTTTCGACACTGAATATTTTATTATGTGAAAATTAATCTTCTTGCACAGCTGTTTTTTTGTTTAATATCTAACAATTTATTGTGAAAAATAAACGAGAAGATGCATATAATATTATTTTGTTTGTTGTGTTGATGCATGGTCCCTCAGAATTGGCAAGCAATATATTTCCATCGGTAAAGTATACAGAGAGAGAATCGTGAATTGACGAGAAAAAGCTTCGTAAGTCTTCATATTGCTAGCATGAGAGGTGAAAAAATATTATGGTCCTGCAGTTGGTTATAGCAGGAAAGATGGAGGACCATAGATAAGTTGGAAGGAGGTGTCCTTTTTGATTCCAAAATCTCCGAGAGTGGACTGGGATACAAGAGATGGAAGGGCTATTTCGCAGCATGCAGAACTGAATAGGTTTCTCACAAGTAATCGTCAACATGTTGAGTGTGTGTCAAATATTATTTTAAATTTTGTATTGTTTTGTTAACACTGCCATATAATGAAAATTAATAAAATCAACATCGGAGGAACCCAAGAAAACACATGAAGACGGTAGGTTTATTTAATTAGCATTATAGTAACTTGTAGGTATGCAATGCTTCACATTTTAACTTAAAAATATAATACTATAAATGTACTTTTTATATAATATTAATTAATAATAAATGATGCATTAATTATTAATATATTATATACTATAATACTTCGTTTATATCATATGTATATTTATATTTTTTCTAATTAGGTAGCTACTTTTAATTAACCAATCAACACCAACATTAAAAAAATTTAGGTTTTGAGATTTATTTTTAATGTATTGTTAATTTTTATAAATATTTTTAATCTTAAATCTAACAACGGATTACTTTTTTCATGGTTTTCTTAAACATGTTCCATTTTCAGCGATTTTATCTTTTAAAACTACCAATAATAATATTAGTTTTGATTCAACAAAAATTTCAATTTATCGCTCGTTAGGTAAGTAAAGAAATATATATTTTAAAGGCAACATTATTAAATTTTCAACTAAATTTGAAAGTTTCTTTGCTAAAGAAACAGGTAGTCTAAGGTAATAAGTATTACGTAATCTCAGCAATTAAAAACATTGAAAACTTTTCCTTTAAAATGTTACAACCGTTATTAGCTTACGAAATCATTTCCTGAAACAATAAAACTTCAAATTTCGTTTATTTCTCGATGTTTAATGTTTAACAATGCCCCTTCAAACTTTCATAACCTTTTATATTATATTCAGCCCCTACATAAACAGGTATTACTGATTATCACTTAGTAAACGTTGGGACCTAATTTCAATTATTATATTTTCTTTGATTTCTTTTTTTTTATAATACCGTATAATTCTTGAAATGTAATGTGTGTTTCACTTATTCCGTAAGTTTTCATGAAAAACGCCACGTACAAGACACTTAACATTTTTAAATTAGAGATGAGATATATCACCCATCATAAATGTAATTTTTTAATGACTTGTAGAGGAGAGAAATATGTTTTTTACACACATTGAGTCAACTGGCTAACCCAGTTGTAGGAGATGTTGTAATGGTAAAGATAAAAATAGAAAAACTTTTAAGTATATACCTACCTACATAAAAATATATCATATCTCGCATGATTTTTTAGTGTTACGAACACCTGCTAAAAGGACACTCAAAAATTTATATAAAAGAGTGGGAGACCTGTTATTATCCCAGGACTCCACAGAGCAAAAGAAACAACTTAGTAATTATCATGTTGAAAAACAAATAAAACTAACTAATAAAAAAATATCAAGATTCAATAATTCCATTACCGAATCTCTTAATAGAAAATCTTTGATTAACTCATCTTGCTTAATTAAAGAAAAGAATGACGTTTCATTAAGAATTGATTAAAATTTTATTTAATAGGAATATTTCGACTCCATCAGACATAAAATATTAATAGAATGACAATATTTAAACGAGGCAAGACAAAATTGAAATTCGCAAAATCTTACAATATTGGGTGGAATAATTAAAAATATATATTTTAGTTTGAAATTGAACTACGAATCATCTTTTAAAATATTAAAGTAAGCCTATACCTCCACGGCAACTACCAAATGTGAGGTACCCAATTTAAATTTTCATGCTTTATTTGTCCTTACAGCGTGTTTATCATCAATCTATACCATCTCTGCATATCTCACAAGTGAGGTAGCCAGCAGGTTTCTTCTTATTAAAGTGGCATGTCAGCATCTGGCGTAGGTTTTTCTGTCCTGTGCTAACCAGAACAGCTCTTCCACCATCTGAATTCCGGTCCACTTTCTGATGTTTCTTAGACAGGACATCTGCTACCAGCGGGCTTACTTAGTGTAACAAACATGAAAATCGCCCTCTCTTTACTAATAAATAAAAATAAGATGCTTATCACCGTTGATTTAAAGATGTTAAAATGTCTTATTTGTGATGTTTTAGGAATATTTACCCTTACCAAATTCATATGAACTTATAAAAAAGAATTCAAATTCTTTGGAGGTCCATTTTTGGCGAAGATTTCTCTAAGCAAATATTACTTCTTCTTCCTAGCCTACTCCCGTCCACTCCTGGACGAAGGCCTCCTCCAACGCCTTCCACGCCGCTCTATCTTGGGCTCTCTAAAATGCGGCATCTTGGTTGTTGTTTTGGAGGTTTTGTTGGCGTTACCTCACCACGCTTACCATGCGGGTTGGTGAGTCGCAGTATCCTGGAGGTTCGGGTGTTTTGTGAACTTTTCCGGATTTTAATTGATGCAGCTGCTGCCCTACATCATGGAACCATATCACATCATATTTGGTACGGTGGTATGGGGATTTTCGAGGTTGCCTTCCTGGGGGAAAAGCTGACACAGGTATTTCCTCCTGTGTAGATGTTACAGTTATACCGCTGCTACTCGGTCGCCAGAGCCTCGTTAGTTGTCTAGCAGGGAATACCACGTGCAGGTGAGGTTGACATTTGGGTTGGCTAGGTGTTATTTGCCATCACCCCATTATCCCCCAAATATTACTATTAAACTACTTATAATAAATTTATATTTCTTAATGTTCACGAAATTTATGTTTGAAGAAAACAAATCTTGTCTTCAAGAAATCCGACTAGAATATAGATAGATGTTTATATCATTTTTTTAATGTTCATAACATTGTTTTGATTATATTCTTTTGTATTTTATCCGTACTTAGCTTGTTGGAATGTTTGGCATTGTTGTTGCATCAGTACTTTGTTTAATATACTGGTAATGATGGGAAACTTTTCTGATCCACTTATGGTTTATGTAGTATTGTTCTGTTGATATTATTTTGTGTACAACTCTTTGTATCCCTGCGAAAATAGAATAAATAAATATATAAATAAATAGAATGGCTTACTTCTTTGTACATCAAGGATTCCGGTTTCCAACTACCCGGATGTCCATCTTCCTTCATCACCATTCATATTATGATAACGACATCAGAGCCCAGTACGAATGTCGTGGGAAGAGGTGAATTAATTGGTGCAGAAACGCTCTAAATAGAGAAAGCTGGTTTCTGCCCTGTTCTCCCCAGAAAGAGCATTGAAGGCTGTAATGATGATGTAATTAAGATTTGAAATAATATTTTCACTCCAAACTAATAATCAATTTTCGCCTAGCTAATGTATTGAATGACATTTTGTGACCAACTAACTATTATGAACTTCACACTAAGTACCTACGAATAAACGTTAAAGTTGAAAATACTCAGTCTATATTATTATTATTTCAATAACCATTACGTTTTTTTAAAAAAGGAACTCTTTCTTCAAATATTTACCCCTCAGGATTGATTGATAGTCACCACCCATAGACCACCACCGTAATGATTTGATAAACAAACGCACCCCCATACACCCCATAGCACGGGTTGTCATACGATCGTCGTTACATATCTTGTCACACAATCTCTTGAGGTTGAAATGTAATTTTACTACCGTATTCTTACTAGTCAATAAAATTAGGTACCTTCCTACAACTTTGTAGTTCTAAATTCTACGTATATTTCATACCTATCCCATAATGGCTTATTCCAGAAGTAGAATAGCGATTATAATAGGCATGCAGTACACGAAACAAACATAGGTAATCTTTTTCGTGTAAATAAAATTTGAGTTAGTTGAAAGAGATCGCGCCTTTGCAATAATGTCAACATCTGTATATCGATTGTTTGAATTTATACCTTCTATGGAATTGTTATCAATGTACAGTAAAGAATAAATAAAAAAATAAAAAAATAAAATATTGAAGATCTACAATGTGGCATACCTCACCGCTGATTTAAAGAATATTTTTTTATATCTCTAACAAATATATACAATGATGATTAATAAAACGACAGCAATATTTTTTTGACAATAATGAAGTCAAAATCAATTATTAAATTTATTATTCAATTCTTTTGTGCACTTTTGTTTTATTTAAAGCAGTGATCCCCAAACCCCTGGTCCGCGGGAGAAACATTAAGGTCAGTCCTTTTTAGTTATTTTTTTTTGTTTATTTCTTTATTGGAATAAGTTTTGGAAAACAGTATATATGTTCAAACAAACAAAAAGATCAACATTATGGAATATATTGTCCCACTACTCTATACTACTATAGGATCACGAGCATATTCCACAAGTGGGATAGCCAACGAACCAGCTGCATGTTATAAATATGCAAGTTTTCCTCTTAGGATGAGTAGCAAACCTCATCGGTGACTTAAAGGTGTAAAATGTATTTATTTTTTCGAACACCCGCCTTTAACAGGAGTCTCAAAAACTTACGGCAAAGTGTTATTAGACTAATTCTCTACCGGGTACTCCACTGAATAACAAAACCGAGAAGATCGTGAAATAATAGGTTATATGTCAAATTCCTATACGTTTTCGAAAATGAGTAAAAGTCCAGTTTAAAAATCCTGGAGTCCGAAACTTAAAAAAAGACTGAACTAACAATACCAAATACGAGTTCGTCTGTAGCCTGGAGGTAGAGACTTAGCCTCATACATAAGAGGTGGGCGGTTCAATCCCAGGTGCCGGCAAACTCCCCTTCCACGACACAAGCTTTTAGATTTCTGTGAAAAGTTTATAAGGTTAGATATATTTAGGTTTTTAAAAAAAAACACAGATACCTTTTTTTAAAAATCAAATTCGAGATTCTAAGAAATTGTTATTTAACAAAACCGAGGAAAACGTAAAATATTTCAAAATCCTATACAATTTTAAGAATTCAGGAACGAGGAAGTAGAAATTTGAAGTACAATTTGTGAAATTATGAATTTTGAATTCTGAGACCTTAAAAAAGGTCCTAACTTAAACTTTTTCATTGTAAACAATCATCGTCTCCTCCTCAACGGGCCGCGTTTAAATTATCAAACGACGATCTGTCCAATAAAAAGGTTGAAGATCGCTAATTTAAAGGTTCCGTAATCACTGCACCGTAAATTTTAAGAAGTAATTATTACAGCCGATTTGATTCAAATACAATACTTTATTATATTTAAGCAATTTTTACGACGCTCTAAATTTGAATTTAAGAATTTTCTTTCTGTCTGGTACATTACGGGAACTACCTACTACTATTGTCAAATGAATGATCAAAACATTCAGATGAATTCTAGATAATTCATATTGTTATAATAAGAGTAATAAAAAAGACTCGTCTAAGTAAAAACTTCAAAAACAGATGAGCAATTCCCGATGCGGTTTTGACATAAAACCTGAGAAGCGTGCAATTACTTCTCTTGAAAATAAAGTGTCTCAAAAATTAAAAATATCTGTAAGAAGTGCATAGCTTATGAATACAATATATTATAACGTTTTCAATCTCGTCCCGAATGTTTTGATTTTTATGGCACTGAAAAGACAACCTGTTTTCGTATTATATAAAGTTAATCTGCTGGCTATCTCTTTCGTGAGACATTTCATAGTCAATGTGTTCGACCGATGGCACTTGGTGGAAGTTCATGTTAAATTACTAAAAATAAAAAACTTTAGTATTACTGTAGTTAATTGTAATAGTTGTATAACACTCATGATGCAAGCGATTTAAAGTCGGCTAGCGATCAGTTAAGTAACTGTGGGAGTACTCAATATTAAATATACATATGGGACCTCATAAAACTAAAATTAATAATCATACCTATCGACTCCCTGCTAAAAGAGAAATAATTCGTTTACACTAGCAACATCTGGGTTTGTATCAAGGCTAAGCAATGGTTCGAATCACAAAAATCATTGATATACATAAATGATTGATAAATGTCTATAGAAAAATATCTAGGACGTAGGTAAGTAATAAGTACAATAATTGTATTATATCTACCTTCGCTTGGAAGTATCTAGCGGGGGGTCCCATACTAGGTATCCCAGAAACAATAAAGCTGTCATTATTGTTTCAATGAGAGAATTTCAAAGCTTTTGGCATGTCTTCTGGCACCTAGCATAGTTGGACAAAGCACACCACGCGAGAAAGATTGGTTGTGGGTTCGAGTTAAGTCCAAGACTCCACCAAATGAGGTGATTATTAGTTTACAGCTGGATGCTAAACACGGCTGGAAATCAACTGCCCAAATTCGAGAAGGTATAAAATTCAATATTTTGGAAGTTAATAAAGGCTTTACGAAAATTGTCAACTACAATTACTTTATGAACAAAATAATGTAGAAAATATCAAAAATGTCGCCAACTTTTACTGTACGTTTTTATTTCTTATGAAGACATTCTCACCTCATAATAAAATATTAAAGGCTGTCGTGTCACCCATATTACGTTCTCCCTATATCTTACATCAAACGTCATGTTTAATGCATGTTCATTTGGCAGTTCCTTCCTCGTGCTTCCTCACATTTATTCTCTATATTCTTCTTCATATTTAAGTTTAAATGACAAGGGTTAAATTTCCACCATATTCTATAATTTATTAGTATCGATCCTTCACAAAAATATGATGACTATCTTTTTGTCATTGTTTTTTTATTTATTTAATCTATGTATGAATATAAGGACGACTTTTATATTTATTGCGTTCAATCACTTCACCTCTCCTCTCCTCCCATCCCTTGTGGGAGTCAATATGATGACATATATAGTGAGATAGGTAGAACATTCAATTTTTTCAATTATTCAATTCAGGACTGCGGTTTGTCTCTCATCCTGAAAGTCGTGTTTTTAAACACCAGAGAAGGTAACTCTTATGTTATAAGCGTTTATCCACTGGTTACCCCACATATTTTGATAAATGCCGCGATGGTTTAGGTAGATAGTTTATTAAATTAACTTTGAAGTAAAACAAAAAACAGCTTATTGAAAATGCTTACGAATACCACTCTAAACTTACAGAATTACATGTAAAATTTATTTATTTTATTAAAGAGATTTCATAGTGCACGAAGCAACGCATTGCAAGATATTATAATGAAGACATACATACATACCATCACGTCATTTATTTACTTATTTATTTATTAATTTTTTACTGTACATTGATCACAATAGATAGATACAATTTTATAGAAAATGCATTATAATAAGATATTATCAATATACAGAGGGCGAATAAATTGCAGAGGCGAAATTTCTTCCAACTAACTAAAATGTGGTAAAGAGCGAACTATCCATATGCAATAAACATACAATTCATCCTCTTCATATTCTTCTTCTTCTCAAAGTGTCATGTCAGGTCCCCCCGACGTCGGCTATCACCCTGGCGTAGGCCTCTCTGTCCTATGCCAGCCGGAACAACTCCTCCACCCTCCGAACTCCGGTCCACTCTCGGATATTTCTCAGCCAGGACATCTGCCGCCTTCCCACACCACGACTACCCTCATTTTTTCCCTTCAAAATGAGTTGGAGTAAACTATATTTCTCATTTCGAAGCACGTGTCCTTCATATTAATGAAGTTAAAACATTCAGAATAGGTGACATATTTCATGAATTTCAGGATGTTGTAAATGTCTTAAATTTTATATTTTAGGAATATCTGCTTTTTTACAGGACGCTGAAAACTTACACAAAATGAATGTGAGATCAATTATATTCCGAGAACTCATGAAGCACAGAATGAGTCATTACTAAATAACATAATTATTCCGAGAACTCATGAAGCACAGAATGACTCATTACTAAAAAACATAATTATTCCGAGAACTCATGAAGCACAGAATGACTCATTACTAAATAACATAATTATTCCGAGAACTCATGAAGCACAGAATGACTCATTACTAAATAACATAATTATTCCGAGAACTCATGAAGCACAGAATGACTCATTACTAAATAATATAATTAAACATAGATATCATAAAATATTAGTAATTACGAATATTTAGGTACTTGTTCAGATCTGAAGCAAAAAAAAAGCTGAATTCGAAAGAACTATGTTTGTTTAATAATAATACATCATAATAAAAAATCATTTTATCATAAGGGATGAAAATCATAAAAAAGTATTTTTATATCTAAAATTTCATCTCTGGAATTCGCAATATGATCAATTTAATGATAAAGAACATTTCTGCATCATCCCAAACGAATTGGACCCACCCTTCTTTAGTCTTTATATCAGCGCTCCGCAACCGGTGTACCGCGGGTCAAATACGCAGCCATTTTGTTTAAATAATGTATTTAATAATTCGGTAAAAGTACCGGATACTTAACGATTCGAGTAAATATTCTTTAAGAAAACCGAGGAGTTTTTGAAATATTTCAAATTCTTATACCATTTTGAAAATTCGGGCGACGGGGGGTAGAAAAAGAAATGTAAACACGTAAGATTAATATCCGGTATTGACATAATGACATATTTAATCGTCGGTACAAATACCTGTTACAATGTAGAAAAAGTTACTGTGAGAAAACCGAGGAGTTTTTGAAGTAATTCAAATTCCTATACCTTTACGTAAATTTACCGACGGGGGAAGAGGAATATTTTAATATTCGAGACCACTGTGTGCCGCAGAATTCTAGGTAGTAGTTTGGTATGCCACAAATGAGAAAAGGTTGCGGAGCACTGATTTATATTACAAGTAATATTATTAGTATTAGTAGTAGTAGATATCTACCTGAGTTCTAATCATCGTTTATTCCAGACTAACTTTAAACCCGGCTTAACTCAAGGAATTATAATCAGTCTATCAATAAATTCAAAGAATTTAAAAGAAAATTGTAGTCCAAATGTTCTCTGGGTATTCCCAGTCTAAAATTTATATGTTGCAGAAATTTTAGTTTAACCCTATTCAGGCTATTAATGTGAACCTGGAAACATGAGGACCAGACTGATGAACAGTACTCCAAGACACTACGTACCAGAGAAACATACAACAATTTCAAAGTGTGTATGTGGGAGAATTGCTGACACACTCTCAATAAAAATCCCAAAAGCCTCATAGCCTTATTACAAGTGATGTTAATGTGTCTGATGAAACTAAGACGACGATCAAAAACGACATCCAAATCGCGAATTTCATCCACGGACTCCAGCAAGGCACCATCAAGTTTATACTCGTACACTATTGGACTCTTTATTCGATAAAAACGCATTACGTGACATTTTTTTGCATTGAGTGTTAATCTGTTATTCGTACACCAATCATAAAATCTATTCAGATTTTCCTGAAGAATACGGCTGTCACTTTCATCACTAATTGCTTTAAATATCTTGAGATCATCGGCATACAAAAGAACCTCCACATCAGTGAACACGTTCATTACATCATTTATAAAAAAATTAAATAGGATGGGACCGAGGTGGGAACCCTGAGGCACCCCACTCAGGGCTAGAAACTCGTACGAATATGTGTCACTGATTCTGACAGATAATCTTCGATCCCTTAGATAATTTACAAACCAAGTATACAGCAAACCAGTGACTCCGATCGCCATTAATTTCTCCAGAAGAATCCCAAGGTCCACCCTATCAAAAGCCTTGCTGAAGTCCGTATAAATCGCATCAACCTGGGCTTTATGGGCCAACGAATCAGATATGAAGTTCTAATAAACCATTAAATTTGATTGAGTAGATTTTATGGGCATGAAACCATGTTGAGACTCAGCTATTATGTTAGTGATACAGGGAGATATCTTACTTAAGACAATCTTCTCAAGTAACTTTGGTATACACGATTGAATGCAAATAGGTCTGTAATTAGAGACGCTCTGCTTGTTACCAGTCTTAAAAATTGGTACGAGATAACTGTGTTTCCAGCATTCTGGGTAAGAACCTAATGTCAACGATTTATTTAAAATAACAAACAATGGATAGGACAGACTATGCATACATTTTGTCATAAATAAAGGAGGAACACCATCAGGACCACTACTAGTTTTTGGCTCCAGGCCTCTGATATATTTTACAATGTCCTTGATTTCTATATTGATTGAGGATAAATGCAGGTCATATGTAAGTTCATCATGAGTGCCATGTCCCGTACTATGGGATCCATGATAGACAGAACCAAAAAAGTCCGCAAACAAATTCGCAATCTCAGGGAGAGTGTCCACCACCGTATCACCAAATTCCATAGAGCTCGGGATTCCCGAGTCCTGCGACCGAAGCGAGTTACTGTATTTGAAAATGTGTTTAGTGTTTATACTAATGGTACTTTCTATGTTGTCTATAAAAATTTTATAACAAGAATCAGCCATCCTCTTACACTCCCTGCGCAATATTTGAAACTGTTGGTAATCATGGTGCTCACCAGAGATCTTATAAACCTTGTGTGCCACCTTCTTTGCCTTGATCTTTTCTATCAACTCATGACTAAACCATTCTGGATAACCCGATGTACAATAAGTAGTTGAAGGGACAAACTCCGAGATCACCCCCTGAATTATCTCATAAAACCTGTCAACACCACTGCTTAACGGAAGAACCTCCAAGAAAGTCCAAGCTACATTATAAAACCTGTCATTAATTAATTTATAATCTGCTTTCTGATAATTAATAAATGTTTTACTTTTGTTTATTTGTGCAATCTGTGTAGTTTTCATAACTATATCCAATGGAGGATGATAAACATCCACAGGGAGAACACACTCACAGGATTCACTAACAATCACACTCGGGTCACTACAAAAAATAAAGTCCAGGGTTTTGCTATTCGTATTCTTTACAAAATTAAGCTGATATAAATTTAGAAAATTATACTGCTCAGTGACGTGATGGTGTAATAAAAGTAGCAGCTATTTATGGAAACAAACAAACTGTTTTGAGTTTTACTGTATTTTTTAATTGGTTTAATAATACATAGTTACCTGTTTCGACTTACAAAGTCACTGTCAAACTGTCATTTTTGAAACTTCTTAAATATAATTTATTACAATATAAACCCACAAACCTAGGAACAATTGGAAAACAATGGTTTTTCTATTCTTAGGCTGGTAATACATAATATGTAAATATTATTTAATGCATGGTTATCTCAAGGATATAATCTAATATATAAAATTCTAGTATCACGGTGTTTGTTATCTTACTCCTTCGAAACAGCTAGACCGATTTTGATAAAATTTTGTGTGCTTATCGGGTAGGTCTGAAAATTAGCCAACATTTATTTTTCAAACCCCTAAAAGTTAAGGGATGGTCGACGCCGAATTTTTTTTTATTTTGGTCGAAATATTTTATTTTTATTTTTTTATGGTGAGGCATTAAAAAATACATACAGCCCTAAATTTTCACCCTTCTACCAAATTTTTTTTATAGCGATATTAGTACCTATATGGCAAATGTATATGATGAAACAACGTTTACCGAGTCAGCTAGTTATATTTATAAACAAGCATGCATTCATACAAATGAACTAAATTATTAATATATTGTCGATTATATCAAAATTCAATTTTCTTTGACAAACTTCAAAAGAGAAAATTCTGAGTAAATTAATAGTAATAATAATAATATTTCCATTTACAGATTCAACGAGGAGAGCAGAGAGTCTTCGCCGAGATTCCTTATTAATAAATTAATGCAGGTATAAAGAAAAATTATGAAAAGAAATTATTTTGGTTAAGCAGAGTATTTATTATTGTGATTAGTGAAATTGAAAAAATAATACCTGTAGGGTTTGAAGCAAAAAAAGACTCGTTTTTAAAATTAATTGACTATGTTAGAATCATAAAGGATTCTACTAAAGATAAAATAGTAATGAAACTTTGGTAGAAGTGATGATGATTCAGGATGGTTTTTTTTCGGTCATTCGTTGGGGCGTCTTTGGGACGTTGGTGAAAGTACAGTACCTATTTAATTTTCCCCTAAAGCTGATGACAGATTACTGGTCACTTTCGAATGGTAATTATAGGAGTTTCTAAGGAGGAAAAGAACAGTCTTGCATTTGCAATAGGCTAGTTCCAAAAGGATAGCCAATAAATCTATTCTATCCATCTATTCCCTCACGCCGTATCCCAAGTGGGGTAGACAGAGAGAACGGAACGCCAATTAGATCTGTCCTTACATACTTCTTCGCCTCCTCCACAGTCATACAATTTCTCATGCACGATTTCTCTTACTCAAAACACGGCCGTCCTCGAGAATTTGATCTACATGTTCAAGCCATGTAGTTCTCGGACGCCCGCGCTTTCTCACACCCCTCCTTTCAGCCAAGTATATCCTCTTTGTCATTCTTTCCTCTTCCATTCGTTCCACATGACCAAACCACTTCAATTTATTTACACGCATTCTGTGTACAACACTCCTAATAAATACGAGTAAAATTATTATTTGTGAATGTGAGCAGTGTTTTAGTTTTACTTCCTATCATGAATTTATGAAAATGAACTTGCATAGTGTTATCATAGATAAAATCGAATCTATGTAGGTATGTATAATAATGTGTTGCTATAGGTATGAGATTCCAATGAACCATTTCAAATTTTTAACGAAATATTCCGCGATTCACGTCTCACTTTACAACGCAATTCATTCATTTACTTTGATTGTGTTTGATGAGTGGACTCAAATATTTCTTTTTATTATCTTGTATTCTATTCTTCTTAAGACCATGCACTCGTTTGCGAGTGATATTCATTTATTTTCTTCATGACCATATGTAGGTACATTACGAAGAACATTGTATGTACTTCTGTAGCTTGATGGTAAAATTTCTGACTATTAGATCCTGGGTTCGATTTCTTCCGTCACTGACCTACTATACCTTTAGGATACAAGTTATTGCTTAATGTGAAAGTGTTCGGAGTATGTCTGAGTTCATTAAAAAGGCAGATTCACCTTTTAAAAAGAGTGGACATATGAGAACAATCAATATACAAAGGGTAAGTTTTTCCCACAAAAATAGCAATTTATCTAAATTTCTCCTGTTGTTTTTTTTTATTTGAAACTATGTACTTACGAGTATTTAAGCTTTAAACTTGAATTTGTATTTTAAACTACTCTTGTTTCCATTGAAGCCAATTTGAAAATCCAAAACGCAACGTAAACAAGACCGCCATTCATAGCATTTAGGGATGCAGTTTCCACACAGAACTCGAAAGAAAATACACACATTACTTTTGTAAGAACAGCTATTATTATCGTTATTTGCGTAGTTTTTTCTTGTATGGTGATGTTGTGTGTTCCCTCTGTCTCCCCCGCTAGTGGTGCTAATCCGCCCCTCGTCCTACCCCGTCAGGTGTTTGATGGGAATGCAAACAGACGTGTTGCAATTATTTTTGTTTGCTCACCACACCCTATGTAATGGGTGGTGAAAGTAATAATATCACTCACTACAACATCAACTAGTACTACTACCTACTACCTTACATAGTAACTCATCATCATCATTGTAGCTGTCGGAAAGGAGAAAATATTATAACTACTAGACACTATTGCGACGAACAGGTAAAAGTAATTGAACATGATACATTTGTGCATGTCCCATAAACTCTTTTGCAGTGCTGTTCAGTTTGGTACTCGTTGCGGGAATAATCTCTCATCTAACCTTAGACTAACTCAAAGTCTGATGTCTTTCAAGCGAGCCGTTTAAGAGAAAATGGCTTCTTCACAATCACCCTATTTAACCTAAAATTCATCACTTCTATCCCCCTCCCACTATGATGAAATTATGGCTACAAGTTGAATAGGATAACGCATTGTTTATATTTTGTGATTTGTAAATTATTTATGTTAAAATGTTTAATAATCCAAATTATTTATGTTCAAATGTTTAATAAATAATAAATACATTATTATTATACCAACATACAAAAATCATACACCGAATGTTTTATTCTTTATTGGCACTGAGAGGGCAGCTTGTAGTATGGAGATTACCTATATGTAGTTATTCTACATTTTTACATGTGTCATTTTTTTATGTGTCTGTATTTTTCTGTTATGTTATACTATTGTCTTGATTGTTTACGCACAATGACAGCGAAAAGGTTTTTTACTGTAATGCTGTTCATTGTTTCATTTATAAAATAAATAAATATGTAGTAGATGCCGTGATGTTATAGATAGATAGATTATAGACTGATTGACTTGATATTTCTTTTTTTTTAATAACCAACAGTAAATAATGAGTTAATAAGTATAATAAATATTATAAAACTTGCAGTTTATACAAAAACACAGTTAATTTTCACTGTGTTACTCTATTTATTCAGTTGATGAAGAAATACTAATAAACTTATTGCCGAGCGCTTCACTTATGATTATTAATAAGTATAGTAGTACTTAAACACCAATTGATTTGATATGTACAGAATCACAGTGAAAATTAACAATGTTTTTAAAATTTAATTTAAATTAATTTTCACAATGTCGACGTACAAACATTAAATTTAATAGAACAATTATTTACTCATTGATTTTCTATCTAGGTTCATCGTCTTTACAAGTATATTATCACGAAGTATAAATGACAAACAACTATTTATTAACTACCCCTAATATATTAGTTCATAATATTCTACTTTTCGTATAGAGGGAGGAATAGTAAGTTGAGAGGAATGAGATAGTGAAGGAAATCATTTATTAATGATCCTTGGAAATATGATTATTATTATTAACATTAAATGAGTTTATTAGTAGGGAATTTCACCGTCTTACTACCTATGTCGAGAGTAAATGAGGCTATCAAAACTAAATAAGTATCGTTTATATGATATTGTATTGTCTATTCCCTCACGCCGTATCCCAAGTGGGGTAGGCAGAGAGAACGGAACGCCATGTCGCTCTATCCTTACATACTTCTTTCGCTTCCTCTACAGTCATACAATTTCTCATGCACGCACGTCGGTTTCTTTTACTCAGAACACGGCCGTCCTTGAGAATTTGATCTACATGTTTAAGCCATGTAGTTCTCGGACGCCCGCGCTTCCTCACACCCCTCCTTTCAGCCAAGTAGGTATATCCTCTTTGTCATTCTTTCCTCTTTCATTCGTTCCACATGACCAAACCACCTCAATTTATTTACACGCATTCTGTGTACAACACTCCTAATAAATACGAAGAAAATTATTATTTGTGAATGTGAGCAGTGTTTTAGTTTTACTTCCTATCATGAATTTAAATTTAAATCTCAATTTATTTACACGCATTTTATCCACAACACTCCTCTTGCATCCACTCATTCTTCTAATATCCTCATTCCTCACTTTCCATCCTCCTCAGCGATCTCATCTCCACAGCATTTATTCCACTTTCGTCCTTCTTCAACCATGTCCACGTTTCGCTTGCATACAGAAGTGTCGGTACCAGGATGGTATTGTGCACTAGCAATTTTGCCATATTCGACACATTGTTATTGCTGACAATGGGTCGAAGTGCACCGTTAATCCTAGCACCGGCTACTTTTCTTCTTTCGATATCCTTGTCACATCTTCCATCCCTCGCAAACAAACTTCCTAAATAAACATACTCGTCCACTTGCTCCAAACATTCATTTTCAACCTTTATTTCGCACATTGTTCTATCAATCTCTCTTTCAAAAACCAGCACTTTCGTCTTTGTCACATTCATTTTCATCCCATTCATACTTTTATTGTCTATCTCTGAGTAATTATCTTTGTTAGCTGTTGATATGATATTTAAAGAAAAAAAAATGTCATTGATTTTGTGTAGGAGTATTTATTGTAGGCGTAGTGTCTATTACTTTCAAGGTGAAGATCCGAAGTTTGAACCCTTCAGGCATACTAATTCGTCTTTAAGACATTTGTACAATGATCTGATACTAAGAGTGGTGGATCAGCACTGAAAGAGAGATGCGTTCAACAGAGGAGTGTCGTAGTTCAAGAGGGAGAGTTCTGTCCAACACGGGGCACAATAATAATAATAATCTGGACAATTTATTGAGCGCCGTTTTGTGGTACAAACCACCGCAAGGGCGCATTTTCAGTTTTTTTTTATTTATTTATTGTTAGGTATTTATCAATTTTTAACATATTTTATAAATAAAATTTAACTATTGAAAAAATTTAATGCATTTCTAATTGTCACAAATTTGAAATATGAAGCAATTGTGTGAGTTCCAAGATGAAAACTGAATGTAAAGTACATAATGGTATTTAATAATATTTATTTCTATTGTTTCCAACTATCTACGTCCCATAAAATTATCAAAAAGAAAGGAATACTTAAAGATAAATATGTATTTCTATTGTTTTAAACTACCTATGTCCCTGATAACTATCGAAATAAGCAGGAAACCCTGACTTCCAGATTAAAAATTAAATGCTTTAAAATTATACTTATAGTATTTAGAAAACACTTATAAATTTTAATACAACACTGAGTTTGACGTATACATATAATAATTTATAATATCATTTACGTACATAAACTAACATATAAAATCTTTGCAATTTATCTCTAAGGTATACTATGAATGCAGTATAGTTTTGTAAAAACTGTAAAATGTAGAATTGTATCTTACACGTAAAGATATCTATCTCTTTCTCTATACATAAGCTTCTCACCACCCTTTAAGTCAAACTCTCACAAAATGCACTGTAATTATTATTATTATTAGTTTCATTCTCGTCCCCTTATCCTCGCTGGCTACCCCTCTAGTTGCACCCCCGGGCCATAGGTGAGTGTTTATCAGACGCATATTAATGTGTCACCATTGCTATATTCAGATTCTACAATCGTGTCAAGGGTGACCACCATTTCGAATCATTTTATTAGTTTAATTTTTCGTCATAATTTCTTCAGTTTCAAATTCGTTTTTTACGAATTATTCAATAAACAATGTATAGTGATAATTTGTAACTATTTGTAGGCTATTTTCAATTTTAAATATGGCATAAGAAATTCTACAAAAAATAGTTTTAGTATAAGAGTTGTTTCAAAAATTTATACGTCGATAAAAGTTGCAACTTTTTACGAACCTTAATTTTAATATTAATTAATTATGACTTTCAATAAATTAAATACCTACATACTTGTAAACAATGTGAAACACGTATGTGAGATAAGCCCGCCTTTTGGTTCTCTCTGTATAAAAGTTCTTGTATACTATATATTTGGATACCAATAAAGTTTTACTTATTTATATTTGATCATTTTAATTGCTGTTGTCTTTACTGGTAACCCTTGTATTTTAGAAAATATATAATTTTTAATGCAATGATAATATTTGACGAGATCTTCTCAATCTTTATAAATAACTAATGTCTTTATAAATAACTAATTAACACTACAGTGCTCGCGTGGGTGACATGTGTCACCCACTATGTAAAATTGATAAATAATTTCTGAACGCACTGCGATACAGTGCTGTTCTTTTAGATATTCCTCAAATATGAGACATACTTCCCATCAGCAACACAACAGTCGTCACAGCGCATTTACAGCTGCGCAATATAGCAACAAAGTTCCTGCGGGTGACGCATGTGCCCCGCGAGAGCTCTCGAGAAACGAAATATCACGAGTTAAATACATACTTATTTTGTACGTAAGTTGTTATTTTCCCGATAGCGATGATATTATGATTGAATATTAAGGATATAATATAAAACATTATAATGAGACAAGTTTTTGATAATTTAGAATGTTCCTATAATTCAAAACGGTGCTGATCTCAACAAAGTCCAAAATATGTTTATTTTTATAGAAGTTTATTGTTTTGTTCATAATTATAAAATCTAAGACAATTTATGTTGACCTTTAACGGTATATGGTAAAGATAAAGCTGATGTATAATATAATAACTTGTTTTTCTGAATACTGTTAAATTTAATACTCAAAATATTTCTTATGGTAATGGGTGACACATGTGGTCCGCGCGAGCACTCAATGAGTACCTACTTGAAGGCGCGAGTACTGTAGTGTTAAGTAAATTCAATTCTACTCACGATACAAGTATCTTTAGTGCTTGCTGTAAATGGGTTAGAGTTTATTTGAATTTATTTTAAACGCAGATTCATCTTTCAAAGTTTATAACATTTTTAATGTTTAACTGGATTTGGGCACAACTCGCAGATGACAAAGACAATCAGACATCTCGATTGATGGATTTTATATCGTGACACTAAAAATAGTGGAACTGGTGAACGTTGGCCATGGACACTAAAAATGAAAACTTAACCACTCTAGAGCCAAATGTTGTAATTTTCATGAATTGCAATATATTATTATTATAACTGCATATTTACGGGATTTGTAAATTATACTTATGGTCACCCTTCGAATATGGCAGAACGAGCAAAGTTTGTACAGAGAATGTATTGCCCAAGTCCACTAGAAAATTATTCATGAAATCAACATTTTGTACTTTATTATTCAACTCGGCTTTATGTTGTTGTTGTTTTGTTATAATAATAATAATTGTGTATTTATATATTGTTACACTACTACGAATACATTTTACTTGTATATTATTATTATTAATCCATACAATTACAGTTTGTTCTACATACATATAGATAGGTACTAATATAAATATTATTGAACACCTTTGTTTCGAACAATTATTATTTACCCTCTGAAATCGGACATTGGTTGTTTCATGTTACATATGTAGCTATCATAATTTATCTTTTAAAATTCGAAAATTGATCATTGCCAATGACCGAAAAATTCATAGCAAATATTGAAATATTACCTTTATAGAAGGATATTTTACTAGATCTCAAAATAGATTGAAAACTGTTAATTTGATGAAATATGTTAATTTTGGTAAACTAATTAAAAATTAAATAAATTTATTTTTAATACATTTTTTTGTCAAGCACATTGTTATTAAAAATAGACGGGAATCGTAAAAATTTCAACCTCAAAATAAAACATAAAGTGATGGAAAATAGTTATTTAATTATTTTTTAGTCGTGGATTTCCTGAAAATAGAATAAGTATCGCACTTTTCCCTATAAAATTTTGATTCTTTGTTTTAAGGCATACGTTCATAAAACATTTCGTAAAAAATAGTAATAAAAATAGTAAAAATCTTTATTGCTGAAAAAAAAAATAATCAGTAGAAAATGAAAAAACATGAAGTAGGAATTCTATCTAATTCTATCTATGAGCCCGTTGACAAACCGTACTTAGCGATCGACTACTGGCGAACTTTTCGACCATCTACCTACATGTATAGTGTAATTATGCGTTATTGTTGCAGTTATTGTCGAAATTTCGTTTATAGTCGATCGCCAAGTGCGTGTTTGTCTAGGGGCTATCAACTTTTTATCGCACAAAAAGTAAAATCGTATTTTATTACATGCACGCAAGTCCATTGGTTTTCTAGCTTTTGAGACATACCATGATGGTATAGAATTATATATATAGATGTTTTAGGACAATAATTTCGATAAACTTTTGTTTTTCAATAAATTCGACAATTAGATATTATTGTTTTCGCCTTTCGGTCTCAATGTAACATACTTTCAAAATCATTCAAAACTTAAATACTTTATTCATGCCAATAATCGCTTACAACAACTTGTTTATTCAATTGAAAAGTTGTTTTCCATAAAGATTACGGGCGTTTTCGTATAATTATGTAATTATTTTCTACATGTATCGTATAAATATGCGTTATTGTTGCAGTTATTGTCGAAATTTCGTTTATAGTCGATCGCCAAGTGCGTGTTTATCTAGGGGCTATCAACTTTTTATCGCACAAAAAGTAAAATCGTATTTTATTACATGCACGCAAGTCCATTGGTTTTCTAGTTTTTGAGACATACCATGATGGTATAGAATTATATATAGATGTTTTAGGACAATAATTTCGGTAAACTTTTGTTTTTCAGTAAATTCGACAGTTAGATATTATTGTTTTCGCCTTTCGGTCTCAATGTAACATACTTTCAACATCATTCAAAACTTAAATACTTTATTCATGCCAATAATCGCATACAACAACTTGTTTATTCAATTGAAAAGTTGTTTTCCATAAAGATTACGGGCGTTTTCTATGCAATACTTGCATGTCATGAAGTTTTGTTTCTTTTAACATGAAAACGGACCGTTTATAACAAAAAGAATATTTAAAAATTAGTATGTCCATTTAGGAGCATGTTGAACATATTAATAATAATATATTCAGCTAAAAAAATGTTAAAATCGTGTAAAATAATAAATACATCGAAGATTGCACGGAATTAAAAAATGCATAATTCCAGTTTATACAATGCAGTTCTGTAGTTGGTGGTAACTTATTGTTAAAAAAGTAAAATTCGAAAAATGTTCAGGTATTTTAAATTGAAAAAAATTGTAATAATACATTAATTGTTTTTATTGACAAAATATTCACTCTATCTATATCATGACGGCGTTATATACAAATGAGGTAGCAAATAGACCAATAGCGTGTAATAAATATGCAGGGCGTCTTCTCTGAATAAAAAATAAAACATTCAGAATGAGTGACATACCTCAACGCTGAGTTGTAAATGTTTCCATTTACAGGATAATCGAAAACTTAAAGATAAGAGACCTAATCTGTACCAAGACTCTATCGATATTTTCAAATGCTTTTTTAAACACTGTGGCTTCATATTTTATTTATACTTTTTTTCTTTTATACTCTGCACTAAAATTACAAGTTATTAAGCTGAAAATGATATTCACATTGAATAAATCAATATGCAAAGTACGTGCTTATCGCAAATTTGTTCATCGTGTTACGTCACCATTCATTATAGAACAAAGACTGCGTGACAATATGAAAAAATCCTCAAAAATAGTTTTAATTCAAAAATCCAATGAGGCCCCAAACCAACTTGGACAAGGGGGAGAACATTTATGTATGCAATTTAAAAACTTTTTCGACAGGTCGCGATGACTAAGTGATAACAAATCATTAAATATATCGGATGACTTTACTTAAACACATTGTTATATACATACACCCAATCGAGCAAGAAGACAAGGACTACGCAATCGGGACGCGCAGCAATCTCACTAGGCAAAGTACCGGCTACAAACAACACAAAGGTATGACGCGAAAACAAGATATAGAAATATATACTTACCCACATATGTTTAAAATGTGTACATTTACACAATACGTAAAATCAGAACAAAAATCAAAAAGGTAGTATAATTTTTTTTCCCTCCTACGAAAACTTTTCCAAAATATCCTTGAAATCTTGTACGAATATTATGTAAATATCAAATTATCTAAAAAATATTTTCCACATACATCCCTTGTGGGTTGAGGGGAAGGCAGAGAGAGAGAGAGAGAGAGAGAGAGAGAGAGAAGAAGAAATCTCCCCACAACAGCGATGATGATTAGGTAGTGTGTTCTGTTATTATTTATGGTAAAACTTTGAATACGGGACTTTTCGGCAAAAAAAATCTTTATTTTTTTTTGTCATAAACCAATTATTTTATTTGTTATTGTTTGTTTTTCCCGTAGAATCACCGATACTAAAATAATGTCTTCCTCTTTTTTATAAAAGTTTTTAAGTGTCCTGTAAAAAGCGAATATTAAGGACATTTAACAGCTTCAACTTAGCGATGAGGTATGACGCCCGTTTTGCATGTCTAAACTTTTATTAATAATTAATAAGATAATTTTCATATTTATAATGTGTAATTGTTCTGCTGGCTACCCCACTTATGAGAAATGTCTTGATGATATGAATGTCGTCATGGGATAATGATTATAAACGGCTTTGAGATTGTCGCCGTTAAACAGTCTTTAGACCATCTCATTCTTCTTCAGTGGAGCTAATATATGATTCGATAGACGATTCTGATCGATCGATCGATACAAGATCGATATCTTGTAACACGGTAAGATTGGTAGTTTTATGGTAGCTCTCATGAATCGCATTAACCAAAAACTGTAAGGGTCTTAGCAAAATAATGAGATATCTATCTACATATCCACGCCATCATAGAATCTTCCAAAATTGTGGTGGCTATCAAACTTAAAGCATTTTATAAAATTTAAACTGAGAGATGGCTGGTTTGAATTATTTTACTACTACTGTGAGAGTTTAAGGATATAGGTGCCTAAAGCCCAAATTTATCTTAAAAAAATAATAATAAAGTCACCTTTTTTCCCCACATACCTAATTAACATTGGAACTATATGCTGTAAATGATAATCATGCGAGTAAAAACACATTTCTTCTAATAGATAATGTAAAATGACAATTTCCATACGACTGAAAATTTCAGTATGAAAATTCCCGAATTCACATTCCTATTCTAACACTAGTAGTGACATGTGTGTACCAGTACGTTGTTATTATTATTACAAGACTTAAAACCCGACATCAATCAGAGGATGATCAAAAATGACTTTTTTCCAAAAAGTGTTTCTGGGTTTTTGTTATAAACCCAAATATACTTTTCACAGTATGCTAAAAGCTTGTGTCGTGAATGGGAAGCTTGCCGGCACTTGGAATCGAACCACTCACCTCTTGTGCTGAGGCTCTACCCCCAAGCTACCGACGACCTAACAACGACGTTTATAGGTTAATGTTTTTTAATCGAATTAAATAAAAACAAGTGTTTTATTCTACTATTTGATTTTATTTGACGAGAGAGACGTCTTTCGCTTGTTAGAACATCAAATCTCCTAACAAGACGAAAGACGTCTCTCAATCTCTCTTTAATTAAATCAAATAGTAGAATAAAATGAATTCGTCGGTAGCCTGGAGGTAGAGCCTCGGCCTCGTGAACAGGGGGTTCGTGGATCGATCCCAGGTACCGGCAAACTCCCCTTTCACGACACAAGCTTTTAGCTTACTGTGAAAGGTGTATATGGTTGTATTTGGGTTTATAACAAAACCCAGGTATATCTTTTAAAAAAAAAAACATTTGTTTTATTTATTTCGCTATGGAATTATACTATACTATACTATACTATACCCTCACGCCGTATCCCAAGTGGGTTAGGCAGAGAGAACGGAACGCCACACAGATCTATCTTTACACACTTCCTTCGCTTCCTCCACATTCATACAGTTTCTCATACACGCACGTCGATTCCTCTTACTCAACACGCGGCCGTCCTTGGAATTCTACTATCTAAACACCGACCCAGTGAATAAGTTAATGTTTTTTGTTTAATGTGTTTAAGTAGGTATATCATAATTTAGCTGATTTCATTTAAAAATACAAATACTTCAATACCATCACGGCATTTCTCACAAGTTTATTATCCAGCGGACCTACATGTTACATAAAATAAACATTCAGATTGTTCAGCATACCTGACATGCCTCATCACTGAATTATAAATTTAAATTGTCTTATATGTGAGGTTTTACAAACACCTACCTTTTGTAGGACACTCAAAAATTTAAGTGAAACACCTTTTCTTTACCGGGTAGGTACTGCACGGCTATAAAACATCACATTTAAATACCTGAGCCGAATGTACCTGAGCCCGTACTTAGCGATCGACTACTGACGAACTTTTCGACAATCTACCTACATGTACCTACCATGTAATTATGCGTTATTGTTGCAGTTATTGTCGAAAATTCGTTTGTAGTCGATCGCTAAGTGCGTGTTTGTCTAGTGTCTCTGGTTTTTGCTTGTTTCTTATCGATAAATTTTATTTTTTGTAATTGAAGGCTATAATTTTCTTGTTCATGTTGATTGTAAAAAGGCGTAAGCCATAATATATTTCATGAATAAATAATATATTGTGTTAAATTATTTTGTTGTGCTAATAAAATTAATAAACACGTACATGTGAACGACCTACAATATTTGTTTGCAGATTAGTCTCATAGACGACACTGTACACGACACATCCCTCAGACTACTAGCCTAGCTGTGAGGAGAGGAGAGTTAAGAGCCCGCCTACTGCCTGCCTGCCCGGGCCTTTCCCAAGAGATTAGACTTTGTGTGTTACGTATATATAAATATACACACATAATATACATATGTAGTACCTAGTTTGCTATGAATGTCATTACATAAGATTTATAGGGCATCAAAACAAATTTGTTTGAAATATTGTTATGAAAAGACACAACGACAAATCCGAGAAAGCCACACTCACACAATAAGATTATCATAATATCTAAAAGTACTATCTTATGTTAAGGTTTATTACATTTTAATAAATGAATTTGGTGACCGACGATATTTGTAATTTTTTCTCCTTGGGGACAGCAGTCGCAAAAAATTGTTATTTATTTATTTATCCAAACATACACGACAATAAGCCTTTTAAAAGTTAACAAAATATAAAATACATACATAGACATAACAATGTGTAAAATAATTATTTTATGGTGTCGAAGATCAAACAAAATAATTATTTTATGGTGTCGAAGATCAAACAGCAACCAGAGAATATTATAATAACAATTGAAATAATAAAAAAAAATAGTAAAAAAACAATATCATTATAAAACAAATACATTATTAATACGATCAAATAAAATAGGAATTGTAAATTATGTATTATTATTTTTATTTCCATTTTAGTTTTGTTGTCCCCTTAATGCCAATGGAAAAATAAAAGATTCAGGATGAATGACAAACTTAATCGCTGCATTGTAGTCGTAAAATATCACGAATAAGAGACATTTTACATATTCAATTAAGCTATCAGGTATGCTACCTATCCTAGATGTCTTATTTTCCATTGACACAGAAAGGACAAAATGTGTGTCAATTATGTGCAGTTCGTTTACTTGCTACCTCAAGTAAATTTAAATAAATGTAAATACCCTGCTCATTTGTAGTTTTTCTTAGCAAGAGATTATAAACTAAATACGTCATCGACAAGATTCAAACTTCGGATCTCCCCATCAAATGTCCCAAACGTTTCTATCAGACTACCGTCTACCGCATTTTTATAATAAAAATATGTATACGATGAGCTGGCACTTACAAGACGGTTACAGATAGTGACTAGTTAATATAAGATAGTATGTATGTATGTTTGTAGTAACAAAGAGGGTTGTATATAGATATGTATGTAATAAAAATAATATGTATGTAAAGTGAAGTGAGAGATAAGATCGACGCTGATGGAAGATGACCGCACGAGGTGACACTATAACCACTCTACGTCACACGACACGCAATGGATAACTACTTAAGGACACTAAACACATTTCGTAATTTAAATTTGGAATGTAATATTCAAACATCACATTTGGAACCAAAGATATGCTAGATATGCAATTCAAAGAAAAAATCTGTCGTGAAACCGATACAGCCGATGCAGCCAGTTTTAAACTAGCGTCCGTTGAGACGGTTTGTGAGACAGCGCATAACCATTATCATCTCAATGATATGGAGTGAGACAGCATAATATTATTATTGTTATTATTAATGCGTTAAGTTGGAACACGAATATTCCGCAATAATGTACTGAATTGCAAGTCTAGTATGTCTATGTTTGGAACATCTATATATATTTTTATGTTTAACTTTTTCACTTAATGTGCATATGCTAAAACCAAATAGATAATCAAAATCTTCTTTATATCTTCAGGAGAGGTTTGATTACTTGCAAGCAGGCACATGTGCTACCCGCATCCTCCATCAGCTACAAATGATTATTTTGGCAATTCTTACAATCCAGTTTTGGGCGACTGGTCCTTCAATCCCGTGAGGTCAACTTTAGTATGAATGTCCAGATAAATAGAAGTCTACGACTCCTGAGATATCTGGGTGTGGAATGCGTCTCTTTTCAACGATTCTTTCAATGTACGCATTCCAAAACTTTGAAAGAATTTTCCAACTGAAACTTTCACATGCACTTTTAATGAATCACTTAAAAATAAGATAATTGGTCAGTTACCTTCTGCCATAGAATCACTGATAAGTTTCTACATGGTTTCTACGTACTCATGTTCCAACGATACTCAACGAATAATATTTCTCGGTAAACAAATAGTAATCAAGTATTTTGCGAAATTATGACAGCACGATGGTGACCCAAATGCATACCAACCAGTGCTTGATCAATATATTCACTGGTCCCAGATCGCTGAAATTGGTTCTTTGAAACTATTTGTAATTTGACGGCATACCTATATATCCCCTTAATAAAGAATCTCATACAAAACTACAACAGCAGTCAACGCCAACCAATACAGATTACAATCTCACTTCTTTTGAATAGCCCGGATTCACGATGCGATGCGTGTACCGCTCCCTGTACCTCTATACTGTACTATATCTACTAATAGTACCTACATACCAAACACTATTATAATAATCTATCGAAGAGAAACTATACAATATCAAAATTCGGTTAAAGTAACTCATGAATATAATGTTTTAGTCCTCGAAATGTTTTTCATGACATATTCCTACCTGGGAGTTAAGTATTTTAATGACCTACCCAGTGAAATACGATCTACTCATGATAATAAGAAATTACTATGAAAGAATATATCGTGGAGAGAAATGTGAATATTGTTTGAGATGTAGTTAATTGTATAGTTATAGAGTATTTAAGTATAGTTATAGAGTTTATAGTATGAATTAAGTATAGTAAGCATAAGTATAATAAAAGATTAATTAAGTGTATATCTTTATTGTTAAGTACTCCCTCCCTTAGATAGAATTTTCGTCAACAAATGATTGCGTTATTGTAAATTGTGTACATATTGTATTCATGTATATATTTTTTTAAATAAATTATTATTATCAACCTGTCTGTTATTGTAAATTGTATAAATATTGTATCCATGTATACATTTTTTTGAAATAAGTTATTATTCTTCGAACAAGTTATATTTTATGATTTCTATAGGTAACAAAATTATCACATTTTTTGTGAAGACGGTGAGAACATGAATTGGGTCCCAGATGCTGGAACATGCTGTCTCTACGTCTGCGAGAGGAAGCGAATGGATAGGGCTTCAGATGGAAGCTGAAGACACACCTTTTTGCTGGAAGTTTTGGACGATAGACGCACAATACCACACCTTTGAGGTCATGTTATGAGTAAACGGCGCTTTGATAGCTATCATCTACTACCTCCTTTGGCAGTATTTTTTGTGTCAATAAACATGAAAATTGAAAAGCAAATGTAATTATGTCCAAAAAACTTTGAATGGCCATACTGAAAAATGACGTCTCAGGATGAACGATATGTTTGTTTCCCCGTGTAGAAAACAAACTCATCGAACTCGGATGATAGGAAAGAATGATAGGATAGAAGGATGATGAAAAAAGACTTACCCGACAAAATTTTATTCTTCCCCGTTGATAATTACGACCGATCCACAGGTTTTTCTCTACAAGTTTAACAATGTTTGAATTTAACCACTCACGCAACACTAAAACACAGTTCTTGACATAATTACCGTTACCACCGACGCAATGTTTTTGTTTTGTTAATAATGTCCGATTTATATTATAAAAATGTCCGACCATCGAATTGACGTTTTGTCTTTTTTCAAGAAAGGCGGAAAGAGGTAGATTGTGGGTGGGGAGGGGAGAGGAATGGCCGAATAGTGTTGCCAACAACCCTTTTCAAAAAAATTTTTATATGAATATAATTATTATCAAACACAGGACATAGCGTAGTTTCGCTCCGACATACATATTATTATCATTATGAAGCCACAGTATGAATGTGTCTACTGTAACAACACATTGAGCATTATATTCGTGTGTATGTATGTATGTCTGTACATAGTTTGTACTGTACGTACGTACAACTAGCACTACACCACCCTTCTTACACAGTGACAATAAAACTTTGATGGTTTCTACGATATAGAAAACTGTTATTACTTCTACAACACATAACATAATATTATCTACGTAATATTTTGTTACGGTAAAAATGGAAAATCAGGATTGAACTTCTTTTAAAAATCATCAAAGAACGTTGTTCTTCGCACACAGTTTCAAGTACTTTGGAAAACTTTTATTCAGTGAACAACTCAAAAATCAACAACAATATGTAACAAATAAATTGTACGTTTTTTAATCTGTCTAATTCACTTTTTCAATTATTATAATTTGTACGTTATTAACATATTTTTCCAAATAAAACAGTATTCATAAAACATTCGGTAAGCAGTTATTTATTAAAAAAAATTAACGATTGTTTTAATGCCATGTAAGATTATTTATTGAATCGCTATTGAAAAGGGCAGCTTTCAGTTTCTTCGCCCGGAAGCTATCGATTAATTGGTAACTATATAGCATTCCGTTCTCTCCGTCTACCCCATTTGGGATACAGCGTGAGGGTATTTTAAAAAAAATATATTTACTTTATTTACCAAGAATACATACATTTGGCACATTTCACAAAATAACATCAATATTTGACATATAAAGTTTTCGAATATTTCAAAGTTATCAATCAGTGTGTTCACAAATCTATGAGAAAAAAATAACACAAAATTAGATCATCGAATCAAAATCAATATTTACATGTAGCATAATATTATACCTACATGAACATGTAACAAGTTATTGGCAAAACAGCGCTCTAAAAAATGCGAGAATGGAGAACGAGGGAAATTTAGGAAATAAACCGATTGTCAAATATCGGTAACTGTTTTGATAAAGTCAAAAGTCCTCATATGAAAGTTATTTTAAACAAAATACCAAATCATGTTCTCCCCGCAACATAATAACACAGTACTAACCAACTACACATTTACTTCACAAACTATCTAAGTGGTGTGGGTGATCTTATCGACTGATAAAAAAAAAACTATTTCGCATCCTAGCAACACTATTACACACTGTCCACTTTGTCAACATACCTACCTACCTACCACTTAACATATCAAGGTACCTACCTACACACTACAAACAATCATAATATTATGTAGGTATGTAAGCGTAATACTGCCTTCTTAACTTTTTATTTGAGTACGAAGACTACTAGAACTTGTCTTACTTATATTATAAGGGTGCAAAGTCATATTAGAAAAAGAAGTTCTTAAATACTTTCTACACTAGCTTGCATACAAATAGGTGTCTTTATTAAAACAGCTGTTTTTACCCCTTCGTTCTTGTTTTACATTCAAATACACATTCAGAGTTCATACTTACAAAATCATCTTTATGTTCTTTCACTCTTTAACGCTACTTTCGGAAGGACAGTTTAGAAAACAAGTTTTTTTTTCCATTTAAAACACTATGACCATTTCATAATCATAATCACCGTGACAATTTAATCACTCTTCTAACGAAATTCATTCTAACGCTCTGATATTATTAGATTGGTGTACACCATGATAATGAGAATGGCGGAATTTGTGAACGTTGGCCGTGGTCACTAAAAGTGATCACTCAAGCCAATGCATAAGATTTTACACAGTGTTACATTGTGTAAACATGGTTCTCCAATCGAGACGTCATGTTTATTGCATGCAGTTGGTTTTAGTAACTGTCCCATTTGTGGGATGTGCCGTGATAGTAAAATAATTAATACTGGAAGCAGATTTGACGTGTTAGTATAACAAAAGAGCTATTTTTTATTTATTTATAAATCAGTTTTTTTTTCAATTCATCGTGAGGAGATTAAAAAACGAATGCTTTCAGACGTCTTACGTGGGACATCATGTTTCCTCATTTTTAAAGACGTTATCTAAATAGTATGACTTAAACCTACCACAATTATCTTAATTGATGTATCAAACGTATGAATGAAAATACAAGTATTTTATATCTACTGTCAACATGTTACACTATGACTCACAATAATATCAGTGATGTCCCCTTCATACACACCCATAAACTCGAATTTATCGCAGAGGCGCGATTTCTACCAACTAAACCAATGTCATGTAAATTTCAAGAAAGGAAGAGAGGGGAACAATAAAAAATAACAGTTAGGAAAAGGGATTAGGACACAGACGCTAAATTTTGAGTTATATAATCCTTGACCACCGTTTTAAAGGTGTGAAGAGTGGGCAGCAATCTTATTCTGGACGGCAGACTATTCCAACAGTGAACACCATGAATATGCGTCTTATACCTGAAAAATATAATAATAATCCTTGCTAATCAACTGTGCCTCCGCAGCAGTGATTAGAATTTTATTTATTTGGCAAAATTAATGATTTTGCACAATGTTACAGTAACGTTATGTCGATTACGAAAGAAGTGAGAAAGGCATCGTAAATTATACGAATTGGCTCTAGGCTGGCTTAAGTGATCACTTTCGGTGTCCATGAACGACGTTCACCAATTCCGCCATTCTCTATGCCAGAAATATTTAATGCAAACCAAAGAAGCAACCATTATTTGGGATCTCATATTTCAGATCTCAAATGAATCAAATCTCTCGTCTAAATAGTATCGGAATAATTAAGATCAATGCTTTAGTGGCTGCAGTCAGCAACAAATGTTTAGAATATTTACTGTTTTTTTATTGCCTGACCGGATTTGTGTACAACGCGCCAATGATGGTTTTCCAATCGAGGTGTCTAATTGGTTTTGTCATCTGCGCTTTGTGCTCAAATCCGGTTAAACACTAAAAAAATGTATTTATTTAATTTCTCATTTTATTCTTAACATAAATGTTGATATCAATAGTAGATATGTCACTGAAAAGAAAGATATATATGTACAATTATATATAAAACTATTTACAACTCTGTATATTGCACATCCTAGTATCTATCATTCACCATTCTGGTCTATTGGAAGTAGGTACTTGGATATACAAAATTTTATTTCATTCGTTTGTTGGTTGGTACATACGAGTACCTACTAGACCGGAAACCAAATAGTGAGTTGATATCCTATGAGAACAAGTTTGTCGTAAGAATTTCGAAATTAAGGTGCATGTAAAAAACATAAATATACTAAATTTTATTTTAATTCCGTGGAGCACTCAGTACTAGCATTCAACCTGGGGGTGTGAGGAAGCGCGGGCGTCCGAGAACCACGTGGCTTGATCACGTGGATCAAATTCTTAAGGACGGCCGTGTGTTGAACAAGAGGAGCCGGCGTACGTGTATGAAAAACTGTATGAATGCGGAGGAATCGAAGGAAGTGTGTAAAGATAGATTCGTTTAGCGTTCCGTTCTCTCTGCCTTCCTCACTTGGGACACGACGTGAGGGTATAGTATAGTAGTATAGCACTCAGTAAACAATTGGTTGTCCATAATTTCCCTTAAGTTTTCAATTGTCCTGTAAAAGGCAGGCATTCGAAAAATAAACATTTTTCATAACTCAGCGATGGGGTTTGCCATCTATCCTGAATATCTTAATTTTTTGTTGGCGTAAAAGGTCATCTTGCATGTTAATTATATGCGACTGGTATGCTGGCTACCCCCCTTGTGGGACGTACCGTGATGGGATAGTAGAAGTGGAGTCGATAGGTTGATGACATTTTTAATTCAGCCACCCATCCTGAATGTCTTAGTTTTTTTATTGGCACAGAGAGAACCACTTGCATGATTATTTAAAGCAGTTCGTGTACTGACTTATCCCTTGTGGGATAATGTCATGATAGACCTATGTATGGAGTATCCTGATGTACGGCTGCGAGACATGGTGCCTATCTGAAAGAGATAAACGAAGACTAGAGGCGTTTGAGATGTGGACCTATAGAAGACTATTAAGAATTTCCTGGAGAGACCACATCACAAACGAAGAAGTTCTTCAAAGAATCGAAGGAGGAAGGCACCTGCTCAAGATTTTGTCAGAAAGGCGTGCAAGGTGGATCGGCCATGTAATACGACAAGAAGGCCTCTTGCATGCCGTAATGGAGGGTATAACCGAGGGGACAAACTCTAGGGGACGCCCACGCCGAGAGTACCTGGAGGACCTGCTGGTGGACATGCGCTGCTCATCATATGCAGAACTCAAAAGAACCGCACAAGACAGGGAGGAGTGGAGGAGAAGAATTAAAGAGATAATTGCTGCAAACCAATCCCAGGATTGAAACCAGAGAGAGAGAGTATTTTGTCAAATTACTCAAGTTTGAAAAAAAATTACTGAAATGTTTCCAAAATCCTATTCGAATTCGATAAAGTTGAAATCACTGTGTCGATGTTTAGATAGTAGAATTCAATAATGAAATTCAAAAACAAATATTTTTCTACTAAGTATATTGTTTGTAATTGAGAAAGACGTCTTTCATCTTATAGGGACATTGACAATGTCCTTATAAAGCCCTTAAAGTGAATGACAATGTCCTTGTAAGACCAAAGATGCCTCTTTCAATAAAAAACAATATAGTTTTTTTTAATTTCAATAAAGTTGAAGTTGGGTACTAAAAAAAGATCCTCTTGCTCTAAAGAGTTCAGAAGATTGACAAAATTTTACAAATAGCAAAACCGTGACTAGATAACCAGTATCCGGTAGAATCACTATCCGTTAAATCTCTAGTACATACGTAGGTACTCTTAGATAAATACATTCTGTTCCACTGAAGATTCCTGCCACAAAAGAGATGATAGAAACCCCAGCAATCCACTTAACAAAATTATTCTTCTTTTGCTCGTCCATGACAATAAAATCAATTCCACATTCAATATACAATGTACATAGTACAATGTGGAGACGGCTGGCGACTGTACATATACATACTAGAAAATTTTTGTATCACTATTGTTAAACTGTTAGAATCTTTCTAATTTATTATGACGGATAACCCAAACAATAGAGTCAGAGATCAATCTAAAGTAAAAGGTTTAAAATGATTGTTGATTGTGTGTGTATTTTTTTTAAGTTTACTGTAGAACTAACAACCTACTTTCTTTGTCTGGAAAATGTTACGAGTATTTCACAAATGCATTGGGTTTTTTACCACTTTTCTCTGGATGTTTTAAGCACTGAGCTCCTATATCATCCAGACTCAACGATACATTTTCATTTGATTGTTGTATTATAATTAAGGTGGAGGAGCTTGTCGCTTGGTTGGGATCATGGTGGTCACGATCCTCAGCATTGAGGGACCGACTTAGAAGAAGAAGAAGAAGAATTATAATTAAAAGCTTTTCGGACATACGTCCATCTTCAGTTATAATTAACTACGACTCTCATTTTTATTATCTAAATTAAAATGAACTCTCATAGTGTTTCCTCTCCGAAAATCGAAAGTTATCAACCATACAACTTTTTTTCTTAAGGGAAATCTATGGGTGATTTATATGAATAAATTAATATTAAATTTAGGCCCTTGCGTTGGTTTTTCCTCAAAATGGGGTATCTTAAAAAACTGTCTTGCTAATTTTTTTTTTAAGATATTTCTGGGTTCTGTTATAAACCCAAATACAACCTTATAGGTACAACTTTCACAGTAAGTTACTAAATGCCTGTGTCATGAAAGGGGAGTTTGCCGATGAATGGATGACGAAAAGGAATCGAAAAAATTGTGTAAGTTTGGGCAATATGGCGTTCCGTTCTCAATGCCTACTCCACTTGGGAAGCGGCATGAGGGTATAGATAGATAAATCTCTGGGTTTGTCAGAGATAAGTCGTAACAAAGTAAAAGTATTGGAAAATGTTTCTAGATCTCAAATTTTAACTTAAAAAAATTATTTCTTTTACATAGAAATTTGGTGGATGATAGATATTTTAAATTTGAAATTATAATTTTAAAGTGTTACTTTTATAATACATTATAATTAAAATAATATGAATTTTAAATTTAGTATTTATTAAAATATAATTATAACTACACATTTCTGAAGTTACATCCCTTGGTGTCTCTTGGAAGAGGTTTGAAATTATGTCCCTTGGATGGAATGCTCACCACAAAGCACTTCTCACTTCTACAATAGTTTTTACAAATTACCTATGTTTTTTTTTATATTAGGTTAAAAATTAACCAATATTTTTTAAAACACAGTCATCAAACTGATTTTGCAAAGTTATGTTCAGACCTTGGATAGATTCTTAAGTCGATAAAAAAATTACAAGTATTTTTAAGTGTGCTGTTAGTAAGATGGTAATAAGTATCGTG
This sequence comes from Athripsodes cinereus, assembly GCA_947579605.1. Lineage (NCBI taxonomy): Eukaryota > Metazoa > Arthropoda > Insecta > Trichoptera > Leptoceridae > Athripsodes > Athripsodes cinereus. The sequence continues at coordinate 22,397,431 of OX388314.1, forward strand.
CTGCTTGAGATTGGAAAGTGTATAAAAGTTTTGAAGAGGTCTATATTCAGCAGTGGAGAAAAGAGGGCTGGCAGTAAGTAAGTATGTATTAGTAAGATGTTTCAGTGAGAGGGTAGTGTGAGCTTTAGATTACAGGAAGAACTAAAGAGAACAGATTGTCAAAGGAAATGCAGAACTTTACTACAATGGTTTACGGAGTAGTCTCCGCTTTAGAATATTGAAATTATAGGGAGACAAATATAAATATATATATACCATCACAACATTTTAAACGAAAATGGTAGCCAGCAAACTGAAAGTGGGGGGATTAGGGAAGTATTTGTAGAATTGCAATAGGTCAGTCTGTTGCTCTTAAATTTTAAAGCATTAGTCAGAATGGATGATAGTCTTTCACAATCCAACGCATCCGTAATAGATGACAAAAATTATCAAAATATTATGTTTATAAAACCGTAAAAGTCAATGAATACAAATTTTCACTCTGAACTTTCCTTTACACTCTGGGTTTCCCAAAAATAGTAATAAAAGAAAGACAGAAAGATATTTACCATATCCTGTTGTGTGGTACAGTTAGGTAATGTTTGACAGCAGACAGGACATACGAGAGCACCAGGTGAAGGACTGGATTCCACCAACATATTCTCAGCTGTCTGAAGATAGGATGCACTCATGCACTATTTTGGTTACCGTCAATAGCTCCTTCCTAAAAATACAGATATATTTGCTGGTATTGTACTGCAGTAATTAGTGAATAAATCTAATGTAATTAAAACACGTGAAAAAAATAATAACAGTACCTTATTTAAATATTTTGGTGGTGCATTTCAAATGGTTGTTTGAGCATGAGGAAAGAATGGATTAGGACAGAATTACTAAAAAGATATCCATGGCTGAGAGGAATAGTGCTTGGAGATGTGGTCGTAAATCGTTTAAGCCAAATCCTACAGGACGGACAGGTGTTGAACACATTGAACAGGAAAGTGCATGAGAAATTGTAGGACAATGAAAAAAAACGAAAATTTATTGCAAAGACAGGAATAAGTGGCGTAATAATGGCGGAATAAGATGATGATGATGCTTTATTTTAAATCCCAATAATATTATCTATACTTACTTATTTAAAATTAACAAGCGGTATAAATCGTTAAATAAGATTTAATGTTCTTACAACATCAAACAAACGTTATGATGAATAATAAAACACAAATAATAATATCAATAATCCAATCATTGATTTCCGCTCCCTTTTATTTCCTATTTTTCTTTTTTTTCGTCATCGTGTCTGCCACACTCCTATTGCTTTCAAGTCAATCTCACAATAAAATGAAAATCCTATCCGTAGATTTAGATGGATTTATTCATCTCAACATTCGCTTATGTGATAAAAAAAAACTTGTAGCGTCGACTTAGTTAGAAAACATGACAATTCATTATTTTGATTATCAATATTTCAAATGGAATTATTGTGTTTATTTTTTAACATTTCTTTATACTAAAAATGTAGAAAATAGTAGCCAGTATCAAATAATAATGTCAAGAAAACTAAAAAAAAAGTCATTTCTCATGGTTTTCATTAAAATCGTTTAGCAAGATTTTCTGTAAAATACTTCGCTTTTTCTATATTTTCGTTTAATAATTTAGTGCTTTTAGGTATTTCATTTTTTAGTTAAGATTTTGAATTAAGAAACACCCTAGTAGGAATGGAGGGGGGGTCATAAGGGGAGAAATAAGGAAATACTTATGCAAATATGTTTTAAGCACCCAGCTACATAGCTGCTGCAAACGAAAAATCTGTCCATTCAGCATTATATGTAGTGTGGACGCACCTTATGAACAGCAAGCATACTCTTGATACAATCTTAATACGATCTTAATCTTGTCTCGATCTTAACGCAAAATGACAATTGTCAAAAATAAGTGCCTGCCAATCCCACGGTAGCTTAGTCGTTTTCAACATTTACATGAGCATAAAAAGGGGTTCTAAGGGGTAGTAAGGTTACGATGAGATATGTTTTGCTGGAAAGTGTACCTCTATAAAATATCGTAATATGCCATGCTGCGATAACACCTGCAGCAATACTACCAAGTCCAACTCTCTAGCGTCCACGAGTGGTCTCTAAGGCCCCGCGAACCCCGGGCAATGTGATCACTGACAATAACATCAGTCTCATAGCAGATAGAGAGTGGGCGAATGGCGAGCATCCAGCGCCATAAAACTGGAACCCCCCAGCTAAGGGTAGGTAACCCTGACAGAAAGTCCACTTATATGATATGGCGGAATCAAACATCGGATTACCCCAGGAGGGTACCGTCGCGTCTCGCGCCGGAGAATCCCTCCCTGAACCCAGTTCAGGCTGCCCCACGGATTCTGGGGGGGGCAAATTTCGCAATGATCAGATGAGCACTGAGTACTTGGAAGATACTAATGAAGTAGACAAAAAGGGAAATTTTTTCAGGAGAGAGTCCTTAAGCAGAACTCCACCGGATTCCCCAATAACGAAAGACATAATAATTTCGGACGGAGAAAATGATGGAAGAAGAACAAATAAAAGGAAAAAATATCCAACCCCAGAAAAGAAAACGAATAACCTTGAAAAACTTTTGGAAAAAATAGAAGCGCTATCAAAATACACCAAAGAAAATAAAAATCTACACAAAGAAATTAAAAACCTTGTAACGGAGACCAAAGAACTGGCGACGAGCATATCAAGCCAACTAAACTATGAGTCTGATGAAATAGCAACACTGCAGGCTGAATTCAATAGATACAAGATTGAACACCAGAAAGATATCGAAAGATTAGAAAATGAATTAAAAATCTTACGAACAAAAAAGAAAGATAATTCTGATCACATATGCGATTGTGTGAAAAAGGGAGTGGAGGGGTTCGATTTAAAATCGAACACTAACCAATCGTTCATAAGATTTCAAGAGGTAACAAAAATGAGGTGGAATAGAGAGAACTATAGATCAATTGAAGTTGACAACGAAGACCCCATGAAAATTAGAACAGAGGACGTCTTCTATTTCCTCGAGATGGATGAAAAGGCGGATGATATAACAAGAAGAGTAATAAAAAGATACCCGGAAATAAAAGAAGGAGAAAAAATACAACTCAATGGAGGAACATGGTCCAAGTTAGAAATAACTACCAAAACTACAAACGTCACGAGAAACAAGTACATATATGCAGTTTATTGCGAGCCTTCTGAAAAAGAGGAAAATGGTCTGGAAAATTTTTTCAAACTGATTGAAGAGATCCGAAATAATACCGAGGAAATAAAAAACATCACGATCTCTCCTCCTAAAACGATCAAATGGAAAGTAGTAGAAAAAATAATATGCTTTGTTTTTAATGGCAGTGATAAACGCATCATTCTAAAAAAAGCAAGAGAGGCGGAAGGAAAACGTAAAGAAACTGAAAACAACAAACAAAATAGAGAGGCCATCACGATTGAAGGTTCTGGTGAGACGTATGCAGAAACACTAAAAAAACTAAAAACGGGTCTAAAAACAGAAGAAATAGCTATGATAGAAAACTCAAGGAGAACACGTCGCGGCCATGTGCTATTGAAAGTCCATAAAGGTGATGAAAAACTCAAAAAGAGGATACAGGACATAATACAAGACGGTAAGGTCAGAACCCAGGGACCGAAGCTGAAGACATTACATATCAAGGGTTTGGACCCGACAACTGATATAAAAGAGATCAAGAAAAGCATAGAAAATAGTGGCATCACATACACAGATCTTTGTGATGTTAGATCTCTTAGACCGGTTGGGGATGCAAATCAAGCTTGTACACTGGTCATGGAGAAAAGTGACGCAGAAAAAATTTTGAAACTCGTGAGATTGAAGATAGGTTTTTCGGTATGTACAATACGGGAAAGAATAAATCTCAAACAATGCTACAGATGTTGGAATTATGGCCACAAAGCTCCAGACTGTAAGGAAAAAGACCGATCAAGTTTATGTCGAAGGTGCACAAAGGAAGGCCATAAAGCCAAAGAATGCAATGATCAGCCATACTGCCCGATATGTGAAATTGCGGGACATACAACTGGAAGTGGAAATTGCCCAACATTTAAAAAAGAATTAGAGGCAAGAACACGCCACACGAGAAACAGACAAACGCGATCTACAAAACAATATGAAAATGCCATTTACAATAATGCAAATTAACGTCGGTAGGAGTATCTCAGCACACGACATGGCCATGTTAGTTGCTCACAAAAACCATGTCGACCTGATCGCAATAAGCGAACCGAACAGGAGAAAATGTAAAGGAGCGCACTGCTACGCAAATGAAACCAAAGACGTTCTGATAAAAAACTTTAGCAGAAAACACCAAATAACAAAATACAAGACTATCGGAAGGGGTGCGATTAAGGTAGAAACGACAGATATTGTCGTATATAACATATATCTAAGTCCAAACACATGCACCTTAGCAGATTTTGAGAAACAACTGGATGATATTCAAGCAGACATAATCAGCATACCAAAAAACAAATTATTGGCTATAACAGGAGACTTTAATGCAAAACACCCAGCATGGGGAGGAAACATAACTAATAAAAAAGGTATATGCCTATTAGAGTGGATGACGTTAATGGATCTCAACATACTTAACGATGGTAACCAGCCAACTTGCGTTAGACACAATGGAACCTCATACATCGACGTCACATTTGTAAACGAGAATGCCCTGTCTCAGTCCACATGGAAACTTCTGGAACATGAATCCATGAGTGATCACCGCTATACGATAACACGCCTACAAACTGGAAAAAATAAAAAATCTATACAAATATATGGAGCTACAAACTACGATTTGCTAAATAACATATTTAGAGAAAACGCAAACATACCGTGTGTAAATAACTGCGTGCGGGCAATAGAAACTGCTTACAAAAAAAGTACTCCAAAGATAAGAGGAGATCCTGGCGGCAAACTGCCATACTGGTGGACAGAAGAAATCCAAACGGAGATCCAGAAAGTGAAAAAAGCTAGGAAAATCTTACAGAGAGCTAAGCAAGAAAATAGAAGACAATCGTTTCAAATTAAATACAAAGAACTCAAAACACATCTAAAAAAATCGATAGCCAAATCCAAAAAAATAGCCTGGGATGAACTCTGCAATAAGTTAGAAGAAGATGTTTTTGGAGATGCATACAAAATCGTGAAAGGACAAATGGGAGCCCCAAACCCAAGCGTAGCCATCTCTTTGACGGACAAAATCAAAGCTTTTGAAAGTCTATTCATTGCACCGCAGGATAACGGATTGGAAAACATTCCAAACGAACAATGGATTCCAGAGAAACAAATATTTACAGAGAACGAAGTTAAAAGAGCAGCTGAAAGAATAAAGCCACGAAAATCACCAGGCCCGGACGGAATCCCTCCTGAAGTAATGAAAGAGCTTATTCTACAAAACCTTTTTTATTTTTCTCAAGTATTCAGCGAATTGCTAGGATCCGGCACATTTCCTGCGGAGTGGAAGACAGCCAAACTAATCCTGTTGGAGAAACCTAAAAAAGATCCAAATGAAGAAAAGAAGTATAGACCTATATGCTTGATTAATGTATTGGCAAAAGTATTCGAGACACTGTTGAATAACAGACTTACTGAAGAATTAGAAAAATGTAATGCGATCAGTGAGTGCCAATATGGATTTAGGAAGGGTAGATCCACAACACATGCAATAGACCGTATCACTAAAATAGCAGAAAGAGCAAAATTATCAAATCAAGGAAATGCCTTAGTTCTTATAGATGTTAAAAATGCTTTTAACTCGGCGTCCTGGGGAAAAATAGTAGAAAAACTGAAACATTTGAAAATAAACAGCTATTTAGTGAACATTATAATTGATTACCTCACAAATAGATACATTAATATTGACCGTAAGACTACTAGAAAAATAGGTGGGGGCGTTCCACAGGGTTCAGTTCTGGGACCAACACTTTGGAACGTTCTTTACGATGGCGTTATGAGAATCCGCGTCCCAGAAGGCGTCGAACTGACATGCTATGCAGACGACCTAGCGGTGTCCATATCGGCCTTGACAGCCAGAGAAATGGTGGCAAAGACAAACGCCGCCTTAATAGAGGTCTGCCTGTGGATGAAAAGTCACAGACTAGAAATCGCTCCACAAAAAACTGAAGCAGTCATTCTATATGGTGACAAGAGCATGAAAAATATCACGTTTGAAGTGGAAAATACTGAGATTAAGCCTGTTAAGGAAGTCAAATACCTGGGAGTGGTTCTGGAGCACAAGTTGACTTTCAAGAGTCACATCAAATGGGCCATAGATAAAGCCCAAAAACTAGCAAGAGCACTATATGGGGTTATGCCAAATACAAAGGGGCCAAAACAGGCTAAAAGAAAGACATTAGCCATGGCAACACAATCCACCATAATGTATGCCGCACCAATATGGCAGAATGCGCTCACAAAAGAATACACCAAGGAGACGCTAAGAAGAGGACAAAGATTGATGACTCTGCGGGTCTGCTGTGCCTACAGGACTGTCTCAACAGAGGCCGCATTGGTGATAGCAGGAATCATCCCAGCAAACCTGCTGGCGGAGGAGCGCGGACGCCTCTTTGTATTAGATCCGCCGAACAATGAAGAACTCAAATGTAGAGAACGAGAAGCTACAATCCAAAGATGGCAGGAAGAATGGAATGCCTCCACAAAGGGAAGATGGACCCATAAATTAATAAAGGATGTAGGCAAATGGGTTAACAGGGCGCATGGATCCGTCAGTTTCCGAATGACACAGTGTTTCTCCGGACACGGAGTCTTTGGCACATACCTCTATAAAATACAAAAGGTCCCGACGGGAGGTTGTAAGTACTGCTCTTCGGAAGCAGACGATGCCGAGCACACCCTTTTTATATGCAGTAGATGGGACCAGGAGAGAATGGAGCTAGCTGCTCACTTCGGTTCAGGCCTTGACGTAAACAATCTAGTGGACCGCATGATTGAGTCGCCGGAGGTGTGGAATGCGGCTGAAAAATTTATGGACAAGATAATCTTTATCAAGGAGAGGGAACAACCCTAAGACAAATTGCACCCCCGGGTAGACCGCAAGGTGGGAACCGGGGCTGTAAAGAAGAATGAGGGGTTTTAGCCGGTAGGAGTCCGGCACTACCTATTTAGGTGTCCATGAAGGATTTCCCCTCATTACAAAAAAAAAAAAAAAAAAAAAAAAAATTAGCATAAAAAAAATACAGTCGATTCCGCTTAATTGGGACACCAGTTAATTGGGACAGCCGCTTATTTGGGACAAATCTCAAAGAACAGAAACCAAACCAAGAAACCAATAATAAATAAATATGTTTAATTGGTACAACAGTCCGCTTAATTGGGACAGTAAATTTAATCTGTGCTGATTTTGTAGAAGTGAAATGTTACAAAAACAAAAGACAGACTACACTTGACTCATTTTTGGATTGAATTAAATTGTATGTTGGTACCTGCACATTTATTATTTTAACTAGGATTTTTTTTTTCTAAAAGTTTATACCTAAAACATATTTGTAATTTATATTACATACCTATATGTAATTTACAGTTTCCAAGAGTTTATACTTAAAATAATATTAGTGATAAAAATATGCATTGTTTAATTTTATGTGTGTACCTATGTATTACTGGTTATTGGCCTTAGTTGCCAAAACCAAATAAATGAATTTAAAAAAATGTGAAATTCGCTTAATTGGGACAGCCGCTTAATTGGGACAAAATGCCCATGTCCCGATGTGTCCCAATTAAGCGGAATCGACTGTATTTATAAAAAAAACATCAGTTGTCTCTTAATTTTTTTTTATGTATTTCATTACAGTTGATATAAACAATATAAATGTATATGTCGCAGTCATTTTGAAGAATCAGTCCGTTTACAAACGGCCGGCATAATATTATAAAATGACGAAAGCGTATTCATGCAAATTACAAAAAGACTAGTCAAATTGCACAACTTTTGTTCCAGTTCCATTCATCCATGGTGAGCCATTCGAGGAATGAATATTCAATTTAATAGCCTATCAAAACAAAGTCGTATTCGTGTACTCGTACTGGATAGTCGTAAAATAATTAATCTATTTACTATCATCGATTTTTCTCTGTGCCATAAAAATTACACAATGAGTTCCACCACCCTTGGCAATCCATGCCGAAAATAAGTATTACAAAATTTATAATTCATCAGTATTTGGGTTTGTAGAAAGAAATCGCACATTGCGACAAACTTGCCTTCTTTTTATTGATTGTATTTAAGAATGCATTTTTCTATAAAATTGTTTGTATTGTTATGAATGTACAGAAAAAAAATGTAAATTAACAATAAGTAAAAATAATAATAATTATTGGAGAAATTTATGGTATACTTATGGAGTTTTTCTCGCGGGTGATTTTTGGAAAATAAACCATTAAAAATTTCAAATAGATTACGTTAATCGTATTAGACGACCGGTGTGGTGCGGAGGATAACGCGCTTGCACGAGGTCCCGGTTTCGATTCCCGGCCAGGGCAAAATGAAGAATGACCTTTTTCAAATTGTCCTGGGTCTGGGTGTTACATGTATGTGTTCAGTGAATGCACTGGTATATATTATGCGTATCGTCGTGTTAGTACCCAAAATACAAGAATTATATCTTAGTTTGGGACTAGCTCGGTCTGTGTGAATTGTCTATACGTGTGTTATTTGTCTGGTATTAAATTTACCATACGATACCATTCCATACAATGCCTTACCGTAGCGTACCGTACCATACCATTCCAATCCATGCCATGGCAATACCTACATGAAGATTTTATAAATGTTTGACAGTTCAATTATGATATGACGATGATATAGGTTTTTTACCGATTTTGATCAATATGTTAAGATGCATACTTTTGACAGGTCTACCATGATGTGATGATTAGGTATATGAATATATTAAATATTTCAATAATGATATGACGATATTACGCGTATTCTGATATATATTTGAATGAAAATGTTTAAATGATTTTTGTCCGAACTTTTGGTCAAAACCAATCATGAAGTGATGATTCTATGAAAATGTTTGACATTTAAATCATGATCTATCTCACATGGGTTTTAGACCGATTTGTTCAAATAGCTAGATGAATATTTTTGACAGGACTACCATGACATTGTGATTTTATGAATAGTCAAAAATTTCATTTGAATATTTTGATCCAAATCTCTCAGAATTCGCATTAAATCGTCATTTCGTAACTTTTTTAAAATTTGATCAAAATCGTTCAAAATTTTTATTCACACATTTTGATTCCAATCGCATAAAATTGTCGAATCATGACAGAGCTGTCAAACATTTTCCTAAAATTATCACTTCATGGTACACCTGACTAAAATATTCACCTTAACATTTTGATCAAAATTTATCTAAAACCCATGTGAAAAAGTGGTATTGTCATCTGACAATGACAAATATATCTATAATGATTGTAATGTCAAACATATTCATTAAATCATCACTGCATGGTCATCTGTCAAAAATTTCAGTTTTACATTCCAAATCTCTCAGAATTCGCAGATGTCAAAAATCTTCATAAAATCATCACTGCATGGTACACCTGTCAAAAATTTTATTTCAACATTTTGATACCAATCTCTCAGATTTCGCATAAAATCGTAAGACAGTCATGATTTGACGATTCTATGCAAAATTTAAAAGCGAAAAATTAGAGATTTGGATCAAAAAGTATATATGAAATTTTTACAGGTCTAGGTGATGATTTTATGAATTATTTTGACAGCTCAGTCGAGTTAAAGCGGAATCCGAGAGATTTCTTTCAAAATGTTAAAATGAAATTTTGAAGAGGTGTACCATGAAGTGATGATTTTATGAATATTTTTGACAGCTCAGTCGAGTCAAAGCGAAATCCGAGAGTTTTCATTCAAAATGTTAAAATGAAATTTGATGAAGTGTACCATGCAGTGATGATTTTATGAAGATTTTAGACAAATCAGTCATGATATGACGATTATGTGGGTGTTTTGACCACTTTTGATGAATGTTAAGATGAATATTTTTGAAAAGTGTACCACGAAAGGATGATTTCATGAATATTTTTTGACAGCTGAGTCATGATATGACGATTTTTAGCACCTCTTTTAGCAAATCCAGACTCTGCCATTCAAAAAAGCTCCTTGTGCATCCCATATCTTACTCTCAGTTATCTTTCGTACTCTCTCAATCAAAATTCTACCATACAGTTTACCTAAAAAGCCCACAAAAAAGCTTCTGGGGTAAACCCAGAAACTTCTCTATAACCATTCGCAGGGAGAAGATCTGATCGGTGCACCCTCTGCCATTCAAAAAAGCTCCTTGTGCATCCCATATCTTACTCTCAGTTATCTTTCGTACTCTCTCAATCAAAATTCTACCATACAGTTTCCCTATTGAGCTCAGCAAGCCCGATAACTCCCGCATTCAAGTCTAGAGGCTTTCCCCTTTGTACAGGGGGCAGATGATAGACCTTCTCCAATCCTCTGGTGTTCCAACCTTCTCTCCAACAATCGTTAAAAAGCTCCAAGCACCACGCAACAGCCCCTTGTCTACCAGACTCGATGCACTCAAAGACAACACACCCTCAGTCATGATATGACAAATCAGTCATGATATTTTAAGCGAAAAATGAGAGGTTTGGATCAAAATGTGTATATGAAATTTATGACAGCTGATGTATAAGGTGATGATTTTATAAATATATTTTTTATAGCTCAGTCGAGTTAAAGCCTTCGCCATCCTGGAGATTTCGTTCAAAATGTTAAAATGAAACATTGAACAGAACATGGTAGACACCATGCAGTCATGATTTTATTGGCATTGACATGATATCGATACGATTTTATTGACATGATATCACGATGTTAAGCGAAATAGGAGAGATTTGGATCAAAATGTGGAAATGATATTTTTGACAGGTCTACCATGCAGTGATGATTTTATGAAGATTTTAGACAAATCAGTCATGATATGACGATTATGTGGGTGTTTTGACCACTTTTGATCGAAATGTTAAGATGAATATTTTTGAAAAGTGTACCACGAAAGGATGATTTCATGAATATTTTTTGACAGCTGAGTCATGATACTCGTATGATGATTTTTAGCGAAATACGAGAGATTTAAATAAAAATGTTTGAATAAAATTTTCGACAGGTCAATCATGAAGTGATGATTCTATGAATATATTTGACATTTCAATCATGATGGGTTTGAGACCGATTTGTTCAAATAACTAGATGAATATTTTTGACAGGACTGCCATGAAAATATGATTTTATGAATGGTCAAAAATTTCATTAGAATATTTTGATCCAAATCTCTCAGAATTCGCATTAAATCGTCATTTCGTGACTGAGTGTCAAAAATTTTCATAAAATCATCACTTAATTAATGAAGTGAAGGTAACCATGAAGTGAGGATTTTATGAATATTTTCATTTTTAAAATTTGATCAAAATCGGTCAAAATTTTTATTCACACATTTTGATTTCGATCCTTCAGAATTCGCATAAAATTGTCGAATCATGATAGAGCTGTCAAACATTTTCCTTAACATTTTGATCAAAATGTGTAAATGAAATTTTTGACATGTCTACCATGCAGAGATGATTTTATGAATATGTTTGACATTTCAATCATGATGAATGACGAAAACATGGACCAATTTTGATCGAAATTTTATGATGAATATTTTTGACAAGAGTACCAAACAGTGATGATGTAATGAATATTTTTTGACAGCTGAGTCATGATTTTACGATTTTAATTCGCGAGATTTGGATAAAAGTGTTAAATTGATATTTTTGACAGGTGTTCCATGGAGTGATGATTTCATCAATATTTTTGACAGCTGAGTCATGATATTACGATTTTAAGCGAAATCCGAGAGATTTGGATCAAAAGGTTTGAATAAAAATTTTGACAGGTGTACCATGAAGTGATGATTTTATGAATACGTTTGACATTTTAATCATGATAAATGACGATTACATGGGCTTTAGACCAATTTTGATCGAAATTTTATGATGAATATTTTTGACAGGAGTACCATGCAGTGATGATGTAATTCATTAATATTTTTGACAGTTGAGTCATGATATTACGATTTTTAGCGAAATCCGAGAGATTGGGATTAAAATTATTGAATAAAATTTTTGACAAGCGTACCATGTAGTGATGATTTTATGAATATATTTGACATTTTAATCATGATAAATGACGAAAACATGGGTTTTATATGAATTTGATCGAAATGTTATGATGAATTTTTTTGACAGGAGTTCCATGAAGTGATGATTTCATCAATGTTTTTGACAGCTAAGTCATGATATTACGATTTATAGCGAAATCCGAGAGATTTGGTTTGAATAAAAATTTTGACAGGTGTACCATGAAGTGATGATTTTATGAATTAAAGATTAAAGAATTTATTAAAAGTAAATATAAACATGGTGAGTACACAAAATATTAAATATAACAATAAAATATGTTTGACATTTCAATCACGTTGAAAACAGATCAATTTTGATCGAAATGTTAAGATGAATAATTTCGACGGGAGTTCCATGCAGTGATGATTTCATCATTATTTTTGACAGCTGAGTCATGATATAACGATTATTGAATTCCAAATGCAATACCTAAAGCAGATGTATAATACCAAATAATACCAAAAAAAAATTTTTGACAGGTGTACCATCATCAGATTTTATGAATATGTTTCATTTCATGATGAAGTGATGATTTTATGAATACATTTCACAGACAGGAGTTCCATGCAGTGATGATTTCATCAATATTTTTGACAGCTGTGTCATGATTAGGGAATCCAATCCCGCATCAAAATCGCGATCCCGCAAGACTGCGGGATTGAGGTCGTCAGTCCCGCGGATCCCGCGGGATTTGCGGGATTGAGATTTTTTAATAAAAAAAACTGTTTCAAGTAGACATTTAGTTATTTAAAAAAATATATCAAATAAAGACGAGTAAATTTGATATTTTTTTATTATTATGCAGTTTTTTTACTCATATTACTAATTAACAAGTGGAAATAATGATGTTTTTGAGGTATAAATAATCAGCTTCTTGTAAGGAACAATATAATACAACTTTTCACCCAATATATTTGTATTGACAATTTAACATATTTATTAGTTTCGACTCAGTGGGGGATGGCTGATTCACCCACCTGCCCATGCGGGGAAACCCAGAGCATGGACCACATCGTGGAGCGGTGCCCCCTATATTCCTTTCACGGGGGACTGAGAGAAATACACGACGCCTCGGAGGCAGCCGTACGATGGTTGAGTGAGCTGGAAGTACGGGTTTAAGGCCATAAGAAGAAGAAGAAGTTTCGACTTTTAGAGGCATAAAAAATAGCTTTTTTTCTGATAATACTATCGAAGAAATGATAAGTATCTAACGTTTCATCTTTTAGATTTGATCTAATCTTGTTGCATAAATAGCCAGCGGCGGAAAAAGCATGTTCAGCTTCCACGCTATTAGGTGTAGTTGACTTCATGTTACTTGGCTATCCATTCTGTACGGAGACTGTGCTCTAATTCATCTTCTAGTATAGGCGAAGGCTCATCATTTAATAGATTCGATAAAGGCGTGACTTCTTCATTGCCATTGTCATCAACTTGTTGGTTTTGAGTTTCAGGTTGTATCTGCGTGTCTGACAACAGTCTCTCAACTAAACACTTCATTTTAGTTCGAAGTGTAACTTTGCTTGGATGAAAGAATGGAACGTCCACCACATTTGTAGATCTTGAATCTTTTTATAGATATTTGTTAGGATTTTCTAAGCACAGCAACACGAGTCATTGATGTGTGGCGTTATTTTATGCGGCGAGATAGTGACACTTCAAATTCCTGGCTTAACCTGGTATTTTGTCGATCCAGTTTGCTTATCATGAAACGCAATGTGGTTTCTGCAGAAACTAATTTTGCGTCCTCGCGGCATAAGACATTTACAGCAAGCTTCACTGGCTTTAAAGCTCGTTCAATATTACTCGATGTTATAAATTCTTCATCAGTAAATGAAAATGAAGATGATGTCAGTTTAAGATCAATAAGTGCTTGGTTGAACCTCGATAACATTGTTGCGAGACTGTTCCAGCGCGTTCAGCAATCTAGGATCAGGTGTAATTCTTTGCAGAATTCTGCTTTAATATATATTTGCAGAAGATCATTAATTGTTACTGGAAATTTCGAACTAAAAAGCTTGTCAATTTTCCTGACTTTTTGAATCAGTAAAAACAAAACATGGAATAAGTTATAATGATTTTCATTGAAAAATCTATTGGTCTGACAATACTTATCTACCTGCATTGTGGTAGCAAATCTCCTTCTTGAATGTCTTCCTCTACCGAAAAGTGACCTTGCTCGTCATCATTTTCATTATCACTCTCACCATCCGGTCTATTTTCGAATACTTCAACTTGACATCATTTCTTCTTCTTGTCTCTGATTGCATAGAACTTCAAGAACAGCGAGTTGCAACCCATGTGCAAAGCATAACTGGTGGTGCACTTATAATAATCTCCCAACTTTCTTCATGACTGCTGCACTATCAGTTGTTGCTGTGATCACATCTAGATTTAGGAAACTCTAATTATTTTCCATACAAATTCTATAGAAAAGTCACGAGATCCAAGGCAAAGTAGTTAATTTACTTATCATTGAGGCTGTGCTGGGTTTAATAAATAATCAGAACGTTGTCTGAGCCCATTCTTAAATATTTTTTTTCAGTCCCGCAAGCGTGCGGGATCCCGCATCAGTAATCCCGCATTTCTGATCCCGCAAAAAAGGTGCGGGATCCCGCATTTACGGGATCCCGCTTTTGCGGGATTGGATTCCCTAGTCATGATATTACGATTTTTAGTGAAATCCGAGAGATTTGGATCAAAAAGTTTGAATAAAAATTTTGACAGGTGTACCATGAAGTGATGATTTTATGAATATGTTTGACATTTTAATCATGATAAATGACGAAAACATGGGTTTTATATGAATTTGATCGAAATGTTGACATTTTAATCATGATAAATGACGAAAACATGGGTTTTAGATGAATTTAAATCGAAATGTTGAGATGAATATTTTTGACAGGAGTTCCATGCAGTGATGATTTCATCAATATTTTTGACAGCTGTGTCATGATATTACGATTTTTAGTGAAATCCAAGAGATTTGGATCAAAAAGTTTGAATAAAAATTTTGACAGGTGTACCATGAAGTGATAATTTTATGAATATGTTTGACATTCTTATCATGATGATGTAATGAATATTTTTTGACAGCTGAGTCATGATAATACTATTTGTAGTGAAATCCGAGAAATTTGGATAAAAGTGTTAAAATGATATTTTTGAAAGGTGTTCCATGAAGTGATGATTTCATCAATGTTTTTGACAGCTGAGTCATGATATTACAATTTTGAGCGAAATCAAATAAAAATTTTGACAGGTGTACCATGAAGTGATAATTTTATGTTTGACATTTTTATCATGATAAATGACGATTAGGCTTTAGACCAATTTTGATCGAAATTTTATGATGAATATTTTTGACAGGATGCAGTGATGATTTTATCATTATTTTTGACAGGATGCAGTGATGATTTTATCATTATTTTTGACAGCTGAGTCATAATATAACGATTTTTAGCTAAATTTAGAGATTTGAATCAAAAGGTTTGAATAAAATTTTTGACAGGTGATGTGATGACCATGAAGTGATGATTTTATGAATACGTTTGACATTTTAATCATGATAAATGACGTTTACATGGGCTTTAGACCAATTTTGATGGAAATTTTATGATGAATAATTTTGACAGTAGTACCATGCAGTGATGATGTATAGAATATTTTTTGACAGCTGAGTCATGATTTTAGTGAAATCCGAGAGATTTGGATAAAAATGCTAAAATGATATTTTTGACAGGTGTTCCATGCAGTGATGATTTCATCAATATTTTTGACAGCTGAGTCATGATATTACGATTTTAAGCGAAATCCGAGAGATTAATTAAAAGCTTGATTAAAAATTTTGAAAGGTGTACCATGAAGTGATGATTTTATGAATATGTTTGACATTTTTATCATGATAAATGACGATTACATAGGCTTTAGACCAATTTTGATCGAAATTTTATGATGAATATTTTTGACAGGAGTACCATGCAGTGATGATGTAATGAATATTTTTTGACAGCTGAGTTATGATTTTAGTGAAATCCGAGAGATTTGGAAAAAAGTGCTAAAATGATATTTTTGACAGGTGTTCCATGCAGTGATGATTTCATCAATATTTTTGACAGCTGAGTCATGATATTACGATTTTAAGCGAAATCCGAGAGATTTGGATCAAAAGGTTTGAATAAAAATTTTGACAGGTGTACCATGAAGTGATGATTTTATGAATACGTTTGACATTTTAATCATGATAAATGACGATTACATGGGCTTTAGACCAATTTTGATCGAAATTTTATGATGAATATTTTTGACAGGAGTACCATGCAGTGATGATGTAATGAATATTTTTTGACAGCTGAGTCATGATTTTAGTGAAATCCGAGAGATTGGGATAAAAGTGTTAAAATTATATTTTTGACAGGTGTTCCATGCAGTGATGATTTCATCAATATTTTTGACAGCTGAGTCATGATATTACGATTTTTAGCGAAATCTGAGAGATTTGGATCAAAAAGCTTGATTAAAAATATTGACAGGTGTACCATGAAGTGATGATTTTATGAATATGTTTGACATTTTTATCATGATAAATGACGATTACATAGGCTTTAGACCAATTTTGATCGAAATTTTATGATGAATATTTTTGACAGGAGTTGGTACTCCTGTTACTCCGGTACACTGCATGGTGCAGTGATGATGTAATGAATATTTTTTGACAGCTGAGTCATGATTTTAGTGAAATCCGAGAGATTTGGATAAAAGTGCTAAAATGATATTTTTGACAGGTGTTCCATGCAGTGATGATTTCATCAATATTTTTGACAACTGAGTCATGATATTACGATTTTAAGCGAAATCCGAGAGGTTTGGATCAAAAGGTTTGAATAAAAA
Source organism: Athripsodes cinereus (assembly GCA_947579605.1). Lineage (NCBI taxonomy): Eukaryota > Metazoa > Arthropoda > Insecta > Trichoptera > Leptoceridae > Athripsodes > Athripsodes cinereus. The sequence goes on from OX388314.1 coordinate 22,414,579, forward strand.
TTTTGACAGGTGTACCATGAAGTGATGATTTTATGAATATGTTTGACATTTTAATCATGATAAATGACGAAAACATGGGTTTTATATGAATGTGATCGAAATATTAAGATGAATTTTTTGACAGGAGTTCCATGCAGTGATGATTTCATCAATATTTTTGACAGCTGAGTCATGAAATGACGACTTTTAGCGAAATCCGAGATATTTGGATAAAATTGTTAAAATGATATTTTTGACAGGCGTACCATGAAGTGATGATATTATGAATATTTTTTGACAGCTGACTAATGATATTACTATAGTGAAATCCGGGGGATTTGGATAAAAGTGTTAAAATGATATTTTTGACAGGTGTTCCATGCAGTGATGATTTCATCAATATTTTTGACAGCTGAGTCATGATATTACGATTTTTAGTGAAATCTGAGAGATTTGGATCAAAAGGTTTGAATAAAAATTTTGACTGGTGTACCATGAAGTGATGATTTTATGAATATGTATGACATTTTAATCATGATAAATGACGAAAACATGGGTTTTATATGAATTTGATCGAAATGTTGACATTTTAATCATGACAAATGACGAAAACATGGGTATAAAACATATAAAATGAATTTGATCGAAATATTAAGATGAATATTTTTGACAGGAGTTCCATGCAATGATGATTTCATCAATATTTTTGACAGCTGAGTCATGATTAGGGAATCCAATCCCGCATCAAAATCGCGATCCCGCAAGACTGCGGGATTGAGGTCGTCAGTCCCGCGGATCCCACGGGATTTGCGGGATTGAGATTTTTTAATAAAAAAAACTGTTTCAAGTAGACATTTAGTTATTTAAAAAAATATATCAAATAAAGACGAGTAAATTTGATATTTTTTATTATTATGCAGTTTTTTTACTCATATTTTTGTGTGTACTCACACACACACATAACAAGTGGAAATAATGATGTTTTTGAGGTATGAATAATCACCTTCTTGTAAGGAACAATATGATACAACTTTTCACCTAATATATTTGTATTGACAATTTGACATATTTATTAGTTTCGACTCAGTGGGGGATGGCTGATTCACCCACCTGCCCATGCGGGGAAACCCAGAGCATGGGCCACATCGTGGAGCAGTGCCCCCTATATTCCTTTGACGGGGGACTGAGAGAAATACACGACGCCTCAGAGGCAGCCGTACGATGGTTGAGTGAGCTGGAAGTACGGGTTTAAGGCCGTATAATAATAATAATAATATAATAATAAAATAAGGAAGAAGAAGAAGAAGAAGTTTCGACTTTTAGAGGCATAAAAAATAGCTTTTTTTCTGATAATACTATCGAAGAAATAATAAGTATCTAACGTTTCATCTTTTAGATTTGATCTAATCTTGTTGCATAAATAGCCAGCGGCGGAAAAAGCATGTTCAGCTTCCATGCTATTAGGTGTAGTTGACTTCATAGCCAAGTGGCTATCCATTCTGTACGGAGACTGTGCTCTAATTCATCTTCTAGTATAGGCGAATAATCATCATTTAATAGATTCGATAAAGGCGTGACTTCTTCATTGCCATTGTCATCAACTTGTTGGTTTTGAGTTTCAGGTTGTACCTGCGTGTCTGACAACAGTCTCTCAATTAAACACTTCATTTTAGTTCGAAGTTCACATTTGTAGATCTTGAATCTTTTTATAGATATTTGATAGGATTTTCTAAGCACAGCAACACGAGTCATTGATGTGTGGCGTTATTTTATGCGGCGAGATAGCGACACTTCAAATTCCTGGCTTAACCTGGTATTTTGTCGATCCAGTTTGCTTATCATGAAACGCAATGTGGTTTCTGCAGAAACTAATTTTGCGTCCTCGCGGCATAAGACTTTTACAGCAAGCTTCACTGGCTTTAAAGCTCGTTCAATATTACTCGATGTTATAAATTCTTCATCAGTTAATGAAAATGAAGATGATGTCAGTTTAAGATCAATAAGTGCTTGGTTGAACCTCGATAACATTGTTGCGAGACTGTTCCAGCGCGTTCAGCAATCTAGGGTCAGCTGTAATTCTTTGCAGAATTCTGCTTAAATATATGTTTGCAGAAGATCATTAATTGTTACTGGAAATTTCGAACTAAAAAGCTTGACAATTTTCCTGACTTTTTGAATCAGTAAAAACAAAACATGGAATAAGTTATAATGATTTTCATTGAAAAATCTATTGGTCTGACAATACTTATCTACCTGCATCGTGGTAACAAATCTCCTTCTTGAATGTCTTCCTCTACCGAAAAGTGACCTTGCTCGTCATCATTTTCATTATCACTCCCACCATCCGGTCTATTTTCGAATACTTCAACTTGACTTCATTTCTTCTTCTTGTCTCTGATTGCATAGAACTTCAAGAACAGCGAGTTGCAACTCATGTGCAAAGCATAACTGGTGGTGCGCTTATAATAATCTCCCAACTTTCTTCATGACTGCTGCACTATCAGTTGTTGCTGTGATCACATCTAGATTTAGGAAACTCTAATTATTTTCCATACAAATTCTATAGAAAAGTCACGAGATCCAAGGCAAAGTAGTTAATTTACTTATCATTGAGGCTGTGCTGGGTTTAATAAATAATCAGAACGTTGTCTGAGCCCTTTCTTAAATATTTTTTTTCAGTCCCGCAAGCGTGCGGGATCCCGCATCAGTAATCCCGCATTTCTGATCCCGCAAAAAAGGTGCGGGATCCCGCATTTACGGATTGGATTCCCTAGTCATGATATTACGAGTTTTAGCGAAATTCGAGAGATTTGGATCAAAAGGTTTGAATAAAAATTTTGACAGGTGTACCATGAAGTGATGATTTTATGAATATGTTTGACATTTTTATCATGATAAATGACGATTACATAGGCTTTAGACCAATTTTGATCGAAATTTTATGATGAATATTTTTGACAGGAGTACCATGCAGTAATGATTTCATCATTATTTTAGACAGCTGAGTCATGATATTACGATTTTCAGCGAAATTCGAGAGATTGGGATTAGAATTATTGAATAAAATTTTTGACAAGCGTACCATGAAGTGATGATTTTATGAATATGTTTGACATTTTAATCATGATAAATGACGAAAACATGGGTTTTATATGAATTTGATCGAAATGTTAAGATGATTTTTTTTGACAGGTGTTCCATTAAGTGATAATTTCATCAATGTTTTTGACAGCTGAGTCCTTTCGGATGTCACTCAAAATTCTCTCGATTAAGTGTTTTTTTTATTTTGAATTATTTTGACAGGTGTTCCATGCAGTGATGATTTCATAAATATTTTTGACAGCTGTGTCATGATATTACGATTTTTAGTGAAATCCGAGAGATTTGGATCGAAAAGTTTGAATAAAAATTTTGACAGGTGTACCATGTACCAATTTTATGAATATGTTTGACATTTTTATTATGATAAATGACGATTACATGGGCTTTAGACCAATTTTGATCGAAATTTTATGATGAATATTTTTGACAAGAGTACCATGCAGTGATGATGTAATGAATATTTTATGACAGCTGAGTCATGATATTACTATTTTTAGCGAAATCCGAGAGATTTGGTTTGAATAAAAATTTTGACAGGTGTACCATGAAGTGATGATTTTATGAATATGTTTGACATTTTAATTATGATAAATGACGAAAACATGGGTTTTATATATCGATCAAATGATCGAAATATAAAGATGAATATTTTTGACAGGAGTTCCATGCAGTGATGATTTCATCATTATTTTTGACAGCTGAGTCATGATATTACGATTTTAAGCGAAATCCGAGAGATTGGTTTGAATAAAATTTTTGACAGGTGTACTATGAAGTGATGATTTCATCAATATTTTTGACAGCTGAGTCATGATATAACGATTTTTAGCGAAATCCCAGAGATTTGAATCAAAAGGTCTGAATAAAATTTTTGACAGGTGTACCATGAAGTGATGATTTTATGAATATGTTTGATTTTTTAATCATGATAAATGACGAAAGCATGGGTTTTATATATCTATCAAATGATCGAAATACAAAGATGACTATTTTTGACAGGAGTTCCATGCAGTGATGTTTTCATCATTATTTTTGACAGCTGAGTCATGATATTACGATTTTAAGCGAAATCCGAGAGATTGGTTTGAATAAAATTTTTGACAGGTGTACCATGAAATGATGATTTTATGAATATGTTTGACATTTTAATCATGATAAATGACGAAAACATGGGTTTTATATGAATTTGATCGAAATGTTAAGATGAATATTTTTGACAGGAGTTCCATGCAGTGATGATTTCATCAATATTTTTGACAGCTGTGTCATGATATTACGATTTTTAGTGAAATCCGAGAGATTTGGATCGAAAAGTTTGAATAAAAATTTTGACAGGTGTACCATGTACCAATTTTATGAATATGTTTGACATTTTTATTATGATAAATGACGATTACATGGGCTTTAGACCAATTTTGATCGAAATTTTATGATGAATATTTTTGACAGGAGTACCATGCAGTGATGATGTAATGAATATTTTTTGACAGCTGAGTCATGATATTACTATTTATAGCGAAATCCGAGAGATTTGGTTTGAATAAAAATTTTGACAGGTGTACCATGAAGTGATGATTTTATGAATATGTTTGACATTTTAATTATGATAAATGACGAAAACATGGGTTTTATATATCGATCAAATGATCGAAATATAAAGATGAATATTTTTGACAGGAGTTCCATGCAGTGATGATTTCATCAATATTTTTGACAGCTGAGTCATGATATAACGATTTTTAGCGAAATCCGAGAGATTTGGATAAAAAAGTTTGAATAAAAATTTCATCCTCTCGGATTTCACTCAAAATTCTCTCGATTTAGATTAAAATTTTTGACAGGTGTACCATGAAGTGATAATTTTATGAATATGTTTGACATTTTTATCATGATAAATGACGATTACATGGGCTTTAGACCAATTTTGATCGAAATTTTATGATGAATATTTTTTACAGGAGTACCATGCAGTGATGGTGTAATGAATATTTTTTGACAGCTGAGTCATGATATTACTATTTTTAGTGAAATCCGAGAGATTTGGATAAAAGTGTTAAAATCAAATTTTTGACAGGTGTTCCATGCAGTGATGATTTCATCAATATTTTAGACAGCTGAGTCATGAAATGACGACTTTTAGCGAAATCCGAGATATTTGGATAAAATTGTTAAAATGATATTTTTGACAGGTGTACCATGAAATGATGATATTATGTATATTTTTTGACAGCTGACTAATGATATTACTATAGTGAAATCCGGGGGATTTGGATAAAAGTGTTAAAATGATATTTTTGACGGGTGTTCCATGCAGTGATGATTTCATCAATATTTTTGACAGCTGACTAATGATATTACTATAGTGAAATCCGGGGGATTTGGATAAAAGTGTTAAAATGATATTTTTGACAGGTGTACCATGAAGTGATAATTTTATGAATATGTTTGACATTTTTATCATGATAAATGACGATTACATGGGCTTTAGACCAATTTTGATCGAAATTTTATGATGAATATTTTTGACAAGAGTACCATGCAGTGATGGTGTTATGAATATTTTTTGACAGCTGAGTCATGATATTACTATTTTTAGTGAAATCCGAGAGATTTGGATAAAAGTGTTAAAATCAAATTTTTGACAGGTGTTCCATGCAGTGATGATTTCATCAATATTTTAGACAGCTGAGTCATGAAATGACGACTTTTAGCGAAATCCGAGATATTTGGATAAAATTGTTTAAATGATATTTTTGACAGGTGTACCATGAAATGATGATATTATGTATATTTTTTGACAGCTGACTAATGATATTACTATAGTGAAATCCGGGGGATTTGGATAAAAGTGTTAAAATGATATTTTTGACAGGTGTTCCATGCAGTGATGATTTCATCAATATTTTTGACAGCTGACTAATGATATTACTATAGTGAAATCCGGGGGATTTGGATAAAAGTGTTAAAATGATATTTTTGACAGGTGTACCATGAAGTGATAATTTTATGAATATGTTTGACATTTTTATCATGATAAATGACGATTACATGGGCTTTAGACCAATTTTGATCGATTTTTTATGATGAATATTTTTTACAGGAGTACCATGCAGTGATGGTGTTATGAATATTTTTTGACAGCTGAGTCATGATATTACTATTTTTAGTGAAATCCGAGAGATTTGGATAAAAGTGTTAAAATCAAATTTTTGACAGGTGTTCCATGCAGTGATGATTTCATCAATATTTTAGACAGCTGAGTCATGAAATGACGACTTTTAGCGAAATCCGAGATATTTGGATAAAATTGTTAAAATGATATTTTTGACAGGTGTACCATGAAGTGATGATATTATGTATATTTTTTGACAGCTGACTAATGTGAAATCCGGGGGATTTGGATAAAAGTGTTAAAATGATATTTTTGACTGGTGTACCATGAAGTGATGATTTTATGAATATGTTTGACATTTTAATCATGATAAATGACGAAAACATGGGTTTTATATGAATTTGATCGAAATGTTGACATTTTAATCATGACAAATGACGAAAACATGGGTATAAAACATATAAAATGAATTTGATCGAAATATTAAGTTGAATATTTTTGACAGGAGTTCCATGCAATGATGATTTCATCAATATTTTTGACAGCTGAGTCATGATATTACGAGTTTTAGCGAAATTCGAGAGATTTGGATCAAAAGGTTTGAATAAAAATTTTGACAGGTGTACCATGAAGTGATGATTTTATGAAGATGTTTGACATTTTTATCATGATAAATGACGATTACATAGGCATTAGACCAATTTTGATCGAAATTTTATGATGAATATTTTTGACAGGAGTACCATGCAGTAATGATTTCATCATTATTTTAGACAGCTGAGTCATGATATTACGATTTTCAGCGAAATTCGAGAGATTGGGATTAAAATTATTGAATAAAATTTTTGACAAGCGTACCATGAAGTGATAATTTTATGAATATGTTTGACATTTTAATCATGATAAATGACGAAAAAATGGGTTTTATATGAATTTGATCGAAATGTTAAGATGAATTTTTTTGACAGGTGTTCCATTCCAGTGATGATTTCATCAATGTTTTTGACAGCTGAGTCCTGTCGGATTTCACTCAAAATTCTCTCGATTAAGATTAAAATTTTTGACAGGTGTACCATGAAGTGATAATTTTATGAATATGTTTGACATTTTCATCATGATAAATTTTGATCGAAATTTTATGATGAATATTTTTGACAGGAGTACCATGCAGTGATGGTGTAATGAATATTTTTAGACAGCTGAGTCATGATATTACTATTTTTAGTGAAATCCGAGAGATTTGGATAAAAGTTTTAAAATCAAATTTTTGACAGGTGTTCCATGCAGTGATGATTTCATCAATATTTTAACAGCTGTGTCATGATTTTACGATTTTTAGTGAAATCCGAGAGATTTGGGTCAAAAGTTTGAATAAAAATTTTGACAGGTGTACCATGAAGTGATAATTTTATGAATATGTTTGACATTTTTATTATGATAAATGACGATTACATGGGCTTTAGACCAATTTTGATCGAAATTTTATGATGAATATTTTTGACAGGAGTACCATGCAGTGATGATGTAATGAATATTTTTTGACAGCTGAGTCATGATATTACTATTTTTAGTGAAATCCGAGAGATTTGGATAAAAGTGTTAAAATCAAATTTTTGACAGGTGTTCCATGCAGTGATGATTTCATCAATATTTTAGACAGCTGAGTCATGAAATGACGACTTTTAGCGAAATCCGAGATATTTGGATAAAATTGTTAAAATGATATTTTTGACAGGTGTACCATGAAGTGATGATATTATGTATATTTTTTGACAGCTGACTAATGTGAAATCCGGGGGATTTGGATAAAAGTGTTAAAATGATATTTTTGACTGGTGTACCATGAAGTGATGATATGAATATGTTTGACATTTTAATCATGATAAATGACGAAAACATGGGTTTTATATGAATTTGATCGAAATGTTGAAATTTTAATCATGACAAATGACGAAAACATGGGTATAAAACATATAAAATGAATTTGATCGAAATATTAAGTTGAATATTTTTGACAGGAGTTCCATGCAATGATGATTTCATCAATATTTTTGACAGCTGAGTCATGATATTACGAGTTTTAGCGAAATTCGAGAGATTTGGATCAAAAGGTTTGAATAAAAATTTTGACAGGTGTACCATGAAGTGATGATTTTATGAAGATGTTTGACATTTTTATCATGATAAATGACGATTACATAGGCATTAGACCAATTTTGATCGAAATTTTATGATGAATATTTTTGACAGGAGTACCATGCAGTAATGATTTCATCATTATTTTCGACAGCTGAGTCATGATATTACGATTTTCAGCGAAATTCGAGAGATTGGGATTAAAATTATTGAATAAAATTTTTGACAAGCGTACCATGAAGTGATAATTTTATGAATATGTTTGACATTTTAATCATGATAAATGACGAAAAAATGGGTTTTATATGAATTTGATCGAAATATAAAGATGAATATTTTTGACAGGAGTTCCATGCAGTGATGATTTCATCATTATTTTTGACAGCTGAGTCATGATATTACGATTTTAAGCGAAATCCGAGAGATTGGTTTGAATAAAAATTTTGACAGGTGTACCATGAAGTGATGATTTTATGAATATGTTTGACATTTTAATCATGATAAATGACGAAAACATGGGTTTTAGATGAATTTAAATCGAAATGTTGAGATGAATATTTTTGACAGGAGTTCCATGCAGTGATGATTTCATCATTATTTTTGACAGCTGAGTCATGATATTACGATTTTTAGCGAAATCCGTTAGATTTGGATTAAATTCTTAAAATGATATTTTTGACAGGTCTACCATGAAGTGATGATTTAATGAATATGTTTGACATTTCCATCATGATAATTATGACGGCAACATTATCCCCCACGGATTTTAGACCGATTTTGATCTAAATAATTAGATTCATAATTTTGACAGGTCTACCATGCAGTGATGATTTTATGAATATTTTAGACAAATCAGTCATGATTATATGTTATATCGATGTTATTTTAACCATTAACCATTGTATGCGGTCACATATGTAAATTTAATAGTGAAACTTCCATAATAAGGCTTTGGGAAGACAACGTCACCTCATTTGGTAGTGCCCCGTACCCTTACGTACTTGAAGCCGCACTCCCGGCTTGTCACGAGTTGGCTTTGTCCAATTAAGCTACCAGGCGACTTACCAGAGGCTCCAAATGAGGTGACTTTGTCTTTTGTATGCCTGTGTTAAATTTAGGTACATATGTGACCTCGTATGTGGACCTCCTCCTCGAGGCGGTATTGGCCGGCCAGTCCTTCAGGCTGCCCAATGGGGCCCGCCCGTGAGGACTAAAGTTTTGCTTAGAAGAGCGGATAAATAGAAGTCCCCCGACTTCTGAGATATCCGGGTATGGGAGGGTGTCTTCAATGTCATCGATGTGACCTCATACAATGATTAATTGTAAAAATAACATCGATATAACATACCTGTCCACTCACCTGCTCAGTGAAAAATAGTTCGGTGACACCGAGCGACATCTAGGTTCGCATCAAGGCTAATTGAATACATACCTACAGAATACATACCTACATACCATGTCCACGTTTCGCTTGCATACATTAGTGCTATGCATACATACCAGGATGGTATCGTGCACTAGCAATTTTGCCATGTTCGACATATTGTCACTGAATCTGTTTGAGAGTTGAATCGTGATATGACGATTATATAATAACCCATATGGATTTTCGACCGATTTTGATCAAAATGTGTAGATGAATATTTTTTGTCACGAAAACGACGTTTTGCACGTTTATTCCATGCTGCTCAGCAGACTCTGCTGGCTACCCTAGTTGTGAGATATATCTTGTTGGTAGAGATGATAGAGATCAACATATCTGATGACTTTAAATGACCCACAAATAATACTAACTAATTTAAATATTTCACTGTTTTTATGAAACAGCATTAACACCTAACACTTAATTAGAATAATATCTCATACGAAAAACATATGTATGCCTAGTTAGGCATACATATGTTTTTCGTTCGGCAATAAGGTGTCGTGTAAGAAGTTAAGTCTACACATAATTAATTTTTTATTCCACGGAGAAAAATATATGATAAAAAATAATCATTTTTTCACGACCATCTCCCGCTGTAACACGAATGTGTTAAGTTTTTGTTTTGATACGCAACGCCTCATGGCGTTGTCATGCCCAACGCCTCACCACCTCATACATGGTGAGAAAATGGAACTTAAATTTTACAATTTGACAAGTCAAATTGTACCTAATATACACCAGTGCCTAATACATTTATGGGGTTGTTTCACAATTTCGTGGATGTAATGTCCTAGAATTGATGAATTATTGTAACAATGGTTCTTCAATAGCTTTGGCACGTAAACGACACACTTTAATGTAGCCCAATAACTGATATATAAATACAACCAAAATACTATTGTAAATGTTGAAATAATCCTCAGCTACCGCGGAATTGGCATGCACATATTTTTAACATTAGTCACATTACGTACCGCTATGTTTAGATCAAGACAAGATCGTACTTAGATTGTGTCAAGAGTACCTAAGTTTGCAGACCCTAGCATTTAGGTTCAAACGAAAATTACCTACAAAAAAAAAGCTACGTTAAAAATAAGTTAGGATGATTCCATTTTAATCATTTACACAATAAAGCATTGTATATAATGATATCTATAATAACAACAATAGCAACAATATTTCAATACAGTTTTAGATATATAAAACAAAATAATACCTATAAAACATGACGTTTGTTCCAGGAGATGAATAAGTATGATAATAATGAAATCAGCTTCAGGACATTATATCAAGTGTCTCGATGGAATACATCAAATGGAAAATATATATATAATATTATTATTATTATTCAATATGGTATGGAGGAAGATGGAGGTAAATAGGTGGTTACCTCCTAACCACCTCCACGTCACTACAATAATAAGACGTACTTACTGAGATTTTATCGTTTTTACAAGTCTGGACATGAAAATGTGCCCAAGATTTATTTTACATTTTTTTGCTATCCATCATCATCGTCGCTCTCAATGCTCCTCTAGGGAGCACAGGGCAGAAACCAGCCTCCTCCATTCAGAGCGTCTCTGTGCCAATTGCATCACCTCTTCCCACGACATTCCTTGCGCTCTGATATCGTTGTCATAGGAACGGTGTATTGTGAAAGAGGGACGCCCGGGCCTACGGAACCCCTGCGGACGGAAGAACAGTGCTCTTTTTGGCCAACTATCATTGGGCATTCTCAAAACATGTCCCAGCCAGGACCAACGTCTCTCCTGATTATTATCGATCATCATCGATCTCCGACTATTACGGAGATTACAGGTCTCTGCTGGGTGCGCCGGCGCACAGCATCATTTGTAACATGTTCATAGCTTCTGACATCCAAAATCCTTCTAAGGCACTTGTTTTCAAAGCTTAGTATCTTCCGCTCTTGAGCCTTGGTTAAGTGCCAAGACTCACAGCCATACCAGCACGGAATTTATATTTAGTGGGGTAGCCAGCTGACTAGCAGCATGAAAAAAAACGCAAAAGTTGTCCTCCTCGTGCCATCAAAAATTGGAGACATTCAGGATGGGTAGCATACCTCATCGCTGAATTGAATATGTTAAATATCTTACGAGAGATGTTTTACGAATACCTGCTCTTTACAGAAAACTTAGTGAGCGCGACAGTCTCTATGTCTCGATTTCTATGACAAAGAAAAATTAAGAAATTCATAGTATCTTATATAAGAAAGTAGTCTTGGCGACCTGAGCAAGGCGATGACTGTCATCAACTATTGAAGTGGAATGTTTTAGACCGGATACGGAAATTGAGTAAGTACATATTTTACATAAATAACTAGTGCTATAGGTTTGCTGAGTGGAGGAGGCTTGGTTCCACCTTGCATTTTTTTAAAGAACATTTGTGAACGAATAAAGAATATCCAATTTTATATAAGTGAGATAATGCCCCAGATACAATATCTGTGTAGATAGTTAGGTATACATACAAACACAAAACAATAAATATTTCCGCTGATGCATAGCTACATACATACTAGTTTGTATATGATACCTATCATCCGATATGATTTTCCGCTTCAACGACCAGTTTTTCTTCAATATAATAGATAATTTTTATTCGATAGCGATATGATGGTATTTCTATTACAGTGGGTACTTACTACATTTAAAAAGCAATTTATATTTGCATATCTGCTTCAGAATTATTTGTTAACATTTATTATTTATTCATTTAAACAATAAACGGTTATTGTCTCACGATTAACATTTGTATACTAATATAATTTGCAATAAATAATATATAACGTGGCGGCAGAATTGCCATCCTCACTTCTCAGTATTATACAATCAGATAAGTCTCCATATGATAAGTTATGATCACACAAAAAAATTACAGTCTAATGCCGGTATAAAATTTAAAAAAATCCGTTGTTCGCTTCTTTCATATAGAGGTACATCAAAGGAGTTTGGTCAAAATATTCCACACGGAGGTTTTGGCGGTTTGGTGGTTTGGACGGCCAGCCTTTCAGACCAGTGGGTCTGAAGTGGACAAGATTTGTTATGTGTAAAATTTCGGATAAATGGAAGTCTGCAAACTTCTGTGCTATTCGGGTGGTCGGTGGGTCCTTCTAATGCCGGAAAAAAAATTACTTAAAATCCAGGATATCAAAAGATTAGACTCGAAACGCAAGTTCAAAATACCAGCATTGTGCCTGAAATATCTTTGTTCAAAAACTTTCTAACTAATTAATGTTTGACACATTCACAATATAAAAATTACAATCCATATTTGGTTATTTTGTGAACAATGTCAATTTTCTATAAATTAAAAAATTATCGCTTTCACGGTTTCAGTGGAGACGTCTTCCCACCATATTCAAATGAAATTCTTAAATATAAAAAATATACATAATTATGAATTTTATAAAAATAAAAAAGATAGGATAAAAGAAAAAATATTCAAACATGTGCGGAATATATTCACACTAACAATAAGATAGACAGACAAACTCAGCGATGAGGTTTGCAAATCATCCTGGATGTCTTACGTTTTATAAAACTCGAAGGATAATCTACGCTTGTTTGTTACATGTTATTTAAGTAGTCATGTAGCTTATTTAGCTTTTTAGCTTTAGATATAGTGAAACATTCACCAGTTTCCCTATTTTTACGATGAATATTTAATAAATTACATAAAATGAAGTAAAATGTTTATTTATAAGTAAAGATACATTAAAAAAAACTGTTTAAATTCACAACCAATATTCATTAAATGTATTTTGCATGTGTAAGCGGCTTAAGTTATGGCGTCTACGGATGAAACAAAAGTAAAACAGTTCGTTATTATTTTTAGAAAAGGACAATCACATGCATCATCTAACGAGTTTTTTTTATAGAGATTAATATGCATTTAAAATAATCCCATAAACCCTCCTAGTATGATTGCGCAGTAAGTGGGTCGGCAGCAGGAGAAATTTTACCCGAAAACTCTCGATTGAAAGTTTGAAACTTTGTCTTCAGCTGATTATTTTGTTAAAATTAAAGTGCTATTGGTTATCAGTTGACGGTTATCACTTATCGAAAAGATTTTTTTTAATATTTTTTTTTTCTTTTATAGTTTTTCTTTTTACAATAATTAACCATTCCTACACACGAAGCTGTCATTGTGGTTTATAAGAGGGAATTTCGAAGCCTTTGGCATGTCTCCTGGTAGCTTTATTGGACAAACCTCACCTCGCATTAAGATGGGTTGAGAGTTCAAGTCCCGTTCAGAGCACTACTACCAAATAATGTGACGATGTCTTTTCTAAGCCTTATTTTATTATTTCATGTGTTTTAACACATGTAAATTTATTCACATCAGAAAATTTCTGTTTTGTGTCTACAGTGGTGGCCTTGTGTATGGAAACGCTTAACCAAATATAATTATAAAAATTATGAATAGCAGGTATTTTTTCTTTCTGTGAGGCCAGCAATAGAATAAATTAATATTGAATAACTACTTTAATTTTATTTATTTATTCTTAAAAATAATTACTTTAATATTTACAAAACATATAAAATAAAAAAGAGAATTTCAATCATTAAGGGACATCTCATAATGGGCTATAATGACTCATTAATATTGATAGTTGAAATAAAACCATCATTAAACGGTAAAATACTGATGACACATCCAAAAAATTATAGAATTTTAATAAGAATAATGCTAGTGACACATTTCAACTATAAAAATAAAATATTTTATGAATAATCATAAAATATTTATATGCATTAAAAACTTGACTTTTCTAGGAATTTAACCAAAATTCTAAGCGTTTCCATACTTATGGCCACTACTGTATATATGAATATCGTAAGGCAAGAATGATTGTAATCTCGTGTATAAAAACGGTAAGAACCCGTGAGTATTACAAAAATGGTAGTTCTAATGGCATTGATACTTAAGAATTTACAGAAATGTCAATAATTAAGTTACGTCGTCGATGCGTTTCATTCTCGTATGTTCAGTTGACGTTTCTTCTTAAAGTGCTTATTCTTATTCAACGCAGAATACGTTAACAGAATTATTTACGACGGTACAATTTTTCAGGATAAAATAAAAATAACAATAATGCGTTTTAAAGCCTCGCAGAAAGAGTGTGAACGACAAGAGTGGAGCTATTCTGAAAACGGAATTAATCGAATCGAGCGACGAAATAGTCCATCGATATCGATGTGTTTTTTTTACGATGTTTTTCCACCTTTCTCTATGAAATACCCAAAAGAGTAAATACATATCTTCCAATTTTTTTCGTAAGTTTTAGAGCGTTGGAAATTATCGCATACAAGAAAAGTCTTTTTATATTTGTTATTTATTTACAAATAGTAGATTTATTATTCTTAACTTTTTCCTTTTGATATAAAATCGTCCTTATATTGCAATAGACAGAAATCATCCCAATTTGAGCGCATCACATTACAAAAAATACTTCAAATAAATTATGATTTATGCCAGTTATCCAAAAAAAATTGCACAAATCTGTATGTTAATTACACGTAGTTTTTTTATTTTTTATTTTTTTTTTCTATTTATTATTAAATTAATTATTAAAAAATTATCTTTCCTATTTATTACGTATAAATAATAAATTAGACAATCATCAACAGGTATTTTACTAAAAAATAAAGATACCTATTTTAAAATAAACTCTATTTCATCATGATCTCCTTTATCTTAAAGAAATAATGCCGATAAAAGGCAAGGAAGTCTGAGAAGCACGTGGTTTGACAACGTGGATGACTTATCAAAGACGGTCACGTGTTGAGTAGGAGAAATCGACCTGCTTGAATTGGAAATTGTATTGATGTGGAGGAAGCGAAAGAAATATGCACAGTGGGTTGTTCTCCGCACTCTGCCCTCTCTGTCGATTCCGCAGAGAGGTGAATTTTGGATTGTCTTAAGAAGCAGATATCGCATTACATCGCTGAATTCGCCTCATCACTGCTAAATTGCAGAATGCAGGTGTTAAACGTGATGTTTTGCAAGACACTGCATTTTACAGGACACTCGAAGCTCTGATAAAAGAGTGGGAAACATATTAATTTCTGTACACTCCATGATTTTTTTTTAAATACATAAATAAATATATTTCCTAGACATTCAGAATAGTACCCCGTGACTTGCCTCCCGCAACTCCACACACGTCTCCTAATTGAATTAGACTTAAATCAACTTAATGTCACATGAAATGTCTTTATCCGGCAAAGGAAAGTGTAGCGCGGAAAAGAAGAAAGACGAATAATAAAATAAATAAATAAAAAAACGTCTACTGTATTATGTACATGTAGAGTGAACGCGGGTAGGCTAATAGATATTAAGTATTCAAACGTTCATGGTGTTGCGATAAATGCTGTTTAATGTCTTAAGAATACTATGCTTGTTTCCTCCCACAACACTTAATCTATACAATAAATATTGGAGTTTGATTGTAGGTTTATATTTATGTTTATCAGTGGCTTGACTAAGATATTCATACTGGCTAGGCCCCACCATCAATAATTTACAGGTATAAATAATATGTAAGTTATTAAATAAATATTAAGAATATAATATTAAGTTATTTATTCATGAAATATACGGCATTTACCTTTTTATAATACAAAATGAACAAACAATGAACAGTTTGCTATAACAAAAAATCAATCAATAAAAACAAAAGATAAGCATACGTCATAACCACATACCTACATAACCTACTCAATCAACAAATACAATACAACTATATGGGTTTATTTATATTTTTACATATCCACGGCGTGAGCTTTTTACATGTTAATCAATAGATAAAAAAAAAACAAATCAAAATTCTCATTTACAACACAGCTGAAGCAAGACAAGAACAACAATTGGGAAAAAACACAAATGGGAATCAAATCATAACATTATTAACTTTAGTCAAATCACATCATTCTAATTTTGAAAAACAAGTGAAAATATTGGAGTGGCAATGTAAATATGTGTAATGTATGTACTACCATTTATAGTCTGTTTAAGCCTATATGACATCTCCCGACTACCGAAATTTCAAATATTATTATAGGTACGTTATATTTTACGGATACTTGCCTTTAGCACTCGAAAATTTATAGTTTAAAACCTACAATATTCTAGGAACTTCACGCATAGCAAAGTAATTACTTATTTAGAAGATTTGTTCTGTAAATTTACGTTGTAATTTTGATTTCTGTTATTTTAAAATTATTTTCTGAGCGATGTCGAACTTAAAACTAGTAAATAAATATAATCAAATAAATACATTATTGTGGAAACTTAAATAAAATTGAATAAAGTCGGTTCCAATAAAACTGAGGGGTTCCTGTATTCACATCATTCACCCTTTTTTTATAAGTTTTATTTTTTTAAAAAAGATATATCTGGGTTTTTTTTCAACATCCCCCGTAGGTCCTTTACAGGACACATGGGTTCATCAACATTACAATAATACAACAAAAAGGAAAACATTAATACAATAGAAAGGGCGTAATAAACACAGTAATCTAAAAGCTTGTGTCGTGAAAGGGGAGTTTGCCGGCACCTGGGATCGAACCGCGCAACCCTTGTGCACGAGGCCAAGACTCTACATCTAGGCTACCGACGAAGTCTATTAACGTTATTGAGCGTTTCGTGAAAGATGAATTTTCATTAACACCACCCATAGATGGTTGTATATACATGTACATGCTACATACATACCTACGTAAGTACCATAATAAAATTTCCCACATGTGGGGTAGCCATTCAACGTTCATACTGTTTCTCGAGTAATTAATCAAAAAATTAAGTGGTCATTCAGTTACCGAGAAACCAGTTTTATTTATTTGACTAGGTACTTGATAAAAATTTCAAATCAGGTTATGATATTGTGGTAGTTGAAACATCAATGACAACTTTTATACTATGTTCATTGAAACTGTGAACCTAAAAAATGATATAAAATTTGACGATGTCAGCCGCTAAAGTCGAAGGGGATTTTTTTAGCTATAAAAAATTGGTAAATTTATTGTATGCAAACAAATGATCAGCTGTTTTTCTTTTTTTTTCATTAAAACTTTCCCTTTTTACCAACAAAATATGGTCAATCGTGTAATTTTTAAATAATGTTAATATAACTATCGGCATTATTATTATGTATCCAGAGAGTCATTGAATCTCAAAAATAGAAGTTAGGTAGACAACATTAGCATTCAAAGATGAAAAATTGGAATCGAAATGGTAAACTGCTCTTCTCGTCTCTCCCTAGAAGTCAGGCTAAATACGAGATGGGGCGGGAGAAATTTTTCGAGTATACTAAATAATTATTAAATCATGATAACTAAGACTAAAAGAAATGTTCGCACGTTAAATAGTTGTTGCAATAAAAAGTTGCTATGTTGTAACTCCCCTCCACCCTATAGAAAATTTACGGTACGGCCATGTATCAAATCTTTTTAGAAAAAAATAGTACGAAAAAATAGAAAAGCACAACGATTGAAGGATCCTTTTTTCAAAACTCGATATTTGCTTAATTATTAATTTTACTGAAAAATAATTTTTTCACACCAATAGCACAACGATTGAAGGATCCTTTTTTCAAAACTCGATATTTGCTTAATTATTAATTTTACTGAAAAATAATTTTTTCACACCAATAGCACAACGATTGAAGGATCCTTTTTTCAAAACTCGATATTTGCTTAGTTATTAATTTTACTGAAAAATAATTTTTTCACACCAATAGCACAACGATTGAAGGATCCTTTTTTCAAAACTCGATATTTGCTTAATTATTAATTTTACTGAAAAATATTTTTTTAACCAATATCTTGTTTTGGTAAAACTTTTTGATTTGTCAATATTTAACAACGTTTTAGACGAATATGAATCAATTTCTTTTACAAAATAGTGTAAGTATTTAGCGGTGAAAAAATATTTTGCATAAAAAAATAATTATGGAAAAAATTCTCCTCAGTTAATCTTAAAATAATTATGATTAATTATTTTATGACACATTATTTGTTTTTATTCAAAATGTATCACGTAATTAATAGTCAACTACACAACTAAAGGGGTACAAATATTTGATACGTAGAATTTTCGTAAAATTATTTTTTATAAAATTCTATAAATATGCTAAAATATGGAAAAATCGAACGCCGAATCTCATATTTTCAAATTCAATTGCGTTACTATTTTTCCATTGCGTAACCAAGGTATACCAATGAACAGATTTCTAAAATATACTAGGCAATCTCTTATGCTAACCCATCATTATAATATCATACCACAAACTGTCTATCATTTAAATAAATTAGGTGTAATTTCGTTAGACATATCATGTCACGAGGGAGTTGTGAAGCAGCAAGTGAGAGATCAAGTAGTAGAGGTCTACAGTCTACACTGTTATTAAAATGGAATAGAATATTATACATCGAGAACATCTGGAAGATCATAACACTGTGTAATAAATTTAACACCCATCTCAACAATAATTCACAATACTAGTGCGCTAGATATGTGAACATACTATAATGGAACAGAATAATCACTGTTATTTTGGATGAATATTTTTAATATTATCTCAAACTAAGCTAAACAAAAAATAGAACGTTTTTAACGAAATTGTAAGAAAAATGTATTTTGACTTATTATTTTTTTAGGTACAAATATATTTAAAAATAAATAATAATTTCTCTATAGTTATTCTTCACAGTTTACACCCCGGTAAAGAATAGATATCCCACTCTTTTATGTAAGTTTTCGAATGTTCCGTAAAAGTTAAGTGAATAATAATATGCCATGTAAGGTATGCCACCCTCCTGAATTTTTTATTTTTTATTGGTACGGAAAAGACAATCTGCACCGTTATTACACGCAGTTATGTAGTTTACTGCCTTCCTCTCTTGTGAGATTATGCCGTAATGGCATTGTATAGTGTAGTGCATTGTTTGATTGTCTTTATATTTTTAACTAAGCATTTTACTTATCTCGTTTCGCATTTGTCTTCTAATATCCACATAGAAGATTGCATTTATTCTAAATCACTAGCAAACGAGTGGTTGCCCTAGTGAAAATAGAAAGGATTGTATTTTTTAACTATATATTGTATCCTTCATATTGAAACATAGAAATAAAAAACTTTCCCTTCCATTCCTACCAATGCCTTAGTTTGGTTTTTTTTTTAATGACAAAATAGTATTTTACATACCAGGCCTTTGATGTATACTTTATTTATGCGAAATACTGGTATGGTTAATCTGAAAAATCTTACATTACTTTATTTATGCGAAATACTGGTATGGTTAATCTGAAAAATCTTACATTATTTATTTATGCGAAATACTGGTATGGTTAATCTGAAAAATCTTACATTACTTTATTTATGCGAAATACTGGTATGGTTAATCTGAAAAATCTTACATTATTTATTTATGCGAAATACTGGTATGGTTAATCTGAAAAATCTTACATTATTTATTTATGCGAAATACTGGTATGGTTAATCTGAAAAATCTTACATTACTTTATTTATGCGAAATACTGGTATGGTTAATCTGAAAAATCTTAACATTATTTATTTATGCGAAATACTGGTATGGTTAATCTGAAAAATCTTACATTACTTTATTTATGCGAAATACTGGTATGGTTAATCTGAAAAATCTTACATTATTTATTTATGCGAAATACTGGTATGGTTAATCTGAAAAATCTTACATTACTTTATTTATGCGAAATACTGGTATGGTTAATCTGAAAAATCTTACATTACTTTATTTATGCGAAATACTGGTATGGTTAATCTGAAAAATCTTACATTATTTATTTATGCGAAATACTGGTATGGTTAATCTGAAAAATCTTACATTACTTTATTTATGCGAAATACTGGTATGGTTAATCTGAAAAATCTTACATTATTTTATTTTATTCAAAAACCAGCTTTGAGGACCAAAAATTAAAAAAAAAAATCTGATTCAGAAAATGCACCTGTAAATCAAAAATCAAGAAAAAAATAAATTCAAGAATCAGGAATTTTAAAATAAACGCCTACGTTCCATTTATTATTCGAAGTTTAAGTATCATGAACTGTTTCCGTTTATAATCCTTATTTTTCACTCCCAAAACGCAGAAAGAACAATGTTAAGTAACACTTTCTTTAGACATAGTAAGTCACTAATAGCGAAGTGAAGTACTATATACTTTACGTATTGTAACTAGTTTACAAGTAAAATTATTTATTCTTGAAGTTCCTTCCCTAAAGGACAATATTTCTTAACTAATAGAACTCTGCATAAGTATGTTGTACCTAGTACCGGGCACCTCTTTGCCTGCCTGCATGTGTGTGAGCTGGGAGCTTACTCTACTACTACCACCTTCACATACACATTAACTAACAACGTCTTAATAATCTTAGGTACTATATTGTTATGTTACCTACATACTCGTAATATCTAGTGACAAACATCTTTGTAACCAACACCAGCTTTCAAATATTTAATACTGGGATGTTGCACCTATTTCTTTACTCACTGACTAAACTTGACTAAATCATTCTGTTGCTCAAAGCTCGGACTACAGTTTTGAAGATAGATGGAAAGAACTTTGGACAAGAACTGCCTGGATTTATAGTATACACATGTGGAAAGGTACTAACTATCAACCATCTGATATATGAGTGCCCCACACACGCATTCCAAGGAGAACTTCAGGACATACACTTTTTTAAGCAATTTCTTTCGTAGGCCTTTTATACGTAATCACTAACAATTCTTTTTTAGTCGTCAGACCGTCATCTAGTCCGTCTTGCTCTGCTTCCTTTATCTTCAAGAGGTCTCAACTCCACAACACCTTTTCATAACATAGATACCATATTTTTTTTAAAAAAATATTCTGGGTTTTGTTATAAGCCCAAATACAACCTTTTACAACTTATATGTTTACAATATTCACAATTTTTTTGATCAACCTAGGCCCATCGCGCAGATGACAAAATCAATCAGACATCTGGATTGGAGAACCAAGTTATACAATGTAACATAGAGCAGCATCTAATCGGAAGTAATGAGATAGGCGTTCCAAGGCTTACAGATTGTTTCTAAGCTGGCTCAAATGATCTCTTTCGTTATCCATGGACGACGTTCACCAATTTTGCCTTCGAGTTTGCATTAAATATTTCTCGATTATATCGTGACAGTATAAATGGTTTTGACTTATCATATTTTAAATATTCTTAACATATTTTCCATAACTCCGTGGCTTTGATCTGCAGGGTTGCTCTTGACAAAACTAAACACGATCTTAATCTAGTCTTGATCTTGATCATACGACGCACGAAGGGACTATGGTCAAAAACACCGCGCTACCGCTAACGCAAGATCGGTTTGCGTGTATTTTTGGCCAATAGTCACTTCGTGCGTCGTATGATCAAGATCAAGACTATATTAAGATCGTGTTTAGTTTTGTCAAGAGTAGCCCTGCTGGCCTTCACAATTATTTACCGTAATATTAATGTAAGTATCTACGTCTTCAATTTTTTCTAGATATTTCAAAATGCAGCTTGGTTTACGTAAACAGAAATTCATTGAAATATAAACTTTTTTAACCAGTGTTATAGTAATAAAATAAATTAAAATTTCATTTCAATTAAAAAAAAACTGCAATACTTTGAAATGTTTCAATAAATATGTTTGCGTTGAAATTAAAGGTACGTTAAAGTTAATAAATGGGTTAGTACTTTAATAATAATCACTATTACATGAAAAAGCGCTACAGAAGTTGCATAAAACTTCCAATTCCAGGAAGCTTTGAAACTGAATGCAAAGCTTGCGGTTTAGTTGCAACGTAATCAGACCAGGGAAATGTAGAAATTATTATTACAAGCCTGCCGTTAATCAACCCCTAACATTTTTATGTATTCCTTTTATCGATTTTACATAGTATTTTGAACAAATATATCAAGTTATAGATGTAACCACAACGCACTATTTTATTATAAAATCATCAAAGGAGCGCGATTTTTTTTCTCTCATATTTTTTTCATTATTTTATATCACAACATCAAAAATAAGCTTCGATGGCGGGCCGTAAGCTTTTTCAAAAATCCTCTGTCAATTTCATTATATAATATATTTATTTATGTATGCAAAAAAAAACGAGAATATAATATTTTTATTTTATTTATTAACTCTTTTAAGGAACAAACAGTCAATACAATAAACATTACAATATATTATCATAGTCTAGTTTTGTTTTAGTTGAACAAAGAAAGCTAAACAATCTAGAGAGACCTCTTGAAGTGTACAGGGCATCAGAACTAGAGAACTAGGGGACGTCCACCAATGACATAGATTGATTAGGTGAAAGTGGCAACAGGAGCGAACTTGAAATCTTGAATGAAGGATTACGAAAAGCTGATCATCGGTGTCGTCGAAAAACTTATTTACACCTTCACTTACCTATCCTTAACATTGGGGGATCGACAGAAAGAAGATAAAAAAAATCTTCTGCTTTTTAAGATGACAATCCCCTTTCATCAAATATTTCGAGCATGAAGTTTTACATTGCCTAATATAGTAAGAGAGTACCCATGTAGTTTATTAATATGTATCATATCATATCCCTGGACATAAGACCACAATGTTTCCATAATTAAAATGTGTATTAAGACACTTTCAAAGTTTTTCCAGACCTATATTCGAGTCATAAATATTTATTACATTTTAATAATATCCTCAATATCAGCAGCAAATAGATCCTCAACCTCTCTCCTGAAAGTTTTCGAGTGCCCTATTAATGGAAGGTATTCGTAAAATATTACAAATAAGATATTTAACATCTCTAATTTCATGATGAGATATAACATCATCCTGGATGTCTTATTTTCTATTGGCGGGGAGAGGACAATAATGTATTTTTATTACAACCAGTTGGTCTCTTGATAACCCCACTTGTGGTATATAATATCAAGATGATATAGAAAGATAACACACCACTCAATGAAAATTTTCATAATTACGTTACAAGAACAAAACATAAAATTAGACCAATAGAACACAGGCTCTCTAAGTTTGATCATAGCTTTATATGGCTAAGTGTAAGACTATACAATAAACTCCCAGTCCCACAATTAAGTGTGATGATGTGTTGGTCTTCCGGAGAATGCTGAAATCGTATCTAGTTGATAAATCATTTTACACAGTTGACGAAATGATAAATGAATAAAAATTTCTAATGGTTTCTTTTATATACTTGTTCCTTTTCTGTAATTATTTAAATATTTGACGTAAATAAATAAAAATCCGGACTCGCGACTACATCTTTGCACAATTTAATATTTTGTTTAACTTGAGTTGTTTTGTGAAATGTTTTATTTTTAATATATTTGAGTTATGTTATGAATATTATATGTATGTATGACGAGTTCAAGTGCCTGCCCGATAAAGCCCTAAAGACAGTTAGATACAAAAAAAATTAAATATGTATCCATTTATTTTATTAATCAGATTTAATTAGCTTATCTTAGTAAAATGACAGAAATTAAAAAGAGAAACCAGTAGATCAAATTTCTGTGCTCTCATTTTATCTTTATAAGGAGAGAAGGTCCCCATAAGATATAGAATGGAACCATAGAATACCTAATTTAGCTTAAAATAAATAGACAGTGGAGTAAGAATTTGTGAATAAATAGATATCTATACCAGTGGTTCCCAATGCTGACTGGGCTCCGACCCATCTAGGAAAAATTTCCAATCTTGGGACCCGCCTTTTACCTTTCTTCTCCAAACATTGCTCCAACACTTTTTTATTCATGTCTTATACCGTATACGGTGGCGAATCGTCCATAGGGCCCACTCAATATTCGCTCACGACCCACTGGTGGATCGCGACCCATAGTTTGGGAAATACTTATCTATACCATTACGCCATCTCCCACAAGTGGAGTAGCCAACAGACCAACTGCAAATGATAAACATGAATGCCATATTTTATGTGGTAAATTAAAATAAAACAAAACAATACATATTGCATTGCATAACAATAAATTCATTTATTCTCACAGCACAGTGAAAAAAATATATTGATGCACATTTAAAAAAAGATTACACAAGGATTAATATTTAATAAAATAGTGAAAAAAAAAACAAATAATCAATAGAATACACACATTTGCATAGAAACAATTTACATAGTTATCTATACATACATCCTTTTCTCTTTGTTCCAGTTAGATATAGGATCTATTGCATCTGAACGTTTCAACCAAAAACTCTAGTTCTTTGCAATTTCTAGAAACTCTGGTCATTACAAACAAATTGAGTATTTTGAATTAATTATAAATAAAACACTTATTTATAGTATATCCACACTGACTTTTTATTGGAAGCTAATGAGAGCGGAAGCTCTTGAAAGACGGCTCGCTTCCAATAAAAAGTCACTGTGGATATACTATAAATATTTTATTTATATTTAATTCAACATGAATTTCCACCAAGTACCGTCGGTCGAATATATCAACTTTATGAGTCTTTTCAATTTTAAATTATATCTCTTTTAAATTTTCCCAGTTTACAAGTGAAATTTCATAAAATTCATTCTTAAAGATAATAAAACAAAATGGTTTAATCCACTATTTTATATTATGAATCCATAAACTTGCCTATTCCACAAAATTATTTGTTTCTTCCTTTGTGTTGTCTTTAAAGACTTTAGTTAACTATAAATATTTTGTACAACAAAGATTTTATTATTATTATTAATTAACCCCTGGAGCACCCAGTAACGAATAGGTATCCCACTCTTAAGTTTCGAGCATCCTGCAAAAGGTGGGTGTTCAAAGAAAAAAATTACATCTTAAATTCGGGGATGACATATGCCACCCATCCTGAATATCTTAATTTATTGTTGGCACAGAGAAAACAGTTTGCATGTTTAGTACATGTGGCTGGTCTGCTGGCTACCCCGCTTGTGGGATATGCTGTTCTGGTATAATAATATAGTAGATTAAACAGGGTTGTTTTACTATAATAATCATTTATATTTCATAGCATTTCATTACCATAAAAAACAATGCCTTTTCTCTTGTAAGTCCAATCCTCTTTTCAAGCAAATTTTTAAATACTATAATACAAATTAAAGCAAGTATTAAACATTATGAAAAAATACTAACAATATAATATTAAGAAAACTTGTACAGTATAATGATTTGAGCAAAATCAGTTTGAATACTTAGAAAATGGTCAACAAACGTTGCAAACAAACATTAGATTGTAATAATAAACAATAATTATTGAGCATTATTGCTGAATACAGATTTCTAAACAAACCTAATGTATATTTAGTTTATACGCTTTTAGAATAAAATGTAAGCTTGCTGACAAAAAAGTGTCCAATTTGGACAGATGCAGTTAAATAAAGAATGATCAAGAAAGCAAAGAAGGTTTACTTTACTAAATGGAGAGATGTAAGAAAATTAACTATCGTGGCATGGCAAAAATGGCATATAGAAATAATTTATGTAAGAAAAACAGTACGACAATTTATAAATCCAGTAATACTGGTGCATAGTGAGGTGATTTCTGCGAATATTTTATAGAAATTGCTAGGTTTTTTTTATAATAAAATTACACAGCAGGAAGCATAAGAGACAATATTATGCAAACAAGCAATATGTGACACAAATCAGGTACATAAACTGTCACACCTATTGTCACGCTAATATGGTCTGCTATAACACTCCGTCAATGATGTCTAGATAAATGTGTCGCCAAGTTTCGAAATCTGATATAACGCATTTTCACGAAAATTGAGTTATATATATGTCGTTGGATTTGTAATTAAATATTCTATAACCGTATAAAAATGTTTCTTTCAAAACACTCACTATTTGTAGAAAAAAAGTAAAATAAAATGATGATGAGAAAATATTCCCGCTAAATCCCTTTATTTGTCTTTTTTATCCTCTATAACTCAACCGACCAATAGGAGCTATTTTTATGTATGCAAAATGAACAGTCTATTTTTATTCAATAGCAAAATTCAAGCACATCAAAGATCACAGTATCACACAATGTCACATAATTCTTCCCAATAATGTTGCCCATGTTTGATATGATAGAATATGTTTTTTACTAACAAATGTACACTGAATTTGTGCCACATTTGTGCAAAATCAGAACATCGTACAAACTCGCTTAGAAAAAATTAGGTGTCCAAATACTCGCAAATTGACTCATAGCTGACTTCAAAATACAAATTTAAAAATCATTGTAAAAAAGTTGTTACATAAAACTATGTACAAAATTCATTCTTCACAATACAAATTTTAATTTAAAAAAAATCAGTTGCTTTGAAGTGCAGTTGATAAGCAATTCCAATTCCATTGACAATAAATAGTTATTGGTTCACATCTATGATGTAAAATATATATACAGAGTGTTAGGCAGAATGCCAAACAAACTGATAGGGTATATAGAGAAGAAAAGGCGAAATATCTTGTGAGTACTCAGAATGTATACAAAATGTTACATCATTATATTTTGTTTTATTTATCATTATAATTTATCAACCTATATTTTTATTATTTTCACAGATGTATGTCTACCGATTCCCAAAAATAAACATCACTCCCAGAAAAGGATATAAAAAATTATGAGCATTCAAATTCCCAAGAAAGGGTAGTTTGAAAGAATATTTTCATATTTAGGTCGCATTAAAAAATATTACTATCCTCAAATCTTCCAAAAACTTCTCTGAAGACTAAATCTCTTTTCCTGATGTTTAAATGCGAACTAAATATGAACATAGGTAATTGTTCAAACCGCTTATTCTTGAGACCTTGTAAGCCCATAAATTTCTGTATGTCCTTTTCTGGGAGATATTAATTTTTTGAGGATAGATATACATCTGTGATAGTTTTTTTTCTGTTGACCTGATTAATTGATAAACAAAAACAGTTACAATGTTAAATAGATAAAATTTTGCGAAAAAATCATATAAAAAATGTGACACCCTGTATACATTCTGACTACCCACAAGATGTTCCATAGTCTTGTCTACATACCCTATCAGTTTGTCTGACACCCTGTAATAACATCCTTGTACTCTCTGAAATTTGAGCCCATAATAATGTCATATTACCAGAATAAATTTAATTTAATAATTGCAAAATTAAATAGGTGTCTTAACTTTCAGTAGGGGAACCTGGGGAGGCTTGATACTATGGGAGGCATGATACACTTTAAATTTTCCACCAAGAATAATCGCAATCCATGGCCACACTAAAGATATTGGCCTGCGTGCTAAAACTATTTCCGGTTGCGAAAGATCGCAAGTGGTGCGGTGAAGTTTTGGTGCTTGACGGTTACTGTTGATTATGGTGCTGTAGTTTCAATTAGTTTATCTACTGTTTGTTGAATTTATGCTTAATAAATCTACCTTATTTCGATCTTACCAGGTTATTGAGTGATCGTTTTTGTCTGGTGAACGTTAAAATTTATTTTATATGTAAAAACAAGTGTATTTAACGTGAAAAAAGTGTTTGACGCTTCTCCGTATGAAATAATGGCGTGATTGTGTGTTACATTTTATAGGTTTCGCGCATGTGATTTATGTACCTAATTAATGGAACAGCAAAGTGTAAAACTGACTATTATACTAATTCCGTGTTTTAAAAATGTCTGAAAGTAGTATTCGCAAGTTTACAGAGAGCTATCACAATCTTACAGAATCTCACATAAACCTTTTGAAATGTTTTTCGAAAGTGAGAGTTGATTATATAAATGTATTATTGTGAAAATATTTAGTAATCTTGGATTTTCATACTTCATTGTGTACTTTCATTTTGAATTTCAGCATCAAGGATATTGTTAATGACTCAAGATTCGGTTATTAACATAACATAACCTATATAAACAATCTGATGATGGCTTAGTCAAATAAAAAATTTCAACTGTTAGTAGTACACTGCGATAATAATTGAGACTACTGAAATATCCCTAGCCAATAACTTCAAATACTCCAGATGATCTCCTCCAAGAAGAGCCATCAACTTATACATGAAATAAAATAATCATCAATTTACATATAGCACAAAGTATAACTTGTTTGATTCGCGCATCATTCCAGTTCTTCCAAAAGGCATTCATGGTATCTACATATTAAGGTTCAAGAACATAAGACATTTTGTTTTGAAAATATTTAAGAATATTAAGGAATCAATAATCAATAGAAGAAAGAAACACTTGTCTCAAATTACATAACAATACAACATGTTTAATTCTATGTATTTCCAGTCCTAAATAAGAGCGTAATGCTCTCTGTTTCGAAATAGATTATGGATGTAGAATTTTATATATTATAATAACATTTTACATCTTAAATTCAACAATGAGGTTTGCCACCCATTCTGAATGTTTTATTGTTGGCAGGGAGAGGACAGTTTGTGTGTTTATTACACTGGTCTGCTGGTCTGCTGACTACCCCACTTGTGGGATATGCCGTGATGGTATATATAGTAGTAGTATAATAACTTCGCACTTACATAACATTTTTTCTTTTTCAGGCAAGGCACCAGACACCGAGTGCAATTATGGAGTTACATAACATTTAGACGGGTTGAAAAATATTATGCTTGGAGAAAAATAAAACTTATCCAAAACTAAAGCTTAGGCAAAATTAAGTACTAGGTTTATGATAACTTGGAATGTCTTCGTTGATTGTATTTGTATATTATACTTATACCAAAAGTTGAAATTTTATCAGTCTAACGACGAAAGTACAAGAGGACTCCTGGGAGTAGAAAATATGCCGATTTTACGGCAGAAAAATTAGAAATATGTCTAAATTCTGTAAGATCCGGAGAAATGTCTCAACGAGTGGCAGCAGACCACTATGGTATAAGCGTTTCCACAATAAAAAGACGATTGAAGAATAATGTAGTAAACAAGCCGGGACATCCAGCTGTTTTTACTTTAGATGAAGAAGAGCGGGCCTTTGCCAGTCACATAGATAAAATTTGTTAATTTGGATTTCCAGTGGATGAAATGGACTTTAGGTTCATTGTTAAATGCTACCTTGATAAACAAGGAAGGTCTGTGCATTGTTTTAAAAACAACCTTCCTGGACGTGACTGGGCTAAATTATTTTTGAGAAGAAACCCACAGCTATCAGTTAGATTTGCAAATAACATTAAGAGAGCTCGTGCTGCCGAATTGACGAATTGACGAATCTGTTATTACTGAGTACATTGATAACCTGAGTGCTTTGACTCCTTAGTTCTTCTATTCTATCCTTATCCTATCCTAATATCCTTATATTCCACCAGATCGTATTTATAATTACGATGAGACTTGTATGTAGGACGATCCTGGGAGGAGCAAAATTATTTGCCGCCGAGGATGCAAGTATCCAGAGAGGGTAATTAACTCAACAAAGTCTAACGTTACCGTCATGTTTTGTGGTAATGCCGCTGGAACTTCTCTTCCGCCTTACGTTATATACAAAGCAGAACACCTCTGGACAACCTGGGTAGAAAACGGCCCAAGAGGTACAAGGTACAATAGAAGTAAAAGTGGGTGGATTGATCTGCCTATATTTGAAGAATGGTTTACAAACCACCTTCTTCCTGTGCTAAAAAAACAAGAAGGCATTAAAATTGTGATTGGAGATAATTTGTCTTCGCATCTAAGCTTGAATGTTGTTAAGTTATTCACGGAGAATTGTATAAAATTTGTCTGCTTACCCCCAAACTCCTCACATTTGACCCAACCCCTCGACGTCGCCTACTTTAGGCCTCTGAAGTCTAAGTGGAGGGATGTCTTGACCAAGTGGAAGCAGTCTGAAGCTGGAAAAAGATTACCATCTCTTCCAAAAGAACAGTTCCCTATGTTACTAAGAACATTATTGGATGATATTGCGCCTAACATGGAAAACAGCCTGAAAGCAGGTTTTAAGAAAGCTGGTATTTACCCCATAAGTAAAGATATAATTTTATCTCGATTGCCCAAACAAGATAGATACTGATCTGTTCATGGTTCACTGGAACCTTGATCTAGTTGGAGATTCTTTCTTGGCTCATCTTGAAGAGAAGAGACTTGATTTTGTGAAACCACGAGCTACAAAGAAAAAAGTCAAAGTCGCACCTGGTAAAAGCATCACTGTAAATGACATTAAGTCTCTAGAAGTAGAAGCTTCCACATCAGGGGAAAATCTTACGAAACAGAGAAAAAGGGTCAATGCAGCACCTGAGAAAAAAGCACCTCCAAAAAAAACCCCCAAGAAAAAACATCTTGATGATTCTACATCACAAGATGACGATGCTTACAGCATCCAGGATTCTGGAGACAGTGACTTTGTTTTATCTGAGGATTCCGAGGATGAAATGTTTGCTCCCACTGTTCAGTCTACTTCAACTTACTCAAAACACCTAGCATCTGATCCAATCCTTCCTAATCCCGTGCAAGGCCAAGAAGAGGATGAAGGTGAAGTCGTAATAAAAAGTTCCATTAAAGAGGGTAATTTTGTCCTAGTGGCATGGAACAATTCGTTATTTCCAGGCATGATAACGAGCTTCGACGACGATGGTGCCATTGTAGAATGCATGGAAAAAACCATTAAAGGATGGCAATGGCCAGCACAAAAAGACATTCTACACTACGTAGTGGTCTGATGTAGTGAAGAAAGTCAATCCACCAAAACTGATGAAAAGGGGGATTTCGTCAGTTCGTATATAAATGCTGATTGGAAACATATTTTGTATTAATAAACATCTGTATTAAAATAAAGATTTGTTATTAATAAAACGGTGTTAAAATATTTTATGTTTCTTTAACTCAGTCTTTGTGATGTTAATTTTCAATTTATTTCATAATTTCTGGCCACTGAAATGTTTCTCTAGAGTTTTATTTCCAGATCCCATAGGGCTTACTTGAGCCCGCCGCCCTTTTTAAATGACTTTATCAATGTAAATAATATGTGGGTCCAAGTAGCCTCAATCGAGGGGTTACTTGAACCCAATTTTCAAAAATTCACAAAAAATTTAATAAATTAAAATTTTTATTATAAAAATGCAAAAGATGATAGTAAAATATCTAAAAAGTGGTAAAAACTTGGTTATCATCACGAATTATAGATTTAGGTTATCATTTAGTCTGGAATTACAAAAAAAATATGATTTTTGGGTTTAAGTAGCCCCGATCTACGGTAGTTCATTTTAGGATTATGGAAAAACTATTGAATGCTGGATGTCGCAAGTTCAAAACTTATCTCGATTATTTCTATTTTAAATCATATTTTTGGTTATGAAAAGAGCCAAGGTATTTTTTTTACTACCCAATAAGAACTTTAAAATATAAGGCAATTTGTTTTAACAAAGATTACAAAGAAGTAATTCTGTCTTCAGGTTTTTCTCGCTTTAACTTGGTTGGTATGATTCATATATAATATATTAATAAAATATAGGCACGCTGCTTAGAATCATATTTTAAAATAATTTACTCTACTAGAGGAGTGAATAATTTAAAAATTACGGTACTAGAGGACAGATTTGAACTACACAATGCCACTTCCGGTTTGAGTACATTAATACACCGCACTACTCTCGTAAGTAGGTATTTCCGTATGCAGGCCATTTATCTAGTGTGGCCATGATCGCAATCGCTAATGTAATGGCAACATTGGATAGATTATCTATGGTCATCATTTTGACGTTTGTAGCCGTTTTCCTCCAGTTCGTTGTTTAAGTTTCGTGCCGAGTATTTTGTTTTTGATTAAAATTCGTAACATTTCGAAAGGTAAGTGTATTTTTTTGATATTTATTTCGTAAAACTCCTTTAAAAAAAAAACTTTCGTAAAATAAGATATTATTTATTTGTATATAGGTAAGTGTAAGCATATTGTGAAGTAATGGTTTGTGTGAAATAATTAATTGAATGCACTGAATAAAACGTGTAGTTTTTGTTGTTATTATACGAGGAATACAATACCATAGAATAGGTTTTGTCATGTTTACTTTTATTTTTTTGTCAAAATGACATGTAAGGGACCCTTGATACATTGCTTGTAGGGAGGTTTGATATGTGTATCAATCCTCCCCCAACAATGTATTTTAACTAGAACTTCTTCTTCTTCTTCACCTTTCTGTAGACTCAAGAGTCTGTTTTTACAGATAACTAAACCCTGTATTATTATTTGTTGTAGAATGCCATTTAAATGGAAAAGGAAGACTACCAGGGTTCCCGTGTCTCCAGAAACTATGAAGCTAGCTGTCAAAGAAATTTTGGATGGATGTAAACTTAGAACAACTGCCACCAAATACAAAATAGATAAAATGACTCTGAAGAGGTATGTTGCGAAATATAAAAAAGGGGAAGAGAAGGTGCAACTGTACCCGAACTTTTCAAGCACACAGATTTTTTCCAAGGAAGAAGAATCTAGTCTAGCGGAATATCTCTTAAAGGCAGCTAAAATGAATTACGGTCTTAAATCCAAAGATTCGAGGAAATTTGCGTATTTATATGCCGTGGAGAATAAAAAGAAAATTCCAGAGAGGTGGCATAATACAGAAGCAGCATCGTATGATTGGGTTCGTGGATTTTTAAACAGAGACAAAAATCTCTCTTTGAGAAAACCTGAACCAACCAGCCTTTCTCGCGGGATTGCGTTTAATAAACACACAGTAGACAATTTTTATAATTTGCTTCGTACGGTGTTGGAACGCGAGAATTTTACACCAGAATCAATATTCAACTGTGATGAAACAGGTGTGCAAACAGTTCACAAACCAGGCAAAATAATTTCTCAAAAGGGTCAAAAACAAGTATCTAAAGTGGACTGGTGAAAGGGGACAGACAGTTACAATTCTATGCACAATTAATGCTGTCGGAAACACTGTTCCCCCATTTTTTGTTTTCCCCCGGATTCGCGAGCAGGATTAAATGACAAATGGAGCTCCAACAGGATCAAAAGCTGGAACACATGTGAGTGGATGGATGACAGCTGAAAATTTTGAACATTATTTGCTACATTTTATTTGATATGTTAAATGTAGCCAAGAAAATAAAGTTTTGATAATTTTGGATAATCATAGTAGCCATATATTTCCCAAAGGACTCGACATATGCAAAAATAATGGAATTGTCTTACTTACGATACCTCCACATACTAGTCATAGGCTACAACCGCTGGACGTTGGCGTGTACGGACCATTTAAGTCGTATTACAATCAAGCTTGTGATGATTTTATGGCGTCAAATCCTGGTCAGACCATAACTTTGAAAGATATTGCAAAGTTGGTTGGCACTGCATATCAAAGAGCCTTTACTAAATCAAATATTGCAACAGGGTTCTCAAAAACTGGCATTTTCCCATTTAATTCACAAATTTTTGATGATCACGATTTCCTAACTTCCAAAGTAACAGACCGACCGATTCCTTCTTCCCTTGAATGTACACCGGAACGTAAAAACCAGGACCAACATGTCATGCCAAAACATTCAAATGAACAAACACCTACGGTTGAGCCTATTGCAGGTCCCTCACATTTATACAAATCTCCAGAAGACATAAAAGCTCTTCCTCAAGCTCCCCCTAGAAAACAGAAATCATCAGGTAGAAGACCTATAAAAACAAAAATTCTGACAACACTCCCAATATGAACGAAATTAAAGATGAATTCATTAAACGACAGGATAAGAAAAACACAATGAATTTCAAAAAAAATATTCTACATGACCTCGCAACACCTAAGAGAACAAGAAATATTAAGAGACAAAAAATTATTCAAGAGGAATCAGAATCCTCAATTTCGATTGATTCATCATCATCGAGGAAATGACCGATATTGAGGATGAAATAGAAAATGAGACAATAGAGGAAAATTTTGTGAAGGGTGAAATCGATGCCGATGACTATGTTTTAGCCAAATTTACAACAAAAAAGACATTAAAGCATTACGTAGGAAGAGTAATTGAACGAGGAGAAACAGATTGTTTGATAAGATTTATGAGAGTTAAGAAGCCCTCATACCATTTTATTTATCCGGATGTCGAAGAAATTTTTTAATGGGAAATAAATAACTATTTAAAGACATATTTGTGTTCCTTGTTTTTCTGTATCAAACCTCCCATGCTATGGGAGGTTAGATACATTTTACCACTTCCGAAATGTTATTGAAAATCTCTAACTGTATTTATTACTGAATGATTTTAATTCTTTGCTTTCAAATGTAATACCATAGTCTTTGTAAAACGCCTGGAATGCCCTTTTGGAAGTCAATACGAAATCTGATATTTGAGTTCATATGTTAAGTGTATCAACCCTCCCCAGTTTCCCCTACTTAAGTAAAATAATCAAAATTAGATATTTACATAAATGAACTCGTCAATAACCAAAATAATATTCAACAACATAATATAGTTATCACACAAGTAGAACAGTGAATGTGTGGACAGAAATGTGTTGCAATATCTTAGCTAGTAATATGTCTTAAAAACTAAGCACGTTATAAAAAATTATCACAAAAGCTTTAGATTACAAAACTTTATACTAATCCACTTCATCATCAATCGAAGAAAAATGTGAAAATTTTGTGAAGCCCAATGGTCCCAACATGTTCCCTGCGGGACCTGATCCACCCATTTCTTCTTCTAAACTCTGTTTAATATTCTTCAAAGCATTTTGTTCTACATTAACTCTTCCAGATGGAGATTCTGTTGTATCAAATGATTTAGCAACTTCAGTACCGGCTAATTCTGCATCCATCTGCTCCATATATTGTCTCATAATTTCTTCTTCTTTACTCTCCGATGTTGCCAATTTGTGGATATGTGTCTCAATCTCATCATTACTTCCACATTCACTGACATCTGAATCTGATTCAAGATCCCAGTTATCATCAGGTATAACGAGATCTAAAATATTCTGAATTGCACTCGAAAACTGATCAGCATCAAAATCAATTTTTGTTTTACTCGGTGAATCTTGCTCTTTCGTTTCTTCATCTTTCACCTTCGATAATGGATTATTTGCTTGATTTTTCTTCTTCTTTATTCCTCTCTTTGGTCTTACAGGTATATCTTGATAAAATGGATCACTGCTGTCAGCTGGAAATTCAACTCCATCAAGACTCGACTGACATTCCAAAAATTCACTTAATGTTTTGGAAAATTCAGATGCTTCCGTATTACCATTAAGAGGCATGAACTTCTTTTTGCCATATCTCTCTTGCATCATATTCTCCAACTCTTTAGGATCTACACACAGCCATTTATCATCGTCATCTTCAGGCAACTGGGCCTCATTGTCACGGAATGTTTGCTCATTTACATCTAACTCTCTGAGAAGATTCAAAACTTTCTTTCCCAATTGAGGTCCCATTTTAACAAAATCTAAATTATTTCTAAAATATTCTTCAGCCTTTGCAAGTAAATCATTGTAAGGTTTAGAATCTTCCAAAAAGTCTTGAAAATAGTTTTTATTCTTCAATGATTGCACATAATCTTTCCAAGCTTTGTTGTTTGAAATATCAGATTCTGTCGTCCCTGCCTGAGAAATTAATATTTCAAAGCCACAAGCCAACTTTGCACCTAATGTATGAGATTTATTTTGAGGAGAATTAGCTGCTGGTAGGTTCCAACCAGTTCTTCGATCTGGTGTAAAATTATTGTGAGTCAACATTGCATATAAAGACCTTGTAAATGTTACAGATGTATTGACTCTATTTTCTGGTGGAAAGTACCTCATAGCTTTACACACTTTCATATCAATAGGATCCCGATTGCAGAATGCTTGAACAGCGGCAGATATTAAACTAGGATCTTCTTTAAGCAATGTTGCAACACCGACAGGAGTGAAAACAGTTGTTCTGTGTAAGTTCAACTTAACTTTGTCAGGAAATTCGTCAATCTGTTTGAAAATATCTTTCTGAATAGATTTATTAGCAACATGAAAATCTCTGTAGGAATATATCATTTCCAAAGCATTGCTTACTGTTATTTCTGAGACATCTTCACAATTGTCAGGCTTCACCAAAATCATTTCTCCTCTATGTAAAAACACCTGAAACATATTAAAAGAAAACTATTTAACATATTTGTTTATCAGAAAGAAATAACTCTGCCTCAAGTAATGTCATTTTAATGTATCAATTTAATTACATTTAAGTAGGTAACTATATTGAAAAAACAAATTACAAATTATTCCTAATCTACAAGTTAACTTTCGGAAATAAAAATGTATGCAGATATATAACAAAAATGACTAGGTATTCAAAATACTGATTTATTATGACTCAATAACTATATACAAGGACACTTACCCTATTAGAACAATTGATTGGTGTGGCCCAGGTAGGCAATGAGTTGGCAGCCTCAATGAGTAAAAATTCACCATCAGCATCCACCACTCTCGACACCAGGGAAGGAAACTTTCTTGTAATCTCTTTCAGTAAATATACAATAAACCATTCGTCGTCTATATTATCCCCGAAATGGCAGATCCCGTAAATGTGAGAAGGCAAGTCTAAAACAATGATACAAAATTAGTGAAGAAAAAATTATGGGATTATTCTATGTACTTCAATTTTTGTTCATTTACAGCACTTACCATCAGTTGAACCAACATATAGAGCTTTAATATTTCGTGGTCTGATGTGTATTTTAAAAGGATCTCTATGCCAAATATAACCTTTAGACATTGATTCAACTAAGTCACAAACATCCTGGAAAAGTTTATCAATAATTTCATCCCCCTTTTCGGCATTATTTGTTACTGGAAAAATAAAACATTCAACGAAATCTTCCTCTCTTGTGTAACTAAAAGAAGTTGACTCCATAATTTTTAAAATGCGTATTTAACTTATCGATCTGGTAATAAAAATAGAAACAAAACGCTAAACTAAAATTGAGGTTATGCAAAATATAAACGATTTTCCGCAACGCCCAAACGTCAAAATAATCTGAAACGTCAAACGAGCATTGCCAT
Source organism: Athripsodes cinereus (assembly GCA_947579605.1). Lineage (NCBI taxonomy): Eukaryota > Metazoa > Arthropoda > Insecta > Trichoptera > Leptoceridae > Athripsodes > Athripsodes cinereus. The sequence continues at coordinate 22,452,333 of OX388314.1, forward strand.
TGTTCCGTCTTCCATAGATATAAAAGAGTTATTTAAATATATAAATACTTAATTTTCTTGAAATTAATAATTCAATATGCAAAATACATAAAACGAACTAAAAATATACACGAAATGAATGAGAGATTGTTTAAAGCGAAACAAAATAATCATCTTTTATTTATTTTGTGGTTTATCACGTTATTGCTCCAAGTGGCCATGAGTAATGGCAACAAAAGCTTATCAAATTGACGTTTATTATTGCAAGCCAAAATGTCAGCCCGGGGTGGGTGAGGGGTTAAGTTTTAGCTTGATTTCTAAAAATAATTCTAATTATAATATATCTGGGTCGTAGTTTTAAGCTTGTGACAGCGATTAAATAATGTTAAGTTGAGTGTTGTGTTGTAAATGTGGTTGTACAAATATTATTCACCTTGATAAAAATTTGATCCCTAGTAATTAAACTTTAGTGCAATATGACCTCTCGCCTTACGATATTGGAACAATGGCAAATATTTTACGTAATATATGGATCAGATCATATCGCACATATGCAATTATAGGAATAATAATATTAATTATACAAATATATTTGGCCTACAAGTTTATACCCAGTGATGCACAAGGAGACTCCAGTAACAGTAAGAAATCTCCTTACAAGAAGTTTTCAAACTTTGTGGAGTATGGAGAAAACGGAGGAGTCTCTGCTAGGAAATCTAAAGATGGATTTGTCATTGATGATGAAGATAACCCTGGAGATATGGGCTCGGTTAAAAGGAAACAAAATGTCAATAAAGAGGTGACGAAGTATATCCAAAATTATAAAAACAATAGTGTTCTGCATTTAGAAGAATTAGATTTTATTCCGCAATGTGAGATTAAAGCAAAGGAAGCAATATCAGCTGTTCACAGAGCTAAAACACAAAAGTGCAAACAACAGATTATTAATGTGACTTGTGCCATTCAAAATGGTCAATTTTATGAAGAATATCTTCCAAATAGCTGTCCTAACAATGAGAGTACATATAAAAAGCCTCTAGGATGTTTTAAAGATGAAAAGAACTTTAGGTTATTATCAGGGTATTATGCTAATTATAAAGAAAGCAACAGTCCGGAGTATTGTACCAATATGTGTCTACAAGGAGGGTTTCCATACGCTGGAGTCGAATACTCGTAAGTATGATTAACATTTTTTCTCACAAATTGCTATTTATTATTTAATACATTGTGAGACCAAATCTGTAACTGCCATCCCACAGACTTCTGTGATGATGATGGTGACATGATGATTTATTTCTTTGGCACCATTTCAAGGGTGCTGGTTTATTACTAGATATCAATTACTTGAAATCTATTCTTTATGCAGTAGGTATTATAGCTCTGGTCTACATATATTCAGTAAAGATTCCATGTTCATCCATACAAAATATGCAAAGGTCAATGATGTTCATTATTTGTGGAAATTTATTAATCCACATTATCCACATAATACTCTATTGAGAATTATCTTGCTTTGTTTTTGTATAATAGTTTATTTTTAATAGTTTGTTTTTTTATGAACAAAATAAATGTATTTGTCAAAAGTCAACTTTGTGTTTTACAGAACTGAATGTTTTTGTGGTGAGGTAACGCCACCATCAGCATCCAAATTGGCTGATTCTTCCTGCAACATGAAATGTCCTGGGAATCTCAGACAACTTTGCGGAGGATACTTCACCATGAATGTTTACCAGACGGGAATTACAAGTATGAATTTCAACCAGCAATATTTAATGAAGTTCAACTTATAGGCAGGCAATTCTTTGTAGAGATTCATTATAATAAGGAATCAAAATGAAACATGTTGTTAAGTAATTACTTGACTTCATTACATATACAAACCCACTTTCAAAAGATTCCCCTCATTGTCACAGATTTAGCAAAACTTCATCCGGGCTTCCAAGAAATTCTGCTGAATCTGACGATGATGGCAGTTTGCAAATATAATTAAATATAAAACGGAAGATGGGAAATATAAGCTTTTAAGAGTATGATTATTTTTTCCAAAGTACGCTATTTCCTTTGAAATCAAGGTCGAAAAGTATTTGATAGCCTGTAGGCCTAGTTAAAACACATTTTAACGTTACGTTTTCGTTCGAATGTAGACGATGTTGCGAGAACGTGACAATATTCATAGCTACTTGGGTATTTTAGCTACGAGAATTGACACGTTCTCACAACGCCGTCTACATTCGAACGAAAACGTAACGCTAAATGTGTTTTGACTACGAGCCCTGGTAGTAAGATCTGGGATTTTCAGTTGACAATTCCCAGATTCAATTTCTCTTGATACAGACCTACCCCACCTTCATAAATATATTGTTATATGTTATAAATATATGTCAGAGTATTTGAAGTATATTTTGGTTATATTCTAATCCAGGTTGATCTTTAAAAAATTTATCTATTTCAGAATTTGTTGCACAGACTGCCGCAGTCACAACAGATAGTACTGTTACTCCAGTTCGTATCGTATTTCTTCTGACCCTTAATGGCCGGGCAGTGAGACAAGTTAGAAGACTTATCAATGTTCTCTATGATGAAAGACATTATTTTTATATTCATGTTGATGCTGTAAGTATTATCAATTGTTTAACATAGTTTTTGTACCTAATAATCAAATTTTTCGGAAGTGGAGTAACCAGTTGGACTATGTAACTGCAATGCAGTGTGCGTACAGGTCATCCTCTTTGTACCACAAAAAATACTACTACTGTACCATCACAACATAACCCACAAGTGGGGTTGCCAGCAGACCAGTTGCATATAATATCTAAAAATTCAAGTTATCCTCTCTGTGCCAATTAAAATTAATACATTCAGGATGGGTGGCAAACCTTATCGCCGAATTAAAGGTGTAAAATGTCTAATTTTGAGAAAAGAATAAGAGACCGATTCTTTGTCGGATGCTCCGCAGATAACGACAACGCAAAGAATTTAAAAAGAAAATTTCAAATTTAGGGGTATATCTCATTGCTATTTTTAAATTTCTTATTAAATATTTGTTAAATACGTGTTAACTTGAGTAATTTTATGAAAATAAATTCATATTCATAAAGTTCAATGACTCAATTGAGAATTAAGTATTATTTGATTACGCGTGAATAAATATCAATTTTCTATAACAATAGTTGTAGAACTCTCTCATTCTATATAAATTAATGCAACAACAGTAATCCTAAGAATTTCATGCTTACCAAGTACTTTTTATTTGTTCACAGAGACAAGATTATTTATACCGAGAACTACTTTCCCTTGAAAAACATTATCCAAATGTTAAACTTGCACGAAAAAGATTCTCAACAATCTGGGGAGGAGCCTCTTTGCTAGAAATGCTCTTAGCATCAATGGCTGACTTGTTGACATGCAATTGGAACTGGGATTTTGTTATTAATCTCAGTGAAAGTGATTTCCCTGTGAAATCTTTAGAGAAATTAGAAGAATTCTTATCAGCAAACAAAGGAAAAAACTTTGTCAAGTCCCATGGAAGAGAAGTGCAGAGATTTATACAGAAACAAGGGCTGGATAAAACCTTTGTCGAATGTGATGTTCACATGTGGAGAGTCGGTGATAGACGTCTACCGTGGGGCTTGCAAATTGATGGTGGAAGTGACTGGGTCGCTTTAGATCGCACATTTGTTTCATACGTAGCCTCACCAAAGAAAGATACACTAATTTCTGGTTTATTAACCGTCTTCAAACACACTCTTCTCCCAGCTGAATCTTTCTTCCACACAGTCTTAAGAAATTCAAAGTTTTGTAACACATACATTGACAATAATTTACACGTCACTAATTGGAAAAGGAAACTAGGATGTAAATGTCAATATAAGCATGTCGTGGATTGGTGTGGATGTTCACCAAATGACTTCAGAATGGAAGATTGGCCTCGATTACAAGCTACAGAACAACGACAGTTGTTTTTCGCTAGAAAATTTGAACCGATCATTAATCAAGCAATAATATTAAGAGTAGAACAGTGGATTAGTGAACCTATGATGGAACACATACCAAATTTAGATGCTTACTGGCAAAGTGTATATCATTATGCTGATCTAAGTCCTCCACCAGATGATGGATTAATTACTGTATCAGCCAGCGTGACAAGGCATAATGCTAAAATGTTATCGGAAGTTGGGTGTAAAATAGTGCCAAGAAAAATATTAGAAGTCACTTCATATCATTTTGGAGATGTGTTCAAAGGTGATCTCATATTGCACGAAGCGGAGGTCGAAGGTATAGGAACCATTAAATTAGAGACATGGTTTAAACATCAACATCAATTACAAGTTAATAGAGTGGTTAAGATATCTTCAAGATTAAAAACGTTTGCCGTTAGTTCAGAATACGACCAAAAGGAACAAATATTTAGGAATTTAGCCAGAACTCTCGGTCCTTTTTCTGAACCTTCCCTTATGTTCCATTTTATACCTGATATTGATGAACCTCTTTCGTCTAGTAATGTTACAATTTTATGGTTGGACCCAACAGGGAATGTGGCAGATTTAAATGAATTACATATCGAAGATGGAAATGTTATTAATTTTTTGAAACCAAGTCTCAAAACACCTTTACTACCTGGGATGTGGAGTTTAAAAATGATAGAAAATAATAAATTAGCGGCTTTAACTCAATTTTTAATTACGCCTCTCCAATTCATGTCAGGAAGTGAAATATCTCAACAAGAAATTTCGATGGTACATGGAGGACCGATAACATTATATCCGGACTTTTCTAGTCAACTAAACAACTTGAAAGCTTTTATTCCAAGCAATACAGAGAAGGCTGCTTTGCATTTGAGATCAGAAGCAAATGCAAAAAGATTCGGCTTAGATTTAAAAGAGTGGATCGATGGACTTGTATCAAAATTTTATAGTGTATTAGGAACATGTATTGTGACGAAAGAAAAAGACAAAGTTAAGTGTGACAAAATGTATTTAGAACCATGTCATTCCACTAGTTGGAGTTCTTTTGCTCCGGATCCAAAGACATTCAAAGATAAAATATATAGAAACTCTAAATAATAATGTGTTTTGTATAAATATATATTATTAGAAACCAGATTATATGCAAATTAGAAAGGCTGAAATTAGAGGAACAACGGCAGAACCGGATAGTGGAGCACAACTGGACACATTGGAGATCTCTGTTCTGATAACATCGTTAAATCATTTGTGTGGAATCATTTTTCAAACACTTTTTTGACGATTTCAGTTATTTGACTTTTTTTTCTGGAAATATAAATACAAATAAAAATATTAATTACCCCTGCAAATTTTTATTGTTGTATGCAAAAAAAACTATAAAAATAGGACAAAATATTCACTGTTTCCATATAATCTGGTTTCTTACTATTAAACTTGTTCCAAAGTTTTTATCAAGCAATTATTGATATTGTTAAGTATAATAATATAGAAATGATATTTTTCTGCAATCTGTTATGAATGTATGTAAATTTTATTGTACATAGTATTTGGTTAAGGTAAATAGATTATTATTATAAAAATTAGTAATGACGCTAGAAAATCCTCAAATAGTGTAATTACGATGAATTGACCTCTTATAGGTTCATAGCAATATCATTGAATCTATTGTGACTTATTGTATATAAGTAATGAATATTTTTGTCTTTAATATAATGGCTACATGAACGTCTATAGCCTGATATAATAATAGTTGTGCAATTTATTTAGTAATATTCATTTTAATGACGGCCACATTGCTTTATTCTTTGTCTTCAATCTTAACAATTTTTTCCATAGACAAAAATTTATTATTGTGTTTATTTATAATTTATATAAATAAAAATTTATATAAAAAAATAAAATATAAAAATATATTTACTGCCGGTTCCATAAAAAAATAAATATTTCGTGAATAAAAAATCTGCAATAATTCTATTAGTTACTATGATTACTACTGCAATTTTTTACTACTACTACTTACTACTGCAAAATTTAAAGGAACTTATTTACTATGTACACGGCCATTACAAATGTGCACTACTTTTTCTCACCTAGTCAAATTTTATATCTGCTTTTTGTTATCTGTTTATTACCTACAATTATTTCAACAAAAATAATTATATATATATATATATATAATGCATAAAACCACTAGCTAGGACTTTCATCTTTTTTTAACTATCCAAATAATCTGTGATACTATTTTCTCACTTAATATCAACGAAGTGTCAAAATAAAATTTGACATTAAACATAATCACTACAGAGAACTTACGTTGGGCATTAATTTTACAGGCTATAGACGTTTAACACTGACTAAAGTGTAGCCGCAACAAAATATTATAAATGAAATTATCTATGAAATCTATTTTGAATGAAATTATTTAACTAGTAAATTGATTTTTGACTTTATTTTATCAGATTTTGAAGTAATATTGTAAATTACTTTGTTGTTAAATTGTTCATTTTGAAATTTTCTATTGTCTTGTTCAGTTTTTATCCATCCTAGATTCTCTCTCTTTACGGTGTATTTGCTGACTGCCATACTTTAATACTATACAACCTTATTATTCTTCCTACGAACACTGGAGAAAAACCAGTTTCTTTCTGACAAAATTATTTGTGTCTTTCCACCAATTTTATGCTGATAAATAGGGGTCTACAACTCCTGAGATATCCGGGTGTGAGGTGGGACTCTCTTCTATGTCCATCTATACATACCATTTATTGAGCTATCCAAGTTTTTAGTGTAATATATTCCTAGCATTTGTATCTTGTTTTTGGAAATAATACACTGAAAACGGGGGTATTATTGTCAAAAAAAAATAAGTATGATATTGGATATTCAAAACAAAGTGTTTTATAAGATTATTTTTGAAATTTGTAGTTTTTTACTCAATATTATTGGGCACAAAATTTTAAATAATTTGAATACATTAAGTTTGAATGTAATGATTTTGTAAACTCGTATATTTTTTAACTATATTATTGTATGTATATTTGTTTATACAAATTTGTTATGTTGGTATTACTCATATACGGAACAAACATAGTTTTATAATTTTTGCCATATTATATTTTGCATGTTAGTTTTTAAACATTCCACGCTTTTATCATTTGGTACAGATGAAAACTTAAATGGCCAGTGAAATAATAGATGTTTTATTTAAAAATGTACGTAATTGAAATACAAAATCTCACTTGAATGTTCCTGATTTTTATTGTTTTAAAAATAATAAGATTTTTGTTGTAAATTGTGAAGGAAAGTAGTATTTAACTAAGAAAAACAACACTGTTAATTTATCAAATTATTTTTCTTGAATATTATCTAAAAATTTCAAAAATATCCATACTAATTGGATAAAAATGTTTTTATAGGCAATATTTCCATTATATACTTTTCCATCCAATGAATTCTTGGATCATCGAATTATCAGCATTTATTTTCTTATATAACAGTGAATATACAAAATTTCAGTACATATTTGTTTACCTATATATTTGTAAGCCTAGTTTGAGTTTAATGCCATCATGAAATAAGTAATGACATCATTACATTGTCCTAAGTATCTTCTCTCTGCAGAGCTATAACATATTCAAACATAAGTGAAATCATTTCACATAATTTATGTTAGTGTCAAACTCATACTTGCTACACCTTTTTAATTCTCAATTTTTTTTAAGTATTCCTTAATTTTTGACAGTTGGTATCCATGTCGTAAAATTCTTTAATCATTTGTGAATAAAAGAATTGAAATACTCCTTATTGGGAGAAGTGGAATACCACTTTTGTCTTTTATGGAAAGATTCTTTTTTTAGATGAGCATTTGTATCTTCATTTAATCCAAAGAGCAAAAAATGGTTGAGATGCCACTACTGTTTACTCGTGGTATGCCGAGTCATTTTTATAAATGATATCTCTAGTATTAAGTTAACCACAGTCAAATTTCAACATTGAGTTCGTCGGTAGCCTGGAGGTGGAGTCTCGGCCTCGTGAACAAGGGGTCCGTGGTTCGATACCAGGTGCCACAAGCTTTTAGTAGCTTACTGTGAAAGGTGTATAAAGCTGTATTTAAGTTTATAACAAAAACTCAGATACATATTTTAAATTCAAACAAAAAAAACATAGCTTCATAATATTATGTGGGTAACTTCATACTAGAGATGTCACTCAAAAGTTTGGAGTGGGATTTTTAACCCTTTTTCTCTTTATTATTACTTGCTCTTTGGATTAATAAATCTTTTTTACCCTATTATTTAATTAATGTTTTTTTATTATATTTACGTATCCCAATGACTGTTTTATTTCTAGTGCCATAGTTTTTGTTAATAAATGATTATATTTCATTTACAAAAATGACATTTTATTTTATATACTTACAAAACAAATAAATATATCTCCAAAAATCCCTGATGATTTCACCAATATCTAATTTCGTAGCACCCTGCTTTTAAAAATTTATTTAATAACAAAAACACTTTTATGTAAGTTTTTGAGTGTCCTGTAAAAGCAGATTTTCGTAAAATCTCACGTACAAGACAAGTAACAGCTATAGTTCAGCTTTTTTTTATTGGTACGGAAAACACAATTTGAATTAATATTATGAGCAGTTGGTCTGCTGGCTACCCCTCTTGTGTGATATGCCGTAATGGTATAGAAGAAGTAGCAATAGGTAGTTGTATATTATTTCCTCAATATAATAGTAATGAAGGCAAACTTAGACATAAAATTTAACTCTTCGCCCGCCAACGTATCACCGGTGATATCACAAAAAGCAGTGTCCTGTGCGCCAACGTCGCACCGGTGATATCGGTGACTAATTTACATTGTATTATATCTATATATAGGTATACTAGTATAGAAATCAACTGTGTGTATTCTTCACACAATAGGCAACAGTATTATAAAATCCATGTCACAATATAATAAAATATCAAATAAACGTCGAAATATTATGTGATTTACGATTGTTTGTTTTGTCACGGCGTATAATACATACCTAGGTTTACCATATTGCGGCGGGCTAAAGGTTAAACAATAAACAAGTTCTTTTTCAACAAAAAATTACAGCAGATGTACTTCAGTGAGTATAAAAGCATTTTACAGTATTAAGTAATACTTTTCCAAGCCAGAGTAGTGAAAGGGAAAATGCGAATGAAACAAGGGATGAAGATATAACTATGGATGAGGTTAAGAATGCATTGAAAAAAGCGAAGAATGGCAAAGCGGTTGGGTATGATATGATCTCTACGGAATTCATCAGTCTGAGTGGGCTGAGGACTCTCGAATGGTGTCATGCACTCTTTAACCAGTGTTGGAGGGAAGGTTGCACGCCAGAAGACTGGCGAAAAGCTGTGATATGCCCTCTATACAAAGTAAAGGGGTCAAGACTAGAATGCGGGAGTTATCGGGCTATCAGTCTGCTGAGCTCGGTGGGGAAACTGTATGCAAGAATATTGATTGAAAGAGTTCGAAAAGTGACTGAGACGAATGTATGGGATGTGCAAGGTGCCTTTCAGAGTGGTAGAGGATGTGTGGACCAGATCTTCTCCCTGCGAATGGTGACAGAGAAGCTCCTGGAGAAACACCAGAAGCTTTTCTGCGCGTTTGTTGATCTAGAAAAAGCTTATGATAGAGTAGATCGTGAGAAAATGTGGCAAGTATTATCAATGTGTGGGGTGGATAGTCGGCTGATTCGCGCCATTGCGTCCCTATATACAGGAAGTTCTGCGTGTGTTAGAGTGAACAATAACCTGTCAGAGTGGTTCACACTGACAAAAGGAGTAAAACAAGGGTGCGTGATGTCGCCATGGCTTTTTAACCTATACATTGATCATTGTATTCGTCCATTGAAAGAAATGAATGTAGGTGTTGATATGAATGGGATGAATGTAAGAGCGTTAATGTTTGCCGATGATTTGGTATTGATGGCTGAAAGTGAAAGTGATCTACAGCGAATGATGTCGTGTGTGTATGAAAATTGTGCGATTAATGGATTGAGAATGAATGCAAAAAAGACAAAAATTATGGTGTTTGAAAGAGGAAGTGAGAGAACAGTATGCCAGATAATGATTGACAACGAAGTGTTAAAGCAAGTTGACGAATGTGTGTACTTAGGTAGTTTGTTCACGAGAGATGGGAAGTGTGAAAGCGATATTGAAAGGAGAAAAGTTGCTGGCAATAAGGTAAATGGTGCAATCCGACCAATAATTGCAAATAGAAACATATCCACCACAGCTAAAAGGTTGGTGCACTCTGCTATCTTAGTGCCAACACTTATGTATGCAAGCGAGACGTGGACATGGTTAAAGAAGGATGAAAGTGGCATAAATGCAGTGGAAATGAGATCGTTGAGAAGGATGTGTGGTAAAAGTCTGAGAGATCGTGTGCGTAACAGTGATATACGAAAGGAATGTGGAATGAAAGTTGGTGTAATAACAAGGATGAATGTAAATAAGTTAAGATGGTTTGGACACGTTGAAAGAATGAATGAGGACAGAATGACTAAAAAGATATATTTGGCTGAGAGGAATGGTGCTCGGAGACGTGGACGTCCGAGGATTAAATGGCAAGATCATTTAAATCAAATCCTACAGGACGGTCACGTGTTGAGCACATTGAACAGGAGAGCATGCATGAGGAATTGTATGACAGTGACGGAAGCGAAAGATGTATGCAAGGATAGAAGGAAGTGGCGCTCGATCCTTTCTGCCTACCCCGCGAGGGAAGCGGCGTGATGGTATGTATGTATGTATGTATGTAAGTAATACTTTTAATCAAAGTTGAATATCGACTCATTAATCTGTCCATTGTTAATTTACGAAGTAAAAAAATTAATAACTTCAAAAATTAAATCCGTTAATTTTTGAGGTCCACTGAGAACTGAGTTTTTTTATGCACTAACTTTTTGAAAAATGTCTAGGTCCTTCTTTTAGCTCCCCGGCGCCCTGAAATCAACTGTGACAATTCAAGTATGTAATATAACTTGGGCTACATATTTAAAAAAATAAAAAATAACCGATTTACCGATCATTTTTTTGGGTTAACGATTAACAAATTTGAACTTTTGATTAATGGAACCCAGTTCTACTTTTGATCAGAGATTATTATTGAAAGTTTATCTCGAATAGGAATAAAACAATCAATTGCTTTATTAACATTTATTAATATGATAGCAGTACACACTTAAAATTAATAATAATTCCATGTCACCATTAAACTCAAATACATACCTACATCTATAACAATGAATCATCAATAAAGTCAAGAAAATAATTAACAAATTAATATTATTATAACAACTCTAGTGATATATATACATATTATGCGAAACATTCACAGTACATATCGTTTGTGTCAAAACATTTGATGACACCAATAATTATTATTTGAAATGCATGACAAATTTACATAGAAATAGTGCATTTTGAAGTGATCAAATTTCAATTGAATTTTAAATGTTAACTTTATTACATAAGACAATTTTAGTGATAATATTACTTGTATAAGAATAACAGGCTGCAAATACCTATTTTTTAAAAGAATTCTCGTTTTTAATAAGTCTTAACTAAATTGACAAGATAGGTTAATAATTAGCATTCACCTCATTGCTATTATCTGTTCTTTAGCAATTTCCAAAAGCTTATAAAAATCTGCAGAAAGATGTGATCTCCAGTAACGGCATCGTCCCCAAACTACAGCTGGGAAATTTGGAGACGTAATTCCTTGTAATATACGAGCAACAGCCCTTCCTGTGAATGTGCAGTCACGATATGTAGACAATAAACCTCGTACATCTGCGATCACTTGCTGTTTAATCACAGACCGTTCTTCTATAACAATATCATCATTCCAAGATGAGTTACGTGCAAAGTAATTGCGAATCATTCCTTTTAATTTGTCCGATGATTGTGAACAAACATCTTTATTTTTGTCTTCTGAACATTCAAATATTGTAGGGAACGAAACATTAGACATAGCTTTAAATACTTCGTGAAGTTGGTATAACCCAGCTTTTTCCTGTAACTGTGTTCGATCAAATAAAGAATCTAGAGCCGCATCTAATTCTGCAGATGTAAGATCGCCAGGAGATTTAACTCTGAAACCGAGAGTGTTGAATTCTACTCTAAGAAGTGACTTTTTTGATTTTCCATTATTTTTCTCCCATTCCAAATTTTTCAAATGATATTTTACAACTCCGCTCTCCCAACCAATGGCTGCGGCAACTTCTATAACGCAAAACTCTAGAATTCCAGATTTAGACAGGACATTTCCTTTTTTCTTTTCTAATGCTATGGCCATAGCTAATGGTGGACATTTTTCCGCTGCTTTTATTATGGCCGAAACTCCACCATATGATGAAACTTTGCACATGATGTAAACGTTACTCAAAACTTTTGCATACTTTTTCGAGTGCAACTCTAAATAACACAGAAGTGTTGAAATATTTTCTGATGGAATATCTAGCTCGGACACAGTTTCATCAACAGAGAATGCCACCTCGTGTCCTTCACATTTAGTGATCGAGGAGTCTGAAACCTTTTGAATAATTTTGTTACAGCCACAAGGTAGAAATACTTTTTGTAAAAGTTTTCTTATACTATGTCGTTCAATAGAGTTAGCGTGAATGTGTCTTAATAATTCATCTTTATCTTTGTATTCGTTATCAATAAAAAGATGACACTGCGCTGGCAATCCATCTCTCCCTGCTCTACCGACTTCTTGCACATAAGACTCAAAACTACTCGGCATATTATAATGTATTACACCACGAATATCAGACTTGTTGATTCCCATCCCAAAAGCCACCGTAGCAACTACAATTCTCAATTCGCCGGCCATAAACGCCTGTTGGACTCTTTTGCGTTTTGCAGCAGACATGCCCGCATGATATGCTTCTACTACCCAGTTGAATCTCTTTCGTTTCTTAATTTCTTTTGAATCCTCCGCAAACACTGGTCTACAGTCTTGCATTGAAGATCTTAACAAACTGGCCACTCTCTCACACTCATCTCGCCTTATGCAGTATACTATAATTGAATCACACTTGGCAAATCTTTCAGATTTCAAAAGCTGCAATAAAGCTGGATCTCTTTGGAAATCCCTGGAAACTGTTAGAACTAAATTGTCAGGCAATGGTTTGTTGGTTATTACACTTTCGATTCCATCTGGTATATTCAAATGTTGGACAATTTCGGCAATAGTTGGTATAGTTGCGGTGGCTGTCAATCCCAAAATACATTTAACACCTAATTTCTCTCTCAGCACTCTACATATCATGAGATAACTTGGTCTAAAATTATGACTCCATTGCGATACGCAATGAACTTCGTCTATACAAGCAAATGCGATAGGTGGTAACTGTCTTAATACTGCTCCGAAACCCGTAGACCTTTCACCAGCAACAATAGCTTCAGGAGATACTAACAATATATGAATTTGTCCGTCTGCAATCAGTTGCATGATTTTATCCCTTTGAGTAGGTGATTGATTGGTGTGCAAGCAAGCAGCCTGTAAGAATCCAGGCATATTTACAACCTGATCCTCCATAAGAGACACTAATGGAGATATAACAAGAGTGACACATTTGTTATTCTTGGCATACAGATAAGCTGGCAACTGATAACATAAAGATTTGCCACTTCCAGTTGATAACGTTACTAGTGTTGAAAGTCCACTGAGAATTCTCATAATTGCAGTTTCCTGTCCGTTTCTAAATTCTGAATGTCCAAATAAATGTAGCGCTTCTTTTACTTCATCCGGAGTAGGTATAAGATGCTTTTCAGAGGATAATGGGAACACTGGATTTATAGATTCTTGACATTGTGTAGATGTGATAGGTGTCGATGCAAGAAGTTTTATAAATGTATCAGGAATTTTATGGATACCTCTAAAAGCCAAATCAATATCTAACTTAGGATCATCTTTCGAAGTATGAGAATTATTTGTCTCTATGCATTCAAAGGCAACATTTTCCAAAAAATTTGATGATTCAGGCTTATTTTTCATCTCTTCAGCTTCTTGAATTGATAAGAAGGGACTTTTATCTTGACAATGTTCTAATGGCAAAAGACTTTCACCTTTCCCAGCTTTACAATACCTTGACATGTGTCCGGGCTGACCGCATTTAAAACATTTGAAAACTCCGCCTTCTGGAAATTCTGGTCCACTATGTAACATCTTCTTTTTGTTCTTCCATTGCTGTTTTTTAAACTTGGAGAAGTTCATTGACTTCTTACCTCTAACGTAGACTTTCTTTTCTAAATTCAAACTTACAAAATTATCATTCAGAGTGCCATCTTTAATCTTCTTTAATAATTTATCTTCCGCAGTAATGGGAACTTCTTTATTTTTATCTTTCCCTGCAGTTTGAGGCACATCTAAAGCAGCTGCGAGACTATCAACTAAGTTATGTTCTTTTAATATTGATGAACTGATCGGGAATCTGGGATATGATATTTTTTCGTCAGTCAAATGGTTTATATATTCATTTTCACAATCCTCATCTGTGAAATCAAACGCAGACGTATTTTCCATTTTTCGTGATCTTCTTTTTAACTTTGGTTTACTATTAATTTTTTCATCACATTCACTCTCGGAAGTAAAATTTTTCTCAGTCTTTTTTACCACTTTTTTTCCTTTTGCTTTTGTAGTTTTTCCAGCAACAGTCTTCTCTTTAGCTGTTTTTGATTTTGTAATATTTCCAGCTTTTTTCTTAATAATACGATTCCCAACTCTCTTTTTAATATCAACATCTTGTTTCTGTGTCAATTTTTCAGGAGAATCTTCTTCAATTGTGCTAAGTGAATGATCTACGTCCAACTTTTTCATAACCGTTGTATCTAACTTACATTTTTTAACAATAGGTCTTATTTTTTTATAAGTTGTGAGTCGTGTTTCTTGTTCTGATTCACTATTTTCTACAACATCGGATAAATGAGAGTCTTCAAATTTCGTAACGTCTATTGGAACGTGAATATTTTTCAAACCGTAATTTGCAGTGCTAGTAGAACCTTCTTTGTTCAAATCTTTAATAATATTTGATTGCGAGGCACTTGATGTAGTATCATTAATATCATCATTAGTTGAAAAAATATTATCACTGCATCTTTCTAACCATCCAGAGTTTATATTTCTTACTCCAGATACGCTCTTCTCTAAGACATGGTGAACTGGATTCAGAGAACTAAAACTAATATCTGGTTTGATGGACACATCCAAAATATTATTAGTCTTTATTTTATCATCTTCTGGAATGACAAAACTCTTTTCCCCACTGTTCTCCAGTAACGATTGTGATTCAGTCCCTGTAGAAGATTTTGATTTTTGCGACGAAAAAGATTTTCTAGGATTTCTTAAGTTGAAACTAAAACTTTTAAATAACTTGTCAGATAAACTGTTTTTCACTGGAACTGTCTCTTTACGTTTGTTACCTTCTTTCTTTTTGTTATTTAAATGCGTACCCCAAACTTTGTTAGATATTAATGGTTGTGAGTCATCATTATAACTTTTCATGGGAGATTTTTTTTCGTCTTTGCTCATTAAAATCTTGATGGCATCGGTGGAAGGAATATTACATTGGGGAGTAAATTCTTCACTATCTAAATTGAAACCATCAAATACAATATCTTGACTGCCTGAGCTTTCTCCAAATGTGAAGTCCTCATCATCCAAAGGTATGTCCATCAATGATGTCTCCAATATTTGAGATTTCAGGTTGAAATAATATTTATATGCTGCTCTAACTCTCTGCGGCGCTTCTTTGATGTCATGTTTGGATGGAACTCTTCCATTTTCTTTAACAAATCCCTTCTCCCACTGCTTAACAATAAGTTTATATTTCTGATAAGATTTATTGACATCTTCATCTATTGACACAGACATTCTTGTATGGAAACAGGTACATTACTATCAAAATATCCACAACCCTAAAACAAAAAGGTAGCAATTATTTGTGAACATAATTAGGATACATGTACTATAATTAATAATTTCCAAAGATAACACAATACCTTACGGGTGATTTCACAGGTATGCGCTTTCTATTTATACCAATAATTTAGAGAGATTCATATCTATTCAAAATCGCGAAACGTCAAACCCATCCCGCCAAAAGTCAAGTTGAAGAAAAAAGCAAAGATAATAATTTATTATAGACTGTGCAATGCAGCTATAAAACGTGCCACGTGAGATAGTCAACTAGTAGGGTGTCCATAATATTTTTTATTACTACTACTACTAAGATGGGACTGAAGATCAACTGCAGTAAAACTAAGGCAATGATAGTTGATCGCTCAGGCAGGCTCGCAGACACGGAACATTATCTTCCAGGAATTGACTTTGTCAACGAATTTATCTATCTATGTAGGTTCTCTCATAAATAATAGAGGCACAAGCGACCAAGAAGTGAACCGCCGCACACAGATGGCAAAGAACGCAATGGGTCGTCTTGATAAAATTTGGAAAAGCCGTGAAATTATGAGAAACACAAAGATAAGACTAGTCAAGACCTTGGTATTCAGCATATTTTTATACGGAGCTGAAACGTGGACGCTGCGAGCTAGCGAACGCGCGAGGATCGATGCGTTTGAGATGTGGTGCTGGAGAAAATTGCTCCGAGTGCATTGGACGGAACACAGGACCAATGAGTCCATTCTCAGGGAGTTAAACATTTCGGCGCGACTCTCAACGATTTGCAGTCAGCGCGCTTTGCGATATTTCGGGCACATTGCAAGAAGAGAGCATGACAACCTAGAAAAAGTGATTATGACTGGGGTTGTAGAAGGGAGGAGAGGAAGGGGCAGAGTGCCAATAAGATGGAGCGACCAAATTAAGGAGGCCACACAGAGCTCACTTCACGGGGCCTTACACATGGCAGAGGATCGCTCAACATGGAGACAGATGGTCTACAGAACGAGGCATGATGGTCACGATCCTCAGGATTGAGGGACCGACAGAAATGATGACTACTACTACTACTACATCCCTCCAGTGAGGTAGCCAGCGGGCTAACACCAAGTAATAAACGTGCAAAATGTCCGATTGCCATGTTTCGTCGTTGAATTGTATATGCTTTATTGTCTTGTACATGAGGTTTTACGAACACCTGTCTTTAACAGGATACTTGAAAACTTACAGAAAAAAGTAAAAGACCTATATTCTTTACCGGGGTTACTTGTTCATCCTATGCTTTCACTGCCATATCAACACTCACTGTCATGTTGTATGTAGTTTGACGTATTTTCGTAAAAAATAATTAAATAGGTATATAAAAAATAAAAATAGCACAAACTTATTAAAAATTAAAACAAATTAATATAAATCTCGAGACAGCATGATAATTTTGTACATGATTCTGACTCGAGATTTATATTAATTTGTTTTAATTTTTGTATATTTCATTTTTTTATTTATTGAATTATTTTTTTACGAATATACGTCAAACTACACACAACATGGCCGTGAAAGCATACTATGGTGAACAGTGTATTTATAATTATAATAATATTGCAAATTTTGACAACCCTGCAGCACAAAACTATACAGAATTCTACTAATGAATATAGGGTAAGGTTGCTCAAGTCGTACCCCCTAAGGAAACAATGCTATAATATTTAGTGCAATGAAAATAAAACAAATTCATCTGTATATATTAAATCTTCATTTAGTTGCCTTTTAATCGACAATCATAGAAATTTGAAAATATATTAACAAAATAGGTATTTTAACGTTTTTCAAAAATATACCTTCGGTACGATTAAGGCGCCTAGTCGCCAAAGTCGTACCACCTATAGCCTTAGTCGTACTTAGAAAATATACCTTTTGAACACTATAATAAATTATACCTATAGAGAAATACTCAATAACCAGATATCAAAATTATGAATAACTAAAAAAATATTAACAATGCAGTCTGAGATCAACTTAAAACATTTTTTTTGTCAAACCTAATTATTAAGTGAATAACACATAGAAAATAGAATTATCATATCTTAAAAAAAAATCTTCTACGGGATTCATTAAATCCAATTTCTCCATTCCGATGTTTCTGTGTTCGATGTTTCAGTGATATAAGAAAAGAGTAAAGGAATGTGGAATGAAAGTTGGTGTAATCACAAGGATGAATTTAAATAAGTTAAGATGGTTTGGGCACGTGGAAAGAATGAATGAGGACAGAATGACCAAGAAGATATATTTGGCTGAGAGGAATGGTGCTCGGAGACGTGGACGTCCGAGGATCAAATGGCAAGATCATTTAAATCAATTCCTACAGGACGGTCACGTGTTGAGCACATTGAACAAGAGAGCATGCATGAGGAATTGTATGACAGCGACAGAAGCGAAAGAAGTATGCTATGATAGAAAGAAGTGACGCTCGATCCTTTCAGCCTACCCCGCGAGAGAAGTCGCGTGGCGTGACGGTATGTATGTTTAAAGCTTCGTCCATGTCCTCCTGCATCCAAGTACTTTCTCTTCGCCATATTTAGGTATTACCTACCTGATAAAATGTTAAGTAAATTATTAAACAATTTTCTTAATACCTAAGTCGTACCGGTACGAGTAAGGATTTTTGCACAGGTACGACTTAAGTGCCGGGGTCTTCTATGTTTAAAACTAAAACCACTGACGTAACCTCAAAATGTAGTACAGTTTGAATATGCGTAAACTATTGCCAGATAAGTCTTACAAATAGACGTAAACAAAGAAAATAGGTAAGTATCACATTCCTGCCATAAAAAGCTTACAAATGAGTCAAAATATTTAATGAAAACTGTTCAAAAACTTACTTTTTCAATATTTTTGCTTCAGGAAGCCGGCCGGCCACCCACTTTTTTACGTTCACTCACTCAACTAAAAAGTTCAGATTGACGACACTAGATGGTGAAATTTATATCTATCAGATAAGATATTGCCGGGGTACGACTTAGGCCGTGGTACGACTAAAGCAACCTTACCCTAAATGAACTATATTGCCGACGATATGATTGTTGTTGTAAAAGGCGCACTTCTAATATAAATGGGCTATCAACATTTGTATCAAAAGTAACATACTTTTTTACAAATGCATATACTACAAGGGAAATTTAAAACCTTTCTCAACCAAAACTTGTTTAAGATTGGCTGATATGAAATTACACTGGTCGCAAAATTTGATCGGTCCGTTACCATTTTTCCTTTGAACTTGTAGTTAAAGGTCTACAGTTCATTAAAGGTCACGTGGTCTTATCTATGGATTTGCTTTTGCTTGGGGGGCAAACAGTAAGATTGCGCAAATCATCCTTGTAGGATGTTATGCCATAAGAGAAAAAAAGGAAAGTCAGACGACAAAATAATAACAAAATCGACACTGACAGTTTTTTTGATTATTAGGTATTCTTTAGGCGTTCCACCTAATATTACACCGTAATCGTCTGTTGTGTTGGGATGCCTGATGCCCCTCAATGAGTCTATGACGCTACCCATAGACCTATTATCTATGACGCTACCATCTATTATAACTACCAATATAAGAAAAATAATGATCTTCCACTATGGAAAATAGTTCTGATTTTTAGCACCAGAGGAGGTCACTAACAAGTAAATAAAAATAATAATACATAGGAGTAAGATGGCGGTAGTGTAGTATTGTGTCAATTGTCGAAAACATCATGACAAAACCGTAATATGTCCTGCAATTGACAGTATCAATAGGTTAAGGTGAGATTTTGCCATATAAATATATCAAATCGATTGTATCCTATCCTGTTGGCTTAGTCGACTGTATTTCGAATCAATATTGTACTATGTATCCTCGTTGACGTTTTATGTTTCAGGTTTTACATCTTTCAAACTAACCTTTTATATCCACACATGAATCTTCGCAGGAGAACGACGTTTTATTCACGATTTTGGTATAAGCAATAAAATAAATTGGATGCGGTATGGCAGAAAAAGAAAAACAGGCTTTAGAGTATATGAGGCAGAAACAATGGGTACAAGCATCCCAGATATACGACCAAATACTTGGACCCAATTTAAACTTGAAGGCACCTCGAGAGAAGAATATATCTTGGTTAGTTAACCGTTCCGAATGTAATGTGGAGCTAAACAGGCACGATGGAGTCATTCAAGATTGTAGAAAACTGTTAAATATCTTAAATGATACAGAAAGTGCTAATATAGGAGCCACAGTGCACAGACGTTTAGTACATTCATTGTTCAAATTGAAAAGGTACAATGAAGCAGAACAGGCATGTAGAGAATGGATAAAATCATCTAGCAATTCCCACAATCCAGAATTGACCAAAACATTAGATAGATTACGTACCGTTTTACAAATGGCAAACGGACAAAAGAATAATCAAAGGGTATTACCGCAAAACTTAGAAGAAGAAATATTAAGTTTAGATTCCAAATTAGATTCAATATCTCTATCTAATAATAGTGTCGATAAAAATAAAAAAGTGATTCTTACAAATAACACAAAGAATTCTAGTGGTGATACTTTGACACAAGGAAATAAAAAAAGGAGTCAAAACGAAACAAAGAAAAATGAAGTAAACAGCTTCCAGAAACAGATAGAACAAGTTGGTAAAGGTGGAAGTGGAGATGCCATCACATGTTCTTACTGTTCTCTGGGTTTTAATGATAAAGCAGCCCTTAGAGCACATTGTTCTACACATGAACATCAAACAATCATCATGTCGGACGAAGGTAAGCAAGCTTGTATTTATTAAAAACAATTCAATTTACTAGGATATAAATAACAACAGACGTATTCACGATCAACATACCAACTGTCATAGTGAACTAAATTAATGTTACTTTATGCCTGACTAAAATTATTTTCATCCGTCGTCAATTGTTTATACTATTATACTTGATTGCGAAGTTACATTAAGTTTATAATTATATTATAAAATTTCCGCCTTATGTATGAGATGTAAAGTTACATGTATTTATATTTTGGTAACCTTTACTGGTTTGTTTGATCTATAATATTGTTATTGGCGTTCCATTCTCTCTGCCTACCCCACTTGGGACACAAGGGTATAGCATAGTATAGTAATATTGTTTTCTATTGAAATTGCATAAATGTAGAACTTCTACTTGAATTACATGAATGTAGAAGATGCAAAAGAAGTAAGTAAAGACGGATCTATATGACGTTCTGTTCTCTCTGCTTACCCCCACTTGGGATGCGGCGTGAGGGTGTAGTAGTTTTCTTTTCCATATATTGTCACGACCAAAATGTATTGTTGAATCTACAGATTTTACAAAAATCACATTCACTACGTTTTGTAATACATCACTTGTTTCATAATAATTTCATTCTACATATTATTTCTATCTATTTATGTCCTCACGCCACATCACAAGTGACGTAGGCAGAGAGAACGGAACGCCATATTAGTCTATCTTTAAATATTTATTTCGCTTAGCTTCCACATTCACGCATTTTCTCTTACATGTATGCCGATTTATCTTACTCAACACGCGGCCAGCATGCTGATTTCTTTTACTCAACACGTGACCATTCTCACATAGAAAAGTGAAAAGTTTTGTAATTCAGTTATTCTTCTTCTATCAGTGTCGTATCAGGTCCCCCCAACGTTGGCGATCACTCTGGGGAATGACTCTCTGTCTCGTGCTGTGCGGACCAGTTCCGCAGCCACGACATCTGCCTCCTTCCTCCTCCACGATGTCTCTCAATCTTGCCTCCTATTATCTACTGCAGAAGTCGATATTTATCGCCTCGCAGGATGTTATTACGAATATACTTTATAATACTTTATTTGGCTCTCCTGTAAAATGTCAATTTTACAAATCCGATATATCATTTTTGGTGTGACGATATATCTAATATTATAAAAATGTAAAAAACAAATCACAAATTGGAATAAATAGCTTATATTTACCACATTACGGCATCTCCCGTATAAGGGGTAGTTAATGGACTCATCACATGTAATGAACATATAGGTCACCCTCTTGAGGCATGAAAATAAGTTTATTTTTTTCTTTAGATATTTAGAAGGGATGGTATACCTTGTTTGATGATGATAATTATGTCTACTTACCTTTAACGGATTATTTAAAGAAAAAGGAAGACCTTTTCTATTTCAGGGACGTCTAATAAAAAAAAACACAAAATTATGTTCTCTTAAAATTTTTAGTAAAAATAAATACAGAAAAATAAACAAATAAAATGTTAGCATTTAATAAAATATCCCACAACACTCGGCAGATTCCAACCATGGGTAAATTTGAATTATTTAATATGTTTGATTCTATTAGGTAGTAATTTGATCATGTAATAATTTGTTTGAGTCAACGTAATATTATCCTTCTGATTCAGGGTAAAATGTGTAATCATTGAAAGGCTGTATCATAAAATTACAGGAAAACCTATAACTATTTCATATTCTATTTTCAATGTTTCAATTTTATATGTTGTTTATTAATGACTCAATTTTTGGACATATATTTATAATCTAATAAATTTGACTATTATCATCTTGACTATTTTATATCGATATTTATTTTAATTTGTATATGACATTTTATCTTTTATTATTTTTATTCATCAAATTTTATCCAATCTCTATATAATTTAATATAATTGTTTTATTCTATTACTTATGTTGTTTTGTTCAACTTACTACTAATTTTGTTACATCTTAATGTTTATTTTTATAAATTTGAACCAATTCACATTTTATTGTTTTTATCTGTCAAGTTCTTTTTTATTTTGTTATAATATGTTTAATGTGTAAAAGGCTCACGCCGTGTACAAGTGATAAATAGATAAATTAAAATAGTAATAAATTGAAATATCCCAAATATAAACGACTAAAGAAATATATATATATATATATATATTGAGATACAATAAACTAAGTATATTCCTATTTTAATTTGCTCCAAATTTGTTCATTTTCATTATTTGATTACCTATTGCAAAACTTTTATTTTATCATCCTTGTTTTAAAAATGCAAATTCTTTATAATACATTCAATTCAGCATGTTGAGACGTGCCACTCTGTCACTTTCCTATTTTAAATTAAATTAAAATTGTAAGATAATAATAATGACCTATATGTTCATAACATGTAATGGGTCCACTAAGTAGTATACAACTTGTGGAGATGCCGTAGTAGTATAAAAGGTAAAGAAAAATTTGTGCAATATCAATCACTGTAGACTTTACCCTATTCCTGTAACAGCTGAGTACTTTCCCATGTATGGAACATTACTCATGTTTGTATCTCAGACAAGAATTCTCCGTTTATCATCAGTATTTGTATACATTTTGAGTGTGAATGATGTTCTTCCGGAGAGAGACGACTTGTGAATATTGCTGTAAATACAAAATTTTCCTTATTTATCTTTTTTTTTGAGTATTTTTATATTTGAGTATGTATCAGTTTACTTTTTGAAATTGAGGAAAAAACTTATTTTTATTTACCTTTTTAAAATTATTTTATGATGTCTGTGCAAACTTTTGAAGCACTCTGTTTTGAATTTTATATACGATTAATTTCATTGATTCCGCAGTTATTAAATTTGTTGTATCTTTTGAAAATTAAACTAATGTTTTTCGCTCTTATTTTTTCAAATTACCATAATGATTTGCTCTTATTTTTTCAAATTACCATAATGAGTTCGTCGGTAGCCTGGAGGTAGAGTCTCGGCCTTGTGAACATGGGGTCCGTGGTTCGATACCAGGTGCCGGCAAACTCCCCTTTCACGACACAAGCTTTTAGTAGCTTACTGTGAAAGGTGTATAAGGTTGTATTTGGGTTTATAACAAAAACCCAGATATATCTTTTTTAAAAAAAAAAAAAAAAAAAGATTTTTCACAAAATGCATGCAAATAAATTATGATGGTAATGAATGCACGAGGAAATAAAATTGGAGAAAAAATAGTGTAAGAAAGTGTAGATGGATAAGAAACAAGAGGCTAAGTAGGTTGAGTATGGTTGAGTAAGATGAATAGGCGTACATGGATAAGGAGCTTATGATATGACATACTGTTATTTCTGCTTGCTTCCACAACGGATGTGATGGAATAGATAAATATATAGAATTGTGGTGGGTATATAAATTGTTTGATTTCAGGTCGTGATTGGAAATGGAGACCTCCACCGAGAGGTTTCACGTCAGACACATACGTGCTGTGTGCGAACTACGAGACAAATGGTAATACTTCCAGCATGGAGGGGGTCAGCTGTAGGTATGGAGCACAGTGTGTAGAGGCTCACGGAATCGAAGAATTGACCGAGTGGAAAGAACGGTAAATATCACAGTTTCCACAACTTAAGAATAATTATATTTTTATTGGAAGATATCGCACTACAGCGATGAACTAAAACATAATTGATTTTTTAATTTTTGCATTGTTTATTTGTTGACTTTTGGTACTGTGTTCTGATTGATTTTATAACCAACTAGCGGTCTGCATCGGCTTCCCACGGGTAGATAGGTATTTAAAAAAAATAGTTTTAGTAAGGATCCCTATTTTTTTTTTAAATGTAATATAGCCTTTGTCACCTGGGGATAGTCTAGCTTCCCAACAGTAAAAGAATTTTTCAAATCGGTTCAGCAGTTTCAGAGCCTATTTGGAGCAAACAATCAAATCTTTCCTCTTTATATGTTAGTATAGATGTACGGTGAAAAATAAAGTCAATAAAAATTAATAAATACCTACCCCAAATATGGTAGCACCTCATTCTTTTACACATAATTATAATTTTACGAGTCCTCTTCATTACTGTTGGATGTAGACCTCATCATTCAATTTTGTTAAACTCCAAACTTCAGTTCAATTTGTTTTAATACAGAAATTATCAATTTAAAATTTTTGTTCTTTGGATTATTATTATCTTTTGGAATACATTGTTTCAGATTTGAATATCGAAAGATGAAAATGCAGAGGGCATGCGAAAAAGAACTTTATGGCAAAAGCTACACGGGTAATTGAATATTTATTTACTTGTTTTCTCTTTTAATATTCTTAATTTATTTTATTATGGATATTTTTATTCAAAGCTTGTGATTTTTTCAGAGCAATTGCTTGAGAAGTGGATTCAAGCTCCCTCACCGGAAAAAGTCATGAAAGAAAAGATTGACGGAGTGGAAGAGACTTGCTCAGCTGATTTGATAACAACTGTCTCATCCAAAGTAAGCAAAAGGGAATGGACTTTTGTTTTAAAGACCAAACGTTTACTGAAAGCCGTAGCCCTCTTACAGGATGCTCACAGAAATCATTTTGTGCTAAAACAAGTGTTTCCAGGAGAACCCAAGATCAACAAGAAAGGAAAAGACAGTCATAAGGTCGTAGAAGCCGATCTCACTTCAGACCAAGAATGGACCGCACCTTATTCAGATAAAACCATAGAAACTAATGACCAGGGTCCCACATTAGAACATAGAATCAAAGTGGTTTTCTCTACGGACATTTACGGTACATTTCGTCAATCTGTTGTGTTTGATTTGGGTGGTGAACCAGTTCTTGTGAAGCATTTATGTGTTGATGTAGTGCCTGTGACTGACGCTGATAAAATCAAGGAAATACGAAAAGAAATGATACTATCGGTTAGTGAACGATGGGATACTACTAACACAGAAATTATTCCATTCTCTTCACCTGTATATCCAGGATTATCTACACCTCATGGTTCTGATACTTGTGAACGAGATCGTGATTTATTGAATGCATATCCAGCACCCAGAGCAAATAATCTGTGTTTGACACAATCCACTGTGACAGAAAAGCATTTAACCAAAAACAATTACAGGACAAGAATGCACGAATTACTTTCCGTTGAAGAGATGGCACGATACGAACAAGTCGCAAGGTATAATGTGACGTGTAAATTACGTGTTGCGCCCAGTTATCTACTAGCGCCGTCTGGAATGGCCACGTCAACCGCCAAATATGCACATTCAGGAGAGCTGTTTGCACTTCTCACATTAGGCAAAGATGTCTCAGAAGACACTTCTGCAGGAAGATTAATTCTTAATAACTGTACCACAATTCTTTTCGCCGCTTCACCGGTTCCTACGACAACTGG
Source organism: Athripsodes cinereus (assembly GCA_947579605.1). Lineage (NCBI taxonomy): Eukaryota > Metazoa > Arthropoda > Insecta > Trichoptera > Leptoceridae > Athripsodes > Athripsodes cinereus. The sequence continues at coordinate 22,478,372 of OX388314.1, forward strand.
GAAGCGTAGAGTGTACGAGGCTTTGATTGAAGACAAAGGAAAGAATATGATTTATTTGAGATTATCAGCAATATCTGTACGAGAATTAGGCATGAGAGCCGATTCTGATTTCTCAGCTGATGTACAGTTTCAGTTAAATAGAGTAACGTATTGCGAATGGCATCACGCTATCGATAAAATTTCCGATTATAAATTAATTTTCCCCGACACCGTTTTGGAGGAACCGACCATACCGTGGAGTCCATACCGACAATGGAATCAGATGCTGGACTCCAAGTTAAATGCGAAACAAAAGGAGGCTGTTATAGCAATCACTTCACCTATAGGAACTCCCATCCCACCTATACTTATCATCGGACCTTTTGGCACTGGAAAAACCTACACCTTAGCACAAGTAAGTTCATTGCTGTTTAAAAAATTGCTTTTTAATTGACACTTCTTAGTGGAAAGTTATACTAATAAGAAACACTTCTTTATGTGTCTTGTCAGATCTCTCCAAGGTTGACTATCTCGAGAACGTGTCCTTATCTTGGGCAGACCGAAATAGCTCCTCGATGCTCCTTATTCCTCTGCACTTGTGTATGTTAGAAACACTACATTTAATAATTCCACTTGATTTCAAGTTATCATTTTATATCTCATTAATATATTTTTGATGGGTTCTATTAATTTAAAAAATGTCACCATCTTTCATCCTTCAATGCACAATATAAGCACCCTCCATTCACAGCAATTCTGCATTAAATCACCTTTACGGGTTATTCCGTGTCAAATCATCACACTGATTCAGACTTGATGTCTCAGATTTTCATGATTTTTTTTATACAGCAATATATCATAGACTTATGAAAAAATACCAAATTTCAGCTATGTAGCACAATTATTTTTGAAGTTATTAATTTTTAAAGTTTTCAATTTTTATGAAAAAATCTCATGTCTTGGCACCTTTGGATGCCTATAGACTGGCAACCAGTGATGATATAAACCTGGGAGAGGTCTCGTTTTAAAGCTGTTGAATGGGGCTTTAATCTGATGTGCCACAGGATAGGGGTCACGGTTTGAAAAAAAAATTAAATTTTAAAATTAAATTTTAAAAATTAAATTTTTCAAAAAGTGACAATTTTAAAAATTCCAAAAAATTGTCAAAAATACACGCAATTTCACGATGCATGCATTTCTGAAGCCCTGTATGAGATTTTTTCATAAAAATTGAAAACTTTAAAAATTAATAACTTCAAAAATAATTGTGCTACATAGCTGAAATTTGGTATTTTTTCATAAGTCTATGATATATTGCTGCATAAAAAAAAACATGAAAATCTGAGACATCAAGTCTGAAAATCTCCCAAAATTGTGTTGAATTGACACGGAATGACCCTTACCTATGACATTCCCAACGCTTCAATGTTGATGTGAAAGAGTATCATCTTTATAAATGAATGATGAAGGGAGGATTTTTTTTATTAAAGAATTCATGGAGGTATTTAGTAGAGATGCAACGAATAATATATTTGCCGAATACCGAATATTATGCAAGATCTTGTGCCGAATACATTATAGATATATGTACTAGACTTGCAGCGCAGTACGTTTTTTTGAAATATTTGTGTTCCAACATTAATATTAACAATAATAATATTATGTTGTTTCACTCCATGTCAAATTAAATTAGTTAATTAGATATTTGAGGATTAATAATCATGCATCTGCAGCTGACAATGGAATAGCAACAATCTACAAGCTATTAGTTCCTTCCAGTTTTACATTTAGTATATTTTTGCATCATATGATTTTATGTTTATATTTTCTATCATAAATGGGTAGCCAGAGAACACATTGTATGTAGCAACTATGTAACTCGTGATTCATCAGTTGAGAATCGATATTGATGTAGAACACATTGAACAAAGAGACATTTGTTGTATGATACAGGGTGACTCAAATAAAGAAATCCTTGTTTGCAGTCCTGACATGTCTTCATGTTTTGCTGATAATTGTAACATTTTAATAAGTAATTACCCTTAATTCGCATCTGTACTTTGTAACAAAGACTAGATACAAGCTTGTTGAATCTCAGTTTTTATAATTCAAAATATTTTACACAGTTGTGATGTTAAATATTACAATTATTAGTGCGCTGTAAACATAATATAAATCATTTCATTTACTTGAATATTCAGAGATTTAATATTTAACAGTGGAACTTGTTACCTCCTCTGAAAGATTTATTTTTTAATAGTTCAGAAATAGTTTTAGGCGCAATCTTCTGATCTTAAAAAGTAACAGCTTTAGCTGAGTCAATTTCTTGTCATTCTGTTATTTTTCTTTTGTTTTGCGCAATCAAGGTGTTCAGGGAGGACAAATAAGTAATAAATATTCAAAATTAATTAAAATATTTATGTTGTTTCACTGTTCACAGGCCATCAAACAATTAATACATCAGCCGGATTCAAAGATTCTGATCTGCACGCATTCCAACTCTGCAGCGGACTTGTACATCAAGGACTATTTGCATCCGTGGGTCGAGGCTGGCGTAGCAGAAGCTAGGCCTCTCCGTGTCTACTATCACAAGAGATGGGTCACAACTGTCGATCAAGTTGTACAAAAAGTAAGGCAATTATATATTTTTTATTTTTGTTTTGCTCTTTATTTATTTATTTATTTATTCTTTACTGTACATTGATTACAAGCAAATTCACACAAAAATACATTTAAAACAAAGACAATCATACAGAGGGCGAGTTTTAATGCTTTTCTCGGGGGTAAAGGGCAACATTAGACTTTTTCCATTCAGATTGATTCTGAGACTGCCGACTCTTACCACATCATCACCACATATTAAGGGTTGCACCCTCCCTCACCCATAGATGTTGCAGAAATGTCAATTCCTCTGTCAAGGATCTTGGTAACCAGGTGAAACCAGTTACTTTTAGAAGATTTCTCAAACTTTAAATATATTTATTTATTTTATTCTTGTTGCACATCACCATACACATAACAAAATCAACAAAGCAGTTAACATAAAAAAATAATGAGATGATATGCAGTGGCGAGATTAGATAAATCTTGATGAAAGAAAAGATTGTAGATTTTATAAATACCATTTGTTTTTCTTATTCCAGTATTGCTTGATTGAACTGAATAACGGAGTAAGAAACTTCCGTCTCCCGACTCTTGAGGACATCATGAAGCACAGAATAGTGGTTGTCACACTCTCAATATCCATGTATCTCTCTACACTGGGACTACCAAAAGGTGGGAATAACATACTATATTCATTTATTCCTTTGGCATGTCATCAATTGTATAACTAATCAAGCAAATCATTTTTTTTTAAATGTGCAGTAGAAAGATCATAAACATAGTAGTGATTTTATACATCTAATCATGCCATATTGAAACTAAACATATCAAATATATGAATTATCATCATCAAATTTTGAGGTAAAAATTTAGGCTAAAAGTTGTCATCAAATTTTGAGATAATTCATGGTGTAGTATTGGTATAAACAAAAATTTAATTGATGTTTAAGGTTTTATAGTATGTTTTATAGTATATCACTTAAATGATTTGTTTCTCTTTCAGGTTACTTCACCCACATATTACTTGATGAAGCAGCTCAAGCAATGGAAAGTGAAGCGCTAATGCCTCTAGCTCTCGCAACACCCACGTCCCGTATAGTCTTGGCTGGTGACCACATGCAGCTCAGCCCAGAACTCTTCTCACAGTTTGCCAAAGAGAGAAACTTGCACATTTCCCTGTTAGAACGTCTGTACGAACATTACCCAGCTAATTTCCCATGCAAAATACTTCTCTGCGAAAACTACAGGGCGCACGAAGCTATAATTAGTTTTACGTCGGAGCTTTTCTATGATCAGAAGTTAATTGCAAGCGGCAAACAACCTAGACACGAAAAGTTTTATCCGTTGACATTCTTTACCACGCGAGGAGAAGATGTCCAAGATCAAAACTCAACTGCATTTTATAATAATAGTGAAGTTTATGAAGTCGTAGAGAGGATATGTGAATTAAGAAGAAGATGGCCTTCGGCATGGGGAAAACTTGATGAGCAAAGTATAGGCATTATGACTCCATATGCTGATCAAGTATTTAGAATCAGATCTGAGTTAAGGAAACGTAGAATGGGAGGAATATCTGTGGAGAGAGTGTTAAATGTACAAGGTAAACAGTTCCGAGCTGTGTTCCTTTCAACTGTTCGCACTAGACGAACGTGTCAGGCTGCAGCTGAATTAGATTACGGTTTCCTCTCTAATAGAAAACTATTGAATACAGCTATCACCAGAGCTCAGAGTCTTGTGGCTGTGGTGGGTGATCCCGTAGCCCTCTGCTCCATTGGCAGGTGCAGGAAGGTGTGGGAAAGGTTTATTGAAATATGTAACGACAATAAGAGTCTCTTTGGTATCACTTGGTCTCTCTTGAGGTCGCAGTTGGATGGAGTAGAGCTGAAGAAAACTTATACTTTAAATCCATTAGCTCCTGAGTTTGTTCCCAGAGCATTACAGTCAGAAGCATATATTAAATTCCAACCGGGTCCCATGGCAGGCCCACCTCTGATGCAACTCAACATGATGCCACCGATTACCATGCCAGCTCAGACACAAAATACTAACATAAGACAGCAAAACACTACTCATATCCAGCCAATGATAAATACTGCCAACCCTCCCCCTCTGGTTCCATACCCTCTTTATTTCTTCCCTGGAGGGACGCCTCAGCAACCTCCCCCCTCTGCTACAGTGTTCCCCATCAACTGTCCCCCTCCCCCTACTGGACAACCTCCACCTGCCCCTCAACCTCTCCCCAATGTACCTATCTCATACCCTCCCCCTGCTCCTGGACCAGCCAACCCCTCCATCAACCCATGGAATGTTAATTCTATGCCGATGGCTTCTCCAAATGGACGTAGTACACCTACGTGGGCACTGAAACAAGCACAAGCCGCTCAAAAGAAACCCAATGAAGTTGTTCCTCAAATTAACCCGGTCAATCAACGGATTCTCGTTCCTAACATGAATCCCAATAGGACTTCTGTGATTTCTCAACATCTTATGAATCTTCAGAATATGCCCCCACAGAACTTAGGTCCTCAAAACATGGCTCCTCAAAACATGGGGCCTTTGAAAACTCAACAATTCCCATTGACACAACTTCCTCTGAGACCTCAGCAGAGAATCAGTCCAGATACGTCACCACTACCGACTGGCTTTGTAGCGGAGAATTTCCTTACCAACGATATTTCTACTCAAGCATTCCTTAGAAATGTTAACAATCCACCGCCAGATAGAATTCCTTATCCTCCCAGTGCAAATAAGTTACATGAGCCAGTAAGGCAACAGGTTTCAGGACTAATGGCTCAGGAAAAGGAGCAGATCCAATTCCTCCAGAATGTTCACTTTCCAGAGAGAGGTCCTGTGTCTTCACAGAACATCAGGGATGTGCAACCGGTACTGCCTCCTCATGTTAGTTTACAAGACATCTGTAATGAAGGCCAAGAAGCTCAGTTGCAATGGTACCATCACTTATTAGACACACAGGGTATAGAGTGCGCTACCAAGTTCATGGAGCTCGTTTTGCAACGAACATTGCCGCAACCCAAACCCAACCCATCTCACATCAATCCGCCTATGGATCCGTTCATGCATATTAATGATATATCTAGAACTTTTGACGATCTGTTTTCTGACAAAATGCCCCACAATATTCAACCATTTACCAACTTCAATATTCCTAATGGTCACGGACCGTCGGGTCCTGCGAATGATCATGATCGCCCTTGGCCAATGCCCGAACCTAAACCAAATATTTTAAATCAGTATATAAATAATAAACCTTTCACTAGGGAGTTTGATTCTTCGTCATTGATGTTTGGAAATAATATGTACAATCAAAATATGAATCAAAGAGAAGACAAAATTTTACAACAAAGGAATATACAGAATTCTGACCCATCATTAGATCTCCCTTGGCCGACTAATAAATCGACACAGTCCATACCCTTATATAGGAGACAGGCTGGTCAATCTAATACAATAAACAATTCTAACGATTCTCCCATAGTGAACACGCACACTCTCCTGGAAACTTTAGAAAAACAGAACACGAGTAGTGGAGCATTTGCAGGGTATGCACGAGCATTTAGTTTACAACAGACTGAACCTCACGGTGTTCAACATAACAATATCGGCATGGCTGAAAGAAATATGATGAACGGTAACGTGAACATGAACGTCGGCATGATGGACTGTCGCATTCCTTTACCTAATAACATGTCTCAGCAACAGCAGCGTATGCAACAGCATCATATGAACGCGGAGTTTCCTAGACCCATGAACGGTATGCCTATGGACCATATGGAGCCTGATAACACTACGTACGCCAGCGTTTTACGGCAAAATACACCTAAACTCGAAGAAGATAAAGGGGATCCATTTGCTCTTCTCAGAGAATTTGGGCATAAGCCGCAACCTCATGGGTTGTATAATTATTTTGATTAAAATTTACTTTTTTATTTTGAATAGAAATTGTGTTTTTTTTGTACTTTTTAACTTAAGCTGTGTTATTATATAATTAATATCGGTGGAATATATGATATGTAATATTATTATGTATACAATATATGTGCAATCGATTATATACCTTATTGTATCTATCTATATGTGTAATTTTGTCGTACGGATTGTTTAATAGGATCCGACGAACAATTAAAAAATTAACTTCAATGGTTATATTATTATTATAAATATCATCAATATACTCGTGGTAGCGTGTTAATTAATAGTCAGACTATTAATTACTAAAATTATTTTCACTTAAAAATTTATACAAAACAAATTTATTATATAAATATTAAAAATTTAAAGTCGTGAATGTTCAAAGATATATATTATATTCTACCACGATGTATGTATTTTATATATAAATTATACGATTATTTAATGCGAAATGTTGTCATTTACACGTTTCACAGTAAAGATGTAGTAATGTATGAAAAAAGTAAAATGTATTTAATAAACAAAGAAAAATTTAAAAAAAAAATGTAAAATATAAAAACCAAAAAAGTATCTCCTTAGTTTAGTTAGATTTGTACTGTCCATATTGTTTTTAGTCTCTCGATCAACCAACCAAAATTACGATTCTTAATTTGAAACTGTACGATTATCGTTAAGTTTCGGTTTTGTGTGATATTTCGTTTATTGATCTTTAATAATGTAATGCTAGTTCATTTTATTGATAATTACTTAAGCTTTCATAGGTGGATTGATTGATCAGATCGTTAAAAAAAAATGCCCAGGTCAATCAACCCACTTCACTAATCATAGTTCAATTTATTCATTGGTTGTGGGTTGGTTAAATCAATCCCTAAATCCATCATTTAGGTATCAACCGATGCATAGATATTTTGTGCATTTTTTTTTACATAAATTAGCACTCTCGACAACAAAACATTCTTTTGACATAAATTTATTATCACTCTCAATTATTCTTTGATAATATTAAACCATGTCTAATTTTTAATTGAGACTGATCGGTTGAATTGTATAGTTCTGCCCAATATATATCTTTGATCGGTTGGATTATATCTAAAATCGGTTGATATGAATTAATGTTATTGCTTTTATTGATGGAAAGCTCGTGGATTTGTTGATCTTTGATATTATTGTTGTTATTGCAGTATTATTGATAATATGATATAACTTCTATTTTTCACTATTTGGTCGTCGTTTAGTCATTCCTGTGTGTGACGTTGGTTGGTTGTATGCTATGTGTATTATTTTAATAATATATGTATAAATAAATAAATAATGTTTGGTTGATCTTGGGATGTAATATTATTATCATATATTTGTAAAATTATTTTAATAAACAAATTAATTATCATTATGACAACTCTTTTATGAATACATTAGTATGTTGTAAGTTATGTGAAGCATTAAAGTCTTGAATATTACAATGAGATTTTTAATTTCCTTCCATTTAATCTTTTTGGTTCATTACACTCTAGAGATTTATACAAGAAGCTGGTCTTGCAATGTTGAGGCCCAGCTTATTTTGTTTATTTAAAAACGTAAGTAACAGTCAACTGTTTTGTTGTATAAACAATTTGACAAGGGTAATCTTCAGAGTTTTTACTTTTCAAAGTTTCTGACCTAACAAAGATGCAATACATTTTTTCTTTAAATTTATTTTAATTATACACTTCTCCCAGCGATCATCCTATCTCTTTAAGCCATCCAAATAGCACTAGGCGTCTCTCTACAAAACAATAGTTTATGAAGGTGTTGGCCTCCTCATGTCTTAATTTGCGAACGTGGGATCTAAATAGTGTACTGCTTTCAAATGCCCAAAATTCTTGATTTAATATGTGTCAAACATATTCACAGGACACACTCATAATCTCTGTTTTTTTCTCACTTAAACTTGATGGTCGTTTGCCACCAATTGGTGAATTTTAGCGATTTCAGTTCTCAGACGTCCCGAATGTTCATCTGTACCAGCTTAGGAGATGGTGTTTAAATTCAGCTGACCAAAATTTAACAGTAGTACTCGTTTTTCACAAAAACGCTCGGTCAAACAAAAAATGGTTGAAAATTGGCGAGTACCTGTCATAAGATATGCAATCATATGCCCTAGCTTTTTTGACAAGTGTTGCCATCTTCACGTCGAGGTCGGAAACTTTACTGACTAGTCTTGTTTTAAATGCAGTAAAATTTACCAAAGCAAGTGAAATGTAATTCATAGTGTGCGAGCACTAATACTATCTGTTTGTGTAAGACATTATTTACAAAATTCATAAAGAATTCATTGTGTGCTTTTCTTTGAATCAGATCTAGATTACAGAAGAATATGTTAGATCAAACTCAAATTGACCATTCCAAACTATTTTACATAGTGCTATGGCATAGAGGACGGGGTGCAAATTCAATCTACCCTTATATGTTCATTTAGTTACTTCCACATTCACAGTTTTTCTTGAATTTCCCTTATTCAGCGTGAAGATATTTTTGATCAACTGAATAATCTATTCTAAAGGAAGGGAATTATGAATTTTAAAAACCAAATATATATACACCAGATACTTATATTTTTATTACATATAACAATCGAATTGACTATACACAAAGTAATAAATATATATTATATAACATTAAAAATAATTGTAATAAATATTTACATTTAAGTTTAAAAAACATTTCAATTACCTATAGGAGATTTCATTAAAAAAAATAGTCATAAATAAAACAAAGAATCCATAAAATATTTAAAAATGTAAATTCATAAAATACAAAACATGGAATGTGCAGTTTATAAAAAATGCTAAAAATTCAAAGAAATGAAACACAAATGTAAGAATAATTATTTTATATCTAATAAATCAATACTGAAACGGTAAAAAATATTAGTAAAATTGTTTTGATAACTTTTTTGGCTGAATGTTTATTTATTATTTTTTATTCACATATCTCCGTTGTTAAGGAAATAATCACTAATTATACCTTTTTCTGTAAAAATTTTGGATTAGTTTTTGCGCCATTTTTACATAAAATTATAAATCTCTATTACTCTAAAAACCTGTAAATTTTTGCATGAAATTCAGCAGAACTAACTATTCTTTTCATTTGGATTAGTTGGAAGATATTGCATCACCGCGATAAACTCGCCCATTGTACAAAATTTTTTGTTTATACCTTATTGTAATGCTATTATTTTTATACAAATATTTTTGTACAATAAAGTTTATTATTATTATTATTATTCTTAAAAAAAGGAATTAAATAAAATGTTTTTAGTTTTTGAAACTAAATAGTTAAATTTTTCTTTATACAAGTAATGACTTGTACATTAACAACACCGATATGTTGAAATTCAACCCTCCGCACAAGTACTTAGTTGCTTATGGAGGAAGCATTTTACTGTGTCTGATATTGTTTTGTTGTGATATCATTGTACACTGTTTATTTAAAATAAATAAAAAAAAAGTTGTGCAATATAAGAAACAAATTATTGATTTAAATTACTTAATCATAATAACATATAGAATTTGTTACAGAAAATAATTTATTGTAGGAAAAAATAGTAACTCATATTATAATATATTGATAAGATATTGATTTTGTGCAAAACACATTATAAATCATTTGTATCAGTAGCAGATGGTGGTCTGACAAACTTTATTTCAGAAGTTTTGAGTTCAAACCTTACTTATCAATAACATAATAACGTCATCATACATTTACATAACCGTAACATGTAAAGTTTCTTTTAACCAATTCTGTTATCAAATTTGAATGATTTTTACACCTAGTAAAACTTATATAAAAAAATAACCAACAAATTGAATAAACTTAAACAAGCGTTTCATTCTACTATAGATTGAGCTAACACGAGAGAGATCTTTGACTTCTAAGGTCATTATCAATCGATTGATTGTGTTTGTTAAATCTACAGTAGAACGAAGGTCATTATCAATCGATTGATTGTGTTTGTTAAATCTACAGTAGAACGAAGTGCTTGTTCAATTTATCCAATTATGGAATTTTATTATTGGTGCACAAGTATATACAATACGAATAATGAAAATCAATATTTTTTTACCAGCGTTTCACACAATTAACTATCTGTATATTAAAACAACTTTATTCAATACAAACATTATATGAAATAAAGTCGTTTATTGACTCACATGTTCAACTGCCGAATGAATAGCCATTTTTAAGAGTTACTGAAGATAATCCTAAATACACAAAAATATTCAATAAACTCAGTTTAACTTTCGAGAAAACAATTCTCTTTACAATAACAATTAAAGTACTAAACTATGGATTTGCTTAAAGTCAGTAATGACTTAATATAATTAATTGCTTACAAACATCCATCCGTTTATGAATTCATTTAAACTTGCGGTATACAAACTTTCCCAGCAAACAACTCGGAGAAGACCGTTAACCATAAACTGGATAAGAACATGACGTACGACTGTCCAATACGATAGCTGTTGGGAAGCTGATATGGCTGACCTCCGATCTCATCTATGTAGAACCCAATCGGGAAAATTACAGCTGCAAGACTGAACAGCACCACTGAAAATATTAAAACCAACTTCAAACACTGAAGGAAACAATATCTGGTTTAGTATTAATTCACTTGCAACACAACACTGTAGCAGTGCAATACTGTTAATTCTCAAAATTACTAATTAAATAGAGCATATTACTGAAAATGAGTAAATTTTAACCCTTAAATGCATGATTTCTTGTATTGCATTTAAAAAATGTTTTTTGATACAATTTAAGGTGTAGTTTTAGGTAAAAATAATTTAAAAAATCAATGGCACAAAAAATGTACAGTATGATGGCAATTTCCATCATCATGTATGTATGGTCTGTCAGCTAAAAAAAAAATTATTTTCGTAGTAATATGGAGTAGTATGTGTATGAAATTATAAAAACAATATTATATATTTTTGATTTTTCTCCTTCAAAAAGATGAGAGAAGGCTGAGAAATTCAACAGTAAAACTTAGCAAAATATCAAAAACGTGAAACCTGCGCTATGATAATTGCTACTGACACAAATCATAGACAAAAAGGTTGATACAGTTTTTATTTTTACTTGAATCCATATATTAACTCTTCAGATAATTACCAGATTGAAAAAAATATACCATTGCCATTAATAATAAATAATTATACGAAAATATTTAGTATGATGGAAATCTCCATCACGATGCATTTAAGGGTTAATTAATACGGGACTTCTATATTTTATTTCGTGAACTTCACAGTGTTGACTACTATATTAAAACTTTAAGACAATGCAAAGAGTTTCGACAGGAATCTGTCATTCTCAAGTGGAAATATTAGATATCGATACGATCCCTGTCAAAACTTAGTTGCATATTGTTGATATATAGGAATTGATAGTCTAATTTTTTTTTAACTATGAGAATGTTACTTTCAGCAAATCAATCAATACAATACGAAAAAATATGATATTTCAAGATATGAAACAGAAACCAAATAATATAAAATAGTAGATAAATAAAAATCTCCATGCATTAATTAGTCTACTGTGGTCAATAGCTGTGTTTAAAGTGTGGCTACGAACGAATTTTGTTTCTTTGTAAATGTAGAAAAGGAAATGAGAAAATTGTTTTTGGTCTCTTTTTTTGTGTATATTCATAATGGGAGAAAAAGTGAGAAAGTACATTAGTTCACAGTTTTTACACAAATCGGGCTACTGAAGATGTGCACATAGATATCCAAAAGGCCTTTGGATTACATAATGAAATTAGAAGTGAAAGTTTTTTAAATTATATAAACCTAAGGAATTGACATGCAAAAAACACAATTTTTTTTTCGACTTCTATGTTCTATTAGCAAGAACATTTAGTGTAAAAGTCAAATATTAAAACGAAAAAAAACTGTTGATTTATGATTACACAATGCAAAATATTTTTGAGAAACCAGCGATAAAATTTGAACAAGGTCAACGCTTTGCTATAATTTGCATTAAACTTTGTATGTGGAACTTTGACAATGCACATTTTTTCTATTGTGAATAACGATAATGAATATTGCCTTGTGAATATAATTGTGTGAATGTTTTATTAGTGACATTATAATTATGTGAGTTTTAATTACATTTTGAATTATTAGAAATGTGGCAGGCAAACTTTGCCTGCAAACAATTCAGATATGACTGTAATCCAAAGGCTAAGCACAAACATGATGTAGGATATTCCAACTTGATGACTGGATGGCAACTGGTATGGCTGACCACCAATCTCATCAATGTGGAAGCCAATCGGGAATATCACAGCGGCTAAACAAAACAGGACCACTGAAAGAAATAATTTTAAACAAAAAAATAATAAACAAATAAAAAATAAATAAATATTCATTCTACTACTATTATACCGTTACGGCATATCCAACAAGTGAGGTAGCCAGCAAGCACACCAGCCGCATGTAATAAACACGCAAGCTATCCTATTCTAAATGATCGTATGACCTCAAGCTAAATGTTCATTCCATTCTAATATATTATAAAAAATACTATTTACACTACGCTATCACACATTTATTTAAGAAAAAAATATACTATAATTACATAAGTATCTGAATGTCAGAGAAAAACTACACTAGAATTTTGCCCAAAGTAATTTAAAACATAGTGTCACAGTCTCCATTATGCTCTTTTTTTAATAGAAAACTCATCTACGTAAATCTTTGCAATTTTTTTAAGATATCATTCCAGTTAAAAAAAAAGCAAAAACCATGGTCAACAGCAATTACTCACAATCATCTCTGACAGCAGTTTTGTGACATGTGAGAAGCAAGCTAAATTACGGCGAATAAACTTTGATCGGCCATACTAATAAATGTTGTCTTATGACAAGTTTATTTCCGCTCCGACACACAAATACATACTGTTTGATATCTACTGTATATTTATTTATTCTTTATGCAAATCATTAAGAATTGATATAAATATATAAATGTGTCGCTGAGTTTCGAAATCCGCTATAACACATTTTTGTGATTCGGAGAAATTCAATAAAAACTATTATATAAGTATTAAACGAACATCCCTGAAGTCAAGCAAGTTTGTTAATTATTAGATTGTTACAACAGTTCAATTTTAAAATAAATTTTGGTATTGAATAAAAATAAACTGTTCATTTTGCATACATAAAAATAGCTCCTATTAGTTGATTGAGGATATTAAAATACACAAAAAGGAACATAGCGGAATTCTTTTCTTATCACCATTTTATTTTAATTTTTTTAAATTTTGAAAAAAAAAAACAATTTTCTACAGTAATAGAGTATTTAATTTCGAATCCAACAACATATATAACTCAATTTTCGTGAACATGTGTTATAGCAGATTTCGAGACTCGGTGACACAGATACTTTAATATATTTGCATGTATATACTCTATAAATTTTTAGCTGAAATGTATCTTCCATATTCTAAACAAATTATCCATGCTAGTATATAAAAAAATAAAATAATCATAGATTATCACTATTAAGGCTATTTATTATTTATTTTAAAAAAATGCTTACAAAGCTGTACATAGATATAGTATAATACAAATGTCCTTGCATGTTTAAAATAATGTATGTGGATAATAAAAAAAAACTAAAATAAAAAGTTTATTATGACCTTAAAACAAATATTTGTCCTGGTTCTTTGTATTAAATAATTAAATATAATATTTTAAGAATAATATCACAGCAATAATACCTTAAAATAATGATACATATTATTAATGATATAAAGAACAGTTCTTTTAGAGCACTCCAACATAAAAATATTCACACATACAGTCTTAAATGAACGTAGTTATGCAGAAAGCAGACAGTCCACAATTACGTATATTTGAGTTTTTTGTCTTACGAGATTTAAAATGTCTAATACTACAGTTTACAAAAACCAGCCAGGGGCCTTTCATATAAACATTTCATAAAAAATACGTTGAAAAAAAATCAATTCACTCAATATAATATAGTGTCCATATGTAAAGACGGCCATATTTAAATTATACTTTTTGTGGGCTGTCTGCTTTCTGCATAACTACGTCCAAATATGCGATGGAATAATACTGTGCACCAGAAAAACAAAAGACATCAAATTTATCTATTTAGATAAATAAAAAATATTAGGAATGGATTAAATTTGATATGTATAGACAGCCATTGTAGCGCTCTTGTCTTTGAGTCACAAAGTCCATGGTTCAATTCCAGGCCAGGGCAAAATTAAAAACGACCTTTTTCAAATTGTTCTGGGCCTATGAGTTTAGTGTATTGTATATACTTATGCGTATTTTTGTGTTAGTACACATAATACAAGATTCATAACTTTGTTTGGGACTCGCTCGATCTGTATGAATTGTCTATAAATGCTATGTTATAGTTAAATTAAAATACTATTATCAAGACCAAATACAACAAAAAACTATCGACATTTAAAAATAAATTACAAAAAAATAACAGATTCTAGCTAGTGTTGCTTACAAAAAAAAAACAAAATACAAAATAATTACAGATACTAGTTTTGTCTGGCTATATTTTACATAAATATCAAACATATTTCCATATGTAAGTTTACCACATGAAACTATCATAAAAGGCTTTTAAGACAATGCCACCACATTGGGTAGTGCCCTGGACAGGATTTGAACCCGAAATAACTTTAATAAGCCTTATATAATAGTTTCATGTGATAAATTTACATATATGACCTCATACAATGGTTTATTGCAAAAGTAACATCGATAAACCTATTTCCACATCACTATTAAAATGAGTTGATGATTCAAAGCTAATCCATATTTCAGACCCCCTAGACAAACACGCACTTGGCGATCGACTACAAACGAATTTTCGTCAATAATTGCAACAATAACGCATTTTTATACGGTACGTGTAGGTAGATTGTCGAAAAGTTCGCCAGTAGACGATCGCTAAGTACGGTTTGTCTACGGCCCCAGGGTTTAAATTTATTTGATTGTAAACCATATGACTTACTTGCAGTAAAACCAACCCATCTCGCGTATGGTATAACATTTCTATCCCAATGACTAGATGCAAGGAGGATTATGGTAGTTGTAATGCAAATACATCCAAGAAATATACAAATTAGAGCCAATAGCCATTCTGGCTGGAGTTCAGGTGCATTGCACACCTTGGGGCGATTGTGCAAGGTCACACATGACCACATCAAACCCATGCGAGTTTCACCTGAAATAAACATAAAGCAATCATACACTATGTTACTTCATTAAAATAATCAATTATACAGCTAAAAGTTTCATAACTAACATTGCAAAACAATCAATAGCTTTAACAGTGAGTAAAGGTACATAGCGAACTGGACGATTGTTAAAATTAGTCAAAATTGATTGTACAAATATAGTATTTACCTCCTACATTAGTTACGATCCAATCTGGTTTCGATAAACTTGTGATAGCGAATATATCAGCCGTCACAAATAACAAACCCGATATAAACGTCAGTCGGTCCATTTTGGACGCGATTAAAGTAAACTATTTTAAGAAATCATTAATAAAAGCGAATATTCGATAATCTAAACACCACCCTCGGGACAAAATGCACAAATCACAATGGAATGGAGAATGACAGCTCAGACAGCTGTCATGAGATAAGAGATTCATAGACAACTATACCATACCAAAGACAATAATATACTCGAATCATAGATTTTTAATTACTTTCAACCGATGTGGTACCTATTTTAATTTTTTTTTTATAAACATCAATATTATTATCCTATCAAAAATATTTTTCTTAAAAACAGTAGACAAAAACTACTACTACTACTATACCATCACGGCATATCCCACAAGTGGGGTAGCCAGCAGATCAGCTGCACGTAAGAAACATGCAAACTGTCCTCTTCGTGCCAATATAAAATCAAGACATTCAGGATGGTTGGCAAGCCTCATCGCTGAATTTAAGATGTAAAATGTCTTATTTTTTTCGAACACCTACAAAAATCCCATCTACATAAATAATAGTAAACACGTCAAACTTGTATCAATCAATATGGTCATGATCCTCAGCGTTTAGGGAACGGCTGAGAGTATTTTTTCAAAACCTTTGTTTCGTTATAAAGTATTTTAATACTATACCATCACAGCACATCTCACAAGCTCAGTAACCAGCGAACGAATTTCTTTTAGTAAGCATACAAGTCATTCTTTCCTTAAGATATAATACTCTATTCTTCTCAAGGATGTTCACTTGTTTGTGAGTGATTTATAGTTAAAAGTAGACACTAAAAATAAAACAATGATTTACAGTAAAAAATCTTTTATTAAAAATAATATTCATCTACAATAAATTTAAATTTTCAACACAATAAAAAGTCAGGCACTTGAAAGTTAAAAACAAATAAGAGTTGGCCAAAATTTAGTTGTGTTTTCTCAGAAAACTTTAACTGATAAAAATACTTTTTTATAATACACAACTTACGACAAGGACATTAAGTTTTGGGAATGTTCTTTATGATGTTAAGTATTTATACTATCTATTACTTGACATTTAAAATATGCTATCGATTTTGGCAAACTTTTTGCCATCTATAGGCAAAACAATATTACCGTAAATGGTAAAGGTTTGAGAAAACGGAAATATTATTGTTATTCAAAAAAGTTTTTGTAGATATTAAGTATAATTTAAGCTCTTTAGTGTAACGAAAGCCTAACCCTCTCACGGTATTCTGAGACATGAAGGTATAAAAATCATCAAATTAAACAATAAGATACCCAGTTTCGAATAAGAATAAAGATTAACAATATATTATTATATCTACATGAAACATATTAAAATAATCATGCAACTCGATAATTAATTTCTGTGAATTTAATGAAACAAGTTTTAATGCTAAAAAAATCACCTTTAACATTTAGGTTTCTGTTGTATTATAAAATATAGAGATGTTGGATTATAGAATATAGAGAGGTATGAGATATTCAAAAAACAATAGAACTAAAAATTATTGAGATTGTGGGTTAGGCTGTTGTTGCACTAAACAGTTCATTTAAATTATACATACTTTTTAAAGCACTTTGGAAGAGTGTTATTAACATAAAAAAGTTGAATTAAATCGAGAAGAATGAATGCATGTAATAATTATTAACATCTAAACATTTGTACTAAATATTAAAACAAAGCATATAGGTGACACATTTCATTACAAACAATATTAGTTCAATATTAATATCACAGCGATTTAAATGCTTATAAGATACTAACCTGTATCAGATTAAAGAGGTACACACATCAGCTGCAAATAAACAAACAATAATGTTTTTTTTAAATCTATTTCCATTCCATTGTAAATATAGTCTAAAAAAGAGAGTCTCATCATGACTTCTCCTGCAATCCTGCTCTCCTGCAATGCAATCCTGGCACCTCACGGTGACAAGCGGAAAAACAGCTTATAATAAGCATGCGCAAGTTATAAACTATCATTTTCACAATTTTGCATTTAAAAAATATATGTTCAAAATTTTATTTATAACTTTTATTCATCTCCTACATATTTTGTTACACTATTCTATGTTAAGCAAAAACTTAAATGCATAACTTCTATTTTAGAACTAAGTGATAAAAATCTGTCTTATTAATAAAAATAGATCAATTTAGATAACCAAACAATTACCAATCAGATTAAAAAATGTAGGATACTTATCAGTTTTTTTTCTCTGATTGCATGTTTCCCTAGTTTGATCCAAATTTATTGCATTGCGAGTTAGTAATACTGAAAGAAAAAAGGAATAACCTAAAATTTAAAGCCTTGTACACTTATTAAACATAAACAATAAACAAAAATAACAATTAAATATTGCGGTAACACTAAAAACATCACAGTGAAATAAAGATAGGTAATGTAAGGTTAATGCAATATAATTAGTCAAACAAATTTTAGAGTTCTATTCGAGACTAATGGTGAACATAGACATACAATTTACGAATTCACATAATAAAATTTAAAAGATAATACAAAATTGTGTTATTGTAGCATTAAGCCTTTCAAAAATATTTGAACTATCGTAGTAATCATCAACATTAATTATCAAAACAGATTTTGAAATAAATTTAGCAAATTTCTTGATTCTATTGCGCTACCCGTTTTATGTTGTGAGGTGACCTACCGACCACCAGAATAGGGCAGAAGTTTGGGGATTTCCATTTATCCGATTTATGTTGGGAGAAGAAATATCAAACTTTTTGAGGAATGCTTTCACCCTATTTGTAAAAGCATTGTTAATTGATACAGTTGATTGGAGGGTTGGCCTAGCCAAATTATATTACGTTAATTTATTGAGTCTCTCTTGTCAACTTTCTATCTGCGTCTCTAATATATAAATAATTAAATACATGCACCTTTATAATCCAAGAGCATGCAATGCATATTTTTCATAGAGAGCATTAGTTTCCATGTTACTTGCATAATTCAATTAATTATTAGATTGCTCATTTCAGAAACTGTATGTCTACGTTTCCTCTCATATATTAAATACCGTTGTAACTTAAATAATAAAAACAATACGATTCTTATAATACGTATACATTTATATGGCACATTCATTTAGCACACATATAAAATAACAATTAACTTACATACACTAACATCACTATACCATCACAGTATGCACAAGGCAGTCAACGTAAATTTTACAAATTATCCAAACACTAAACACCTTTCTAGCACCATTATAAATACGAAGGCACTAACATTTTTTTCATAAATGTAACAAGGTTTTTCCTGCAGTTGTTTTGCACAGTCTAATTGGTAGATGAGTGTTAATTTTAATCTTAAAACTTCACTGGAAAACATTGGTTGAGACATAGGCTTTTCTTTTTAAATTTTAGTAAACTTTCACACATATTCATTTATATTAAAATTTATGGCCAGTAAAATTTATTATATTTGTTAAATGTGCAATGTACACTTTGTTAAAGGCAAAAATCTAGACTTGATTTAAAGTGTGAATTATTTCTGGTGAAAATTGTAAACACACAACAAATATTTGAAGAAATGGGTTGAGTCTCTGAACAAAAACATCAAAGATATTATTGGTATAGTTAAATATGAAATGATGCAGGTACTCTGTATAACATATCGCTATAGAAATATAAAAGCTATAGAATTGCACCGGTTATAAAAGCGATTAAAAACATAACGCATTTTCTTGCTTGTATCGAATGTCTAAGCAATGTATTGAAGTAAAACTTCCATCTCCTTTGGCGTATTCCGGAATTGTCCTTTGCAGATGTTCCTCGGCAGTTTTCTTGCCATTTTCCTTTTTTCAGCATCTTCCAGAAAACTCTCCCACAACGGCTGGCCCTGAAATGAATACAAATGAATTTCATTTATTAAATAACATAAAAAGTACAATAAACATACTGGTACATCAGTACTATACTACTACTGCAATAAAATTAGAACATCTTGAATTATCCCAATGAAATTCGCTTACTTGAGAAGGATAAATGATCGTGAAAAGTAAAAAAAAAATATGGATTAAAAAAAACAATGTATAAAATGAGATCGAGACTATTTTTACTGTAAAATTCATAAGAATTCTGACAACATAGAACTCGATCTAAAGATGTTTATAGAAAGGATAATTTTACCTTTACAAAATCAGGATTGCAACACACAATGCAGGATCTCTTGGCTCTCGTGAGAAGAACAGACATTCTCCCAGGATCTACAAGGAATCCAGTACCAGCGCTTCTTGCCAAAGATATAATGACAATGTCCCTTTCCTGCCCTTGGAAACTGTCTACAGTATGTACTTCAATGTCAGTGCTGAAAATGATGACATAATATAGATAACTTTAGGAACTGAATAACTAATTAGAAATCTTCTATCTCAGTATTTCCCAAACTATGGGTCGCGACCCACCAGTGGGTCATGAGCGAATATTGAGAGGGCTCTAATGGATGATTCACCACCATATAAGACATGAATAAAAAAATTTTGTTGGAGCAATGTTTGGAGAAAAAAGCTGGCGGGTCCCAAGATTGGAAATTTTTCCTAGGTGAGTCGGAGCCCAGTCAACTTTGGAAGCCCCTGTTCTATCTCTCTTTATAATCACAATTCCTACGAGTGGGGTATGTACTAACAGCATTAGGTTAAAATGTCATAAAAATAGGACATTCAAAATGGTTGGCACATCTCATCACTGAACTGAAGATATCTAACTTTTACAGAACATTAAAAAACATACAGAAAAGAGTGGGAGGTCAACTTATTTGAAATAAATATCTATTATATTAATCTATACCATCATGGCCATCTCCAACAAGGGTGGTAGCCAGTGAATTAATTACATATAATAAACATGCAAGTTGTTTATTTTTGGTGCCAATCAAAAATATAGACATGCAGGATGGAAGGCATACTTCATTGCTGTCTTATTTCTGTTTTTTTTTATAAATTAATATTTTTGAAATATGACTCACCATGACAATCTTCTCAACTGCTCTTGCAGTGTGTCCCTATGTGCACTGTATGGTGTCAAAACACACATGGTCATATTATTTATTTTCTCCGAGACACATACGTGCCTGATGGCAACAGTCAACTTCGAGACCACTTTTGCCTCGTTAAAATTAGCTCCAGTCTCTCCCTGATTGCTATCACTGCCGGGAATATGTACAACTCTGTACTCTGGTATCAGTTTGGGCAATGGGGGATATTTCTTTCCATTCTGTAGACGACCCTCGTAAAATGCTTGATTGGGGAAATATGCTATACTTGGAGCCATCCTATATTGCACGTCGAGATTTTGTAAAGAAGAGTCTTTCCATGAATCCATAGAGTGGAGTAGACGTGAAAACATACTCTCATTGAAACCTTTTTGTTTAGCATACTGAAAAGAAAACATGATTACATATTATGAGTAGTGTTGTGGAATTCTCAAGAAATAATTTTTCGAGAAATTTACATAAATTTCTCGAAGTAGAGAATTTTCGGAGATTTATTTTTATTTTTTATTTAACAATCAATCAATAACAATGTACAAATGTTGAGACAATTTATCACCAATATGGCTATATAATTATGGTGTATTTTGAGGCAAATATATTTTTTATTGATCATTTTTACAATGTTCAAAAAAAATGTAATCAATATCAATAAAAAATGGTAATGTGTAAAAAGAATATACTTAAGAGAATAATAGTTTTAAAAGGAACAAATATAACATAGGAAAATTTATTTTTTTGATTTTTTTCAATTTTATTTATTTATTTATTTATTTATTCATTCTTTACTGTACATTGATAAAAAACAATTACATAAAAGGTATACATTCAAATTAAATACAATCAATATACAGAGGGCGAGTTTATCGCAAAGGCGCGATCTCTTCCAACTAACCCAAAAAAAATTTACGTAAGGTTCATTGTTCACTTATTAGTAACTAGTTTTTTTAACCCGGCATCGCTTGGGTTTAAATAAACAGATAACAGCAAATACATGAGTTATTGAAAAAAATGGTGTAAGCGCTTACATAAGTAAAAGTAATAAAAATCTCTTCCCAATGAAAAAACTCGAAGTTTACCTACATAGAAAAAAATGCTATAACTGATGAAAAATCTTGTATGAGAAACTGTATGAATGTGGAGGAAGCGAAGGAAGTGTGTAAAGATAGATCTGTTTGGCGTTCCATTCTCTCTGCCTACCAAACTTGGGACACGGCGTGAGGGTATAGTATAGTAGTAGTATAGTATGACACCCCACATGCCCATACTTAAGTTAAAAAAAATTGCAGTTACCTACATAGAAAAAAGTGTAAATAACCTCTGATTTGGGCCTTAATCAGCCCCACAAATTTTTGGATCAATCAGGTTGGCTGCGAAGTGTACTGGGCGAAAGGTCATGATACCACTAAGAAAAATTATGGGGAGAAATTTCTCTTCTATCAGAGGAGAAATTCTCGGAGAAATTTCTCTCCTCACATCACTAATTATGAGAATGTGATGTTACAGAACACAATTAAATTAATATTCAAGAAACAGCATTAATGAACAATTTTCAACTTGAGAATACAATTATCGTTTTGAATTTGGATACTTTTAACTTTTCAAGTGTATTTTACTGCAGAATTGCAACTGTCAATAAATTGGAAGTTCAAATTCTTTAATTATGCAATTTGGACAAAAAAAAAATGCAAATTGAATATCACATTCCATTTAATAAGTAATATCAAAAGTAATATAACAGACCAAATATTTATTATACTTACCAGAGAGTGTGTGAATCCAGTTAGTTGTTGGTTATCACCGACCATGATGAGGCACTCGACTCCCAGAGACAAAGGGATGAGAACTTCTGGTTCAACTGCTTTCGCCGCCTCATCAATTATACAAAATGCTATTTTGTTGTTTAACCTGCAAAAAAAATGAAAATGTTACAGATAAGATCCATATAAGGTTTTAAAATTTGTATCTTTGGGACAGAATCAAAATCCTGCTCTTTTCCATAAATATTTTCAAGTATTTTGTAGAAGGCAGTTAATAGAAAAAGTAAAGACATTCATATCATATTTTTTAATGGAGTCAGTCATCTATATTGATTGTTTACATTTTTTAATGGATTTAGTCATCTATATTGACTGTTTACATTTTCTTTAGAGCACAGAGCATGTTCAGCATATTCATTGCATGCAATTAGTCCACAGGCTTCCCATTTACGGGAGCATCCATGATGATATAGATAGATAGACAAACAGTATATATAATAAAGTAAAGCACTCATCACATACACAATGCTTTACAAAGTTATATCAGCAACTTGGGTCTTATGAGTTTTTTTTTTAATTAATCATTTTAAATAGCTTACATCTGCATTCTCGAGATGCTGCATCCTTGAAGTGTTGTGCAGATAACATCAGCTCTCCTTATAATCTCCGTTTCCTCTTTATGAAGACTTGACGAGCTTTCCCCTGCTGTAGAGATCAGATCATCCAATTTCTTTTTGTACGTTTTGAATTGAAGAGTGCAGTACGCACCCTGAGGCCCGTCTACATTCATCTTTGACCGATATTTTTCTATCTGTTCCTTCAGAACTTTTACCTGAAAATGCATTTCAAAATTATGTGCAAAAGTTGTCCAATCTATAATTGGATTAATTAAAAACAAGTGTTTTATTCTACTGTACATTTCAATTGAGATGTTTCTCGTGTTCTAAGATTACCCCACAAAGTGGGTGGTGGCCGACATAAGGTTGGGACTTCTGACTATATATCATTACGGTATTTCTTACAGGTGGGGTAGTCAATGGAATGACTGCATGAAATGTATGCCATTTCAACTTGATATTATTTAAGTTTAAAAAAAATGAGAGTAATACTCAGAAGCAACTACCCACATAAGCCCAATAGAGCCGGTAAGTCTAACTTCTATGAGAGGATCTTTGGTGTTGTTGGACCGGTTATGTGAAATCGCCTATTGGAGCCATTGAGAGATACTCAGACTGTCACCAGCTTCAGAATCAAATTAAAAACTGAACTCTTCACTGGTGCCCTTGAGACGGTCTAGAGACTGTTCAACGACGTCAAAATAAAATCATCATCACCATCACAATAATTATTGACAGTAATTTTGTGTTAACACGTGAGAAGCAAATGTAATCTTTTGAAAATAATTTGAACGACAAAACCGAATAATGACATGCTGTAGTTTTGTTCCAATATTTATAAATATTCCTTACTTGGTTTTGCATCTCAGGCGTATGACGGAACTTTTGAGCTAAAGTTGTGGTGCTGATTTCTTGAGCCCAAGGCTGCATATTGTCAAATCTCCCAACACGTACCATTTCAAAAAATGTCGGTGCTAAAAACAATTATTAATGAATATCGTATATTCAAAGCTGGATACATTAATTTACAAAATATTTTTTTAATATCTACCTTTGTGTTCACGTTTCGCATCCAACAATCGTTTTATAATTTCATCCACAGCAATGTTAGTCTGAGAACATATCAATACTTTCCCTCTGTTAGATTTGTTCTTAATATTTCTCTGATAATATTCTAATATCAAGGATGCAATTACTCTTGATTTGCCTGAAACAATATTATTTTTATTTATTTATTTTTTCTTTTTTGTACACATAATCAGTCGTGCTCATATAGAAAATTCATATTCAGATCTGTCTAACTAGACACTTGTTAAGTTAACTCTGATTAAATGAAAAATATTTTAGTGTCATTTTCGATAAAATCAAAGTTTCAATCACTAAACAATTTTTTCTAAGATGCATCTTCTGAATATTTTAACAAAAACTCAAAATAATTTTTGTCAATTTGAATACTGTTCCATAAAATATTATTTTTTAATATTTTGAATGGCAGCTGTTATTCTATGATTGGAATAAAGATAATTAATAAAGAATAATTTTAGTCAGACATTAAGTTGGGACAACTCTAATCTCTATTTATTAGTGAGATGTCACTTAGACAGTTGGAATAATAGTTATTCTGTATTTGAAAGTGCAGCTAGATATTTATAAATTCAAAACAAATTTGTCAAAAAACATTATCGAAATATGCGTGGATATTGCCTTACCTGTTCCAGGCGGACCGTGAATCAATTGAATGCTTGGGATTTGGGAAGATATAGCACTAATACATTGCTGCACTGCTTTCTTCTGACTTGGATTTAATTCGTGACACCACTGAAACACATCATCAAAATATATTGGGGACAAATTTAAAAATTAAGTCATAACTGTGTTATTATTAACTTTTTTTTTAAAGATTGGGATCAATCAACATTAGAAATGAAGTTGAATGTCATTGAAAAAGGGTACTATTTCAATCATTCAAATATCCAAAAAACCAGGCTCAGATGACATACTAAATATCTGAATCTCTTATAACTTTTGGCAAAAAGACAACCTGCATGTGAAATGTCGTAATAGTACACAGAGAGAAAGAGTTTTACATATCTGTACGCCAGAGCGAAACTACACTATCTCAATGGACGCCATTTTTCAGCATGGCCTTTCAAAGTTTTTCAACAAAATTATATTTGCTTCTCAAATGTAAGTTAACAAGATATTACTCTTAAAAATTATTGTGAATGATTGCTATTACTCATATCTCTCACTTTTTTGAAAAACTTCATAATATTGCATTAAAATGGTGTTGTTTTGCTTTAACCAAAATTGGACATATTTTTTTTATTTATGGATATTTCAAAATGTAACACGTTTTCAAGACAGATGAATATTTTATTTAAAAGAGCATAACAAGGACTACAATACTATGTTTATAAGTGACTTTGGCCGAAATTTGACATGGTGTAGTTTCGCTCCCAAATACAGATATATGGTTCATTAATGAGTATACCTGTAATGGTGTAGTACTATGAAAGTTGGTGAACTGTGTCTGCTTTGGTGATATTATTATCTTGGACAGTGAGGATGTCTTCGCAGAATGGATAGCTTTGGCAAGCATCATCTCATTTCGCACAGAAGATACAATCTTTATAGTCACATCCATATCAATTACTATTCTATTGTGCATTTCTGGTTCAAATTTGATATAGAATGAAACCAGAGTCTCTTTGTTACCTGTAACAAGAATATTTTAGTTATAATCAAATTATACTAAAATTTCACCCCATATCTCAAGTGGGGTAGGCAGAGAGGATAAAACACTATATAAATCTATCCTTTTTTTGCTTTTTCTACATTCAAACAATTTCTTGTATACGCACGTCAATTTCTCTTACTCAATATATATATATACCCGTCCATGAAAATTCGAGACAAGTGATCAAGCCACATGGTTCTCGGAAACCTGCGCTTTTTCATATCCCCTCTTTCAGAAAAATGTAATCTCTTTGTCATCCTTTCGTCATCAATTCGTTCCACATATCCAAACCATTGAAACTTATTTACAAACATTCTATCCACAACACTCCTATTGCATCTGCTCATCCTTCTAATATCCTAATACCTCACTTTATCATTCTTTCGATATTCCTCGCAAACAAACTTCCTAAAAATATATACTCACTTACTTGTTCCAAACATTTATCACTAACCCTTATCTCATATTCATTCTTTCGTTCTTCGTTTCAAACACTTTTGTCTATGAAACATTAATTTTTTAACCACTCAAACTGCAGCTGTCACACACACGAAACAAAGAACCTTTATAACTGGAATTCAAATAAATCACTGAAAATCTTTGAGTTAACTTTCAAAATTTGAGTTATTAAAGGTCAGTTTTGAAGAGGCCTATATCAAGTCGTGGAGAGAAGAAGGCTAGCAGTAAGTAAGAGCTCAGGGGCCGTAGACAAACCCGCACTTGTCGATCGATTACAAACAAATTTACGACTATAACCGCAACAATAACGCAAAATTACATGGTACATGTAGGTAGATTGTCGTAAATTCATTTGTAGTCGATCGAAAAGTGCGTACTTGTCTAGGGGGACAGTTCTTCTGTATTTTACATTATAGCCATCTTATTAATAAATGTGAAGCAAATTAGACAGGCCAATAAAAAATTAAGTCAATTGCAATTTAACGGTTAGACGGTTCAAATTTTACTACTACTTACAGAAATTTTTCATAATTCTCTTAAAAATCTTGTCAACCATGTTTTTATATTTTAAAACTATAAATTTTACAAATAAAATCCTCATTTCATTCAAGCAAATGCATTGATTAATTTCATCTTCAACTATATGCTCGTTGAACAAAAGTTAAAAGAGAATTAATAAATATAATAAAATTCATAAAATAAATATGAACAAAGTAAAGACTCTCACTGTATCTTGGAGATTTGCTATTATGCTCGGTTACCAGCCCAAAGAATTCTCTCTTGGAAGCGCCAGGAAAATTAACTATCAACATTGTGCCACTATTCAGAGATTTTTTTGACACAAGATCACTTATTTCCGGAGTGGTGGTACCTAAAAATATAACAAAATTAATTAAATTGCTTAAAACATTAATACATATATATCTTTTTTTGCAAAACTTCTTCAAACAAAGTTAATGGTTGAAATTCATGAGAGTATCTAGGTGTAGACAGTTTGGACATATATAACAAATGAGCTATGAAGGAATGACAAAGAAACTGAATGTTCTGAAAACAGGGGTGCAATAAGATGTAGGTGTGCGAGAATCAGATTACTTGACAAAATGGGTCATATTTTCTATAATGAAGTAAAAATAAATAAATAAATACATACATTTGCACAATATTTTGGTAATCTTTGTTCCATCGCATGGTAGCATTGGTTCTCCAACAACTTGCATGTTTAATTTATGCCTATTAATTGTTGATTTATTCGAAATGCATGTGGTGTAAAGCAGTTCCCAAACTTCCAAAACAACTAAATTTGTGAGAGTTCTGAAAACAAATACAATAAAATTGGTTTGTTTCACCAGTATTTGGAGAAAAATATCATATTTATGTAAATTTAACACATAAAACTACCATATAAGGCTTAGAAAAGACAATGTCACCTTGTTGGGTAGTGCTCCGGACGGGACTTGAACCTGCATCCATACCTTTTATGTATTGTTCCGAGTACTAGGTATCTCATCTTATATGGTAGTTTCATGTGATAAATTTACATATATAACCCCATACAATGGTTAATTGTATAAATGACATTGATAAACATATCATACTTACATCATATATTGTTCAAAATCTTTGAATACATAAGTCATAATAGGTGCGGTTGTTTTATCTTCATAAAATATTGGTGGCAAACTCAAATCATTTTTTTCAGTTTTCATTCTTTTTCGCTCTTCGATCCACGAAGGATTCCATCTAATAACAATCTTCAAGAAAAGCTTAAGCCAATCTGGTACATCGACAGTTTCAATTGATTTTGAACGTTTTAAAATTGATCTAACACCACAAGAATTACGACGGTCTGGCTTCTTTTCATCAGTACTATTATCCAAGATAAAACTGACTGATTTTCTTCTAGCAACGATTGGTTTTGTTGGAGGTGTATCGTACAAATCTTTCATTATCGATTGCCTCCTGACTTGGATTTCATCGTGACTGCATTTTCTGGATATCGCATCTTTTCGAGGTATTCTATTAAGTTTAATTTTGTCTGTCGTCGTTGATACAGCACATGATGTTTCTATTACACTTTTACTCGAACAAGCTTGATTGGATTTTTTGTTCTGCCCTGCGGAAGACGACACCAGTTCCGACATGGGTGTAGGACTTGCATGTTTTGTGCTTCTAACTGAAGATCTTCTCTGATTTGAGAGTTGTGATGTGGAAGGGTTTTCAACACATGATGATTGATGTTTCAAATCTGAAAATGGTAAAACTCCAGATATTACAAAATGTAGGTATATATACATAATACTTCTTATATGGTTTCAATTTAAGTGGTTGGTTTTATGTTTATTTGTTATATTCTCACATTTATTATCAGATAAGACTTACCAGAAATTACTGGAACGGAAGTTTTCTTGCTACTGGAACACTTTGAGCTGGATGAGACACAATCACTTTCAGAATTCCTTGGAGATTTGTTTTTTGCTACAAATAAAAGAGATTTTCTGTTAAATATAAGACATTTAACAGCTTCAATACAACGATAATGTATGCCACCCTATCTAAATGTCTTATATTTTATTAGTATCAAGAGAGCAATCTGGATGATTATTACATTAAATTAGTCCGCTAGCTACCTCACTTGTGGGAGATGCAGTGATCCGACTGGATATGAATTGAAAAATATATTTTATTTATTGTTGTTATACATCCTGCATACAAAAAAAGATATTCTTTTTCACAAACTATCATTAGCTCAAAGTGTGACCTAAATCAGAGCCATAAATTCATTTGTATTGTACTACAGGTTTTTGCAGAGTGCATCAGAAAACAGCCTCATTTGTGATATCCTCAAACACCTGGCATTTAATATCCTTCTAAGACATATCGTTAACTGAAAATGTAAAAATGTCGACCAACCAACAACAACCTGCAAAATCTTAATAGAAGGTTTCTTTAAACCACGGACAATACATTTTCAAAACTGAGTATCTAATGTTTATTTATTTATTTATTCTTTTTGCACATCATCATTACATAACAGTGTTAACAAAATAATATAAAATTTTAGAAACTAGGACGATGTGCAGTGGCGAGATTATCACTATAAAGTGATTTCTTCCATCTAACCACGTAAATGTTCCAGAGTTTTGGTGTTCATTACTAAAATTTATAAGCTTACATAATTTTTGTTCCGTCTTTTCTGCTTTGTTTTCACTCGCAGACTTGGCAGGTAAATCAGAAGTTTCTTTTGCTGCAGATGATTTTCTCCGAACTAAGGACACGTGAAAAAATTAATTAATTTTTTTATGTGCAAGTAAAAATATGGAATATTGTCAATTTTATAAATAAATAGGTACATTTTGATAAATTCTTACCAGGTTTGGATACATCTTTTGGCAACTTGTCATTAGATGTTAACGAAGTTGGCGTAAACTGTTGTTCATCTTTTTGTTTTGGAGATTTAGTTCTTGAAGAAACTGAAAAATATCATAATGAAAGTTGATAATAAGGAGTGACAAAAAGAAATGTGTGTGTCTGAGAAAATATGCCACTCATCCTGATTGTCTTTTACTTTTCTTATGGCAAGTACACAAAAATAATTTGATGGCATTTGTAAATACACAGACCATTAGAAAAGTAAACTCAGAATGTACAAAAATCAAAACCAACGTCATTGTTTTATTGTGAATATAATAAAATGAATGACTAAACTTTGAAACATACCAGGTTTCTTTTCTGATTTTTTAGCTGCAGTGTTTCCATCTTTGTGAGTTGATTTTGATGTACTGCTTACAGCATTCGTTGGCGTAGGTAGGACCATTTCTACAAATAAATAAACAAAGATAACTATAACAATTATTGTAATAAATTACTACACCATAATATACCCTCACACTGTATCCGAAGTGGGGTGGAAAATGAATATTGATCTATTCTCACATACTTATACTCGCTTCCTTCATATTTGTTCATTTTCTCATACATATAAGACATTTTGATTAATGTGATCAAAGAATGTAGTTCTTGTCTGCTTTGTTTTAAACTGACACTTTTTTCACGTAATTACACTTATTTTAAATTCTCCTTATAGTAAATTAACACTAAACAAATATGAAATTGAAAATCATTCACTTACTGAGTTTCACGGGTTCTTTGGCTTTTGAGGTGATTTTGCTGATGACTTTGGACAAGAATGAATCCTTTTTATTTTTCACAATCCCATTCTTACTTGATGCTGAAATAATTATGAACAATTTGATACAAAAATACATTCACATTAAATATAACCAATTAACAGAGGGTGAGTTTATCGCATACGCATGACTTCTTTCAATTTATAGAGGAGTTCACTAAAGTATTCCATTAACTTCAATATATAAATAATAACTATTATTTATCACCTGATTTTGTTTTTTCTTTGGGTTTGGTGACATTATCTTTAGATTTCGTGACGTTTTCTTTGGGTTTGGTGATATTTTCTTTGGGTTTGCTGATATTTTCTTTGGATTTGATGACATTTTCTTTAGGTTTGGTAACATTTTCTTTGTTTTTGTTGACCTCATCTGGAGGTTTTGGAGCAGAGTTTATAGAGCTGCTAATTTCACCAGCAGTTAAAGGTGTTTTAGTATCTGTAAATTAATAGAATACAAAATTTTTGTCATGTAGTGAGAATGAGTATATCAAATTTATGTCTACAAAGACAACTGATAATTATTTTTATGTAGATGTCTAGTATTTTATCTGGAGAATAAGAATCCAGTGTAATTTTGTGTTTTTTAAGTACAAAATTGATTATTTGCATTTTTACTATTCGTTTGACATGTCACAAGTACTTAAACTTATACGTTTGTCTGCTTTGTAGGTTAGGTTAGAGTTAGGCTGGTGTTACTTATGCAAAAGCACATTTATTGACAATCATTTTATTATCATGTCATTTCTTGGGAGAAAAAATATATAATTATGTGAATTTAAGAAAAAAATTTTTTTTTCGAAAAGTTCACCTCTCCTTAATATTTAACAAAAAATTATATTATCAATAACCAAAAACTCACCAGATTGTTGTTTATCAATATCGGTTTTGACATTATTTTCTTTGGAAGATGATGAACAATGGCGGACTTTACTAACTATTGAAGGCGTTTTAGTACCTGGAAATTAATAGAGTACAAAAGTTTTGTCATGTAGTAAGAATGAGTATACCAAATTTAGATCCACAAAGAAAACTGAGAAAATAATAATAACAAAAATCTTTATTGCACAAAAATAGTATACAATATAAAAAAAACATGACATCATTACTACTGAACACAATTTTGTGCAATGGGCAAGTTTATCGCAGAAGCGCAATATCTTCCAACTAACCTATTTTTGTAATTTTTTAAATATAGTATTCTAAATGGATTAAAAAGCAATATTATCAATAGCTAAAAACCCACCAGATTGTTGTTTGTCAACATTGTTTTTGACATCATTTTCTTTGGACGATGATGAACAATGGCGGACTTCACTGACTACCGAAGCTTCCAGTCGCACTGAAAAAGAGTTAATTTTATTTAAAACTAAAACTACGTAAGAAAATTAAGGGTAGAACTTTTTTATTGATCAATCTGTGTTTCAATCGGATCCAGTGATGTTATGAAATAATAAGTTTAGATATATTTTCCATCATACTTACAAGTTTTAGACTTTGCCATTCCAACACTTCCTATAGACGTTTTAGAAAACGTTCGTTTACGAGCCTGTTGTCTCTCTGGAAATGAAGAAAAAATAAAAATAAATTATATTTTTCCATTTTCAAGTCTGTCATATATTTCTATATAGTCTGTCTTACAAATAAAATTATACAAATAACTTTCATAAAACAGATATTCCTAAAACATTGTGCATAAGATGTTCGTGAGCTGGAAGATGAACAAAATATGTTGAGATAATTTTGCCGTGAAGCACCCGGTAAAGAAATGGTCTCCCACTTTTTCCGTAAGTTTTCGAGTGTCCTGTAAAAGGCAGGTGATCGAAAAAATAAAGACATTTTACATCTCAAATTCAGCGATGAAGTCTGCCACCCATCCTGAATGACTTAATTATTTATTGGCACAGAGAAAACAGCCTGCATGTTTGTTGCATGCAACTGGTCTGCTGGCTGCCCCACTTGTGGGATGCGCCGTGATGGTGTAGTAGTAGAGATAATTAAATTGCATTTAACTAATGTTGAAATAAATCAAAAATACACACATATTCTTACCCATGTGTTCTTCAACGTCAGGCTGCGATAAAAACATCTGTTCCATTTCATCAAATACATTGTCTACATCATCAGTGATATCGGCATCTGGTATACCATCGGGCAAACCACATGTTGTAGGATTCAATCCTTTAAGATTCTCAGTTGAATTATAAACAACATGCTGATTATTTGAACAATTATTGATCTTATCCACAGTTTTGATAATTATAGATTGTGATATATTTATAGCAATTCCAGAATTGGAATTATTATCCTCGTGATTGGTAATAACTTTTAGACGTGATGTATTACCAAATCCAGAATTTGAAATGTCATTACTTTTGAGATTGGTATCATCAGAATTCGACTTCTTTTTGAAGTTGTCCAAATCTTTGTCGACAGCAGAAAGTATTGTGTTACCAACTACTGAATTTGTTTTATTACTATCTTTATTATCACTAGATCCAGAATATGCGTTATTCTTCTGGTTAGTTAAATTGTTAAGAATGGGTTGAGCTGATGAGCTGCCAATTCCATCATTTGTATTATTCATTTTATTGTGAACATTTGGTTTAGGTGACAAATCACCAACTCTAGAATTTGTATTTTTTATATTATTGTCAAAATCGTTGATAACCGGTTGGAGTGATGAATCGCAAATTCTTAAGTTCATTTCGTCTTCCTTCTGGTTGTTTAAATTGTTGACAACTGGTTGAGGTGATAAATTTCTAATTCCAAAATTTGTGTTAGGGTTAGAACTATTGCAATTGTCTAATACCTCATCAACTGCAGAATGTAGCAGATTACTAATTCCAGTATTTGTAGTAATATTATTATTGTTATGGTGGTCTAAACTTTCTTCTTGTTTTGATGAATTACAAGTAGCAAGACTTGAATTATCCTTAACAATGACAATTCTAGAATTTGTACTATTATCATAGTTTGTAGTTCCAGAATCTGTGCTGATTTTGTGTTGGTCCAAGGTACTAACTATTGGAATTGTGATATTACCATGATTTTCTAAAGTTTTATTAACATCATGTGATGTATCACTAACTCTAGAATTTGAAACACAATTTGTAACTCCAGAATTTGTATTGATTTTGTGATGATCTGATATATTACTAACTGCTTGAATTGTCACATTGCTATGGTTGCCTAAATTTTTATTAACATTCTGTGATGGATCACCGACTCTAGAATTTGATACAATGTTATTTGATTCTATTTCTTCATCACTATCATCTATTATAATTATGCTGTTAATGTCGTTATTACACTCATCGGGATTCGTGATTTTCTTTGTTAATTTAAAAATATATCTCTCTTCCGGAGGTATATTCTCTTGGGTCCCTGAAATATATAATAATGATTATATTGATGGCTGATTTGGTAAAAAAAATGTTATTATAATATTATTCATTCTCAAACAATCAAATTACAATTACAAGGATGTCAATTGAAATTTGAGCATTTCGGTATCTTCTAAAAAACCATAAGAATCTGAGATAATGATTAATGAATGTATACCAGAAATATGAAATATCGTCGTACTAAAGCAATAGCTCATTTTAAGAATACTGTGTTGGTCAGCAGCAAGATATAAACCACAGATTTTCACTATGCTTCAGAATATTTCAGAGTAATTTATTTTTAACAACTTCCCAGACTCTAACATCAAGCTAATGATTACTTTTGATTTTCAATCACATCTGTATGGGTTATCATGGAAAAATGCACTATGAAAGACATTCATGTAAGTTGTTTGAAAATAATAGTTAAAATTATTATAAATTGAATTGAAAATACCGATAGTAACTAACCGAGAGAGATGATATCGTTATCTTCTATTGGGTAGTAAATATCTGGAACCATTTTTTGATTGTTTATAAATGATCCATTTGCAGTCTGAAAAAAATAATATTTTTTTTCAATATTTTGTTTATATTTTCATTGACTGGCTTCCTTGGACCAAAGTCAAAACACAATTTAGCGTTACGTTTTTGTGCCATTATCGTTCGAATATAGACGACGTTGCGTAAAAAGTCAATTTTTGTAACTAAAAATATAGAGTGCTAAAGAAATAAAGAATCTGAGAGTTAAAAGAAAAGATTCTCACTTTTGAAATATTGGAAAAATTTCTTTGACAAAACTAAGAAGATATAAAAGTAATATTTCAAATTCCTATACCCTTTTCAAAAATCTGATGACAGAGGGGTAGAAATTTAGAGTGTAGTAGTGATGTAACGAATGTGTGATTTTGGATATTCGCGAATGCGAATATTTGTTGCAGACATTCGCAAATATTGACTTGCTTAAATTTCTTCAATTGCTCAAACATTAAAATTTCTACCCCCCCCGTCGCCGAATTTTCAAAATGGTATAGGAATTTTAAAGGTTTCAAAGCTCCTCGGTTTTTACCGATACTTTATTTTCAAAATAATATTTGCAATACATTCGCATATTTTTTTGCGAATACGAATGCTTTGAAATATGCGAATATTCGCGAATGCGAATACTCGTTACATCACTAGAGTGTAGGAGAAATCATAAAATTCTGGGAATCTGAGATCTTTTCTTTTTGCTTGCAAGTGGAATGCTTGTTGTCTAGTTTTATTGTTAAAGATTTTCGATGACAACAGATGATTTTTTTTAGCGATAGTTAATGGAGTATCCATCCCAAGAAGCCGATGGTGTAAGTTTGCCCACCCATGATATAGAGAGATAAATAAGTTAAATAGAGAAAGATGGGATTGACAACATTTATTTACTTTGAGATCCTTAATGAATATTTGTGATGATCGAAGTTTGCGCGATAAAAGCAAGTGCCTTCTAGACACAAATGGTGAAGTACACGTAATGAAAGCGTGAACATCTCTTCCAATGGTCAACTCCCCGCTGGTAATTTTGTGGAGAGAATTGCATCCCCCAAGTCGTATTAAATAAAATTCCTCTCTCCCAGCCATCCTTCTGTAAAGAATAAAATGATCAAATTTTACTTCATCTGCTGACAGGTGATCAACACTATAAATGCCTCTGTAAATGAAGCGGGATCATGGCCTCCTTTGGTGCACAAATTTCTACAATAATGAAAAAACCTGACAGCCAGTTTCTTATAAAAAAGTAATTTGACAATCTATTCAGACACACCAGAAAAAAATTGTACATATCTACCTAATATCCTTACTTGGTGGGCTCACGGCACATGTAATTCGTTTAAATAATAGCAAGATTAACAATATCCTAAGAGGCAAAGAAAATTATTCCTCAAATAATTTATTGGAGTAAATATTGTTTTTGCTAAAAGCTTCATGTTCCAGAAGTGATCCAAAAACATTGGCAAAAACAATTAATGAAAAATACTAGATTCAATTAAATTATAAATAATCTAAAAGTTTCTCGGAATAATATTCACAATTAAGGCAATAAAAATGATAAAACTTACAGAAATTAATCCAACTTCATCTAATAGAACTTTAAGGAGCAGGAATCATAAAATAATAAAAATACAAAAATGAAAAATGAAAAAGTTATTTAAGTGGGAATACTTATCTATGAAATTCACGTATATGTCACTTTTTCGAATAACCTAAAGGGGTATTCACACTAATTCACTTTGCTCACTCACATCACCAAAACGAAAGGATGTGAATCAACATCCTCTTTATAAATGAAAAAGAACAGTTATTTAAAATTAAAACAAAACATGATTAATTCAATATTAATTCATGGCGATAAGACAAGTAATAGGAAAACACTTAAATTATTTATGGTCGTTTCAGTGAAAAGACTTTTCATCA
Source organism: Athripsodes cinereus (assembly GCA_947579605.1). Lineage (NCBI taxonomy): Eukaryota > Metazoa > Arthropoda > Insecta > Trichoptera > Leptoceridae > Athripsodes > Athripsodes cinereus. The sequence goes on from OX388314.1 coordinate 22,515,023, forward strand.
AAATTATGTCCGTTGGTAAAGTAGCATTCATATTGCTTCACTTTGGATGATCATCCAGTGTCAGGGTTCATCGGTTCATCGTTCACCTGTTCATCGAAAGTGAACACGTCTGTTCACATTTGTTCATCATATGCTTTCACTGCCATGTCAACACTCTCACTCATGTTGTATGAAGTTTGACGTTTTTTCGTATGAAAATAATTAAACAAATTCAAAAATGAAAAATAGCACTTAAAATTAATTAATATAGCTCTCGTCTGCATAATAATTTTGTACATGATTCTGCAAATTCATAGAGAATAAAACAAATAATAAGATAAATCTTATTCACTGTGTCGGTGTTTAGGTAGTAGGATTCCATATCGAAATAAATAAAACAAGCGTTTTATTTATTTCAAGATAAATCTAGTTTATGGTCGTTTCAGTGAAAGGTCCTTTCATCGAAATTATGACGGGCTGTTATCTCTTTAGGGTCGTTCACATACGTTCACTTTCAGTGATCACTCCGGATGATCCTCCAAGATGAACAAGTGTGAACAGGCGTTTCATCAATAGTGATCACTAGCGATGACGGAGGAAAGAGATTACCACTCGTCATAATTTTGATGAAAGGTCCTTTCACTGAAACGACCATAAACAAGTTTCATCTTATTATTTTGTTTTATTCTCTATGAATTTGTATTGAATGTCAGAATCATGTACAAAATATTATGCAGTCGAGAGCTATATTCATTTATTTTAAGTGCTATTTTTCATTTTTTGAATTTGTTTAATTATTTTTATACGAAAATACGTCAAACTACATACAACATGAGTGAGAAAGTAGACATGGCAGTGAAAGCATAGGATGAACAAATGTGAACAGACGTGTTCACTTTTGATGAACAGGTTTGACCCTGACTCTCTGGATGATCATCCAAAGTGAATCAATGTGAATGCTACTTTTCCTCCGTCATCGCTAGTGGTCACTATTGATGAAACGCCCGTTCACACCTATTCATCTTGGAGGATCATCCGGAGTGATCACTGAAAATGAACAAATGTGAACGACCCTTAACATAGATTTTTAATTATACATATTTATTTATTTATTTATTTATTAAGCATCAACAGTACACTACAGACAACATATATACATAACAACAAAACAATATAGTCAAATAAGGAATCAATACATTGCCCCATTTATAAGTGTACACATTATTGTGTGTGTATAGTGTGTGTATGTATATACACACATAAGTGTACATATTATGTAATTATGTGGTTGATAATCGCTTTCTTCCGTCATAGCTAGTGATCATGCACTGGTCCATTAACGCTACCGTATCTATAGGAGGCATTGACTGATCACGTCTATAGACCATTAAAGGATGACGTCACAGAGAAATCATTGAGGGGCATCAGGCATCCCAACACAACAGACGAATGACGATTACGGTGTAATATTAGGTGGAACGCCTAAAGAATACCTAATAATAAAAAAAACTGTCAGTGTCGGTTTTGTTATTATTTTGTCGTCTGACTTTCTTTTTTTTCTCTTATGGCATAACATCCTACAAGGATGATTTGCGCAATCTGATTGTTTGCCCCCCAAGCAAAAGCAAATCCATAGACAAGACCACGTGACCTTTAATGGTCTATTCACACATTTTCATTTTGGATTTAGCCTTCGATTCATACGAGTACAAAAATATATTTTTCAACTTGGCAATTAAATTACAAATTCACCATAGACAAAGAAACCGCCTGTCATTTTCCTTGGAAAGTAGATCGCGCCGCGCGGCGTTGACATGCATTTATTGAACCTTGATTGTTTCAGTAATAATATTGAATAATATTAGTGATTAGAATATAAATTTCCATGTGTTTTCGTTAATTCCTCAGGGAATATTTGTAGAAGATATGACGGCTTCAATATGTGATAGTGTATCGGACGCATTGCACTTGTCCTTGTTGAACGATTGTAAGAAGAAGCCAGATTTGTTAAATAATTGCTTAATAGCCTCGGCTAGATCTCTCCAACTCAGTAAAATTGAGTTTGAGGAAACAGGAAGCCACCAAGTGACCAATTATGAGTTCTTAAAATCTCGAAATGTGATAATACTGTCGCCAAACAATGCGGGCGACACATGTGACCAAGATAAACAATTGAAGGATGAGAGCGGACTTTCGCACACAACAGGTACAATTATGTGCAATTTTAACATAATTGCAGTATATTTCATGAGTATTTACAATATAAGGGTCACTTGTCGCGGTTGCCGCCATTATTTGACAGCTAACCAACATAATGTTCCTTATCTTATTGTCTCCAATAATTAGCGCTGGATAGTAGGGTTATATTGCTCTGGGTTGAAATACATGTATTGGCTCACTGCCAGAGCATACAGACAATGTAAGATTAGCTACATTACTGCGTATAATACACAACACAAAAATAATAGTGTTTGATACGCCAATAGGTTAAATAAATATTTTCCTTATTTTGTATAGAATTATTCTTATTTTGTGTACAACAGAGTGATATATTTTGCACTTGTTAATCTGTTGACTCAGTTATTTAATCAATGAAATTGAATTGACATATTGCTTACTTAGCTGGTTTGATTAAAATGAGATCACATAAAGAGAAATTATCTCGATGAAGAAGTACACCTTGTAAATTTACTTTTAAATTTAAATAACTGATGTTTAAAAATGCACAAATCACATTATTTTTTAATGAAATAGACAAAATTCAATTAATGTTATTGTATAGTGGTTAGACGGAAGAAATAATTTAAAACGTCATTCAATCGTCCCAAAGGTGCTGGGGAGAAAGACAATTTTCATACGGCTTGTAAAATTGCGGTAATTTTTGTTGCGCAATATATTATTGGGCACCTTGTTCTATCTCACCAAAATTGAAACGCCGAAAACTTTATCCTATAGTTTGATTAATAGATTTAACATTTCTAGAATTTTGGTCGGCCTTGATTGTGACCTATTAGTAGAATTAACAATTCGCCAGACTGCATAATGTTTATCAATGATCATTTGGGGCATTTATTTACATTTTTTTTGTTTATCAGGATGTTCCTCTTCCAAAGACGCCGGTCTGCCTCAACCAAAAAGGATCCTGTATCCACTTTCATCTGTGCAACTAGGATGGAACTCCGGATGGCAAGTGGGTTCTGGATTCCAGAACATGGGCAACACATGCTATCTCAACTCTACTCTGCAAGCCCTGTTTCATGTTCCCGCTTTCGCCAACTGGCTGTTGTCCGAATCACATGCTACCAATGACTACAAATGTAATAATAAAGTTTTTCTTATAATGATTTCTGGATTAATTTAATTTATCACATTTCAAGTGATATTTGTTAATTTTGAATAAGTGTTTTTGATAAAAAAGGATAGTTTGTGAATGTACGTATTCTTAGGACACTCAATTTGTATATTTGCATAATATAACATTTTGCAAAAGTGTTTTTTGCTAGAGCTGTAAAAAATAATACTACTTACAAAAAATGACCAAATTTGCAAAATAAGAATTTAGAAATCTGTAAATAAAAAAATTATCCATAGTCAACAAGGTAAAGATATTTTTTTGCAGTGTCCTGTAAATGGCAGGCATTAGAAAAGAAAACACATTTTCTATCCTTGATTCAGTGATGGGGTGTGCCACCCTTCCTGAATGTTCTAATTTTTTGTTGGAACTAAGAAGACAGTTTGCATGTCAATTGCGTGCAGCTGGTCTTCTGGTTAACCTACTTGTAGGATATGCCGTAATGGTACAGTAGCAGTAGTAGTAGTAACATGGTAGAATATATCCATGGATTATAATTAAAGGTTTCTAATAATAATATTGTAAGAGAATAGTAGAAAAAAGTTTGTAATAAACCCATATAATATCCCAAAAACTCTCACAATAAGCCATATGCTTGAGTTGTGGTGATGGAGTGTGTCGGCAACAGCCTGAATTAAAGTTTTAAGTTTTTTTTTAAAGTTAGTGAATAAAAATGGTGACCTATTTTTTTTAACTGTCCAGGCGAATGCGTCACTTGCGGCATGAAGAAAACTCTTATTGAGTCTCAGAACTCAAGTGGCTCACTCAGACCCTGGAGAGTGTACTCTAAGCTGCGTGACATCTGCAGCTCCTTTACTCCCATGAATCAAGAAGATGCACATGAATTCCTCAGGTGAGTCTAATTGAAATATCGATACAAATTCAAAATGATGCAAGTATTTGTGGGGTGCGAATTTAAAACTGCCACTCTGAAGGTTGATGGTTAGATAAAGATTGTTAGTAATATTAAGAATAATATTTATAATTTTTAAGTTATTCTACATAAGCAATATTGGTCATTAGCAATGTGTAAATGGAATTGTCATTTACGCATACGAGTACAGCTATCATTAATATTATGCTACGCTACATTACACACGTGTTGACCTCCATTAACTGTAAATACATATTACATTATTTAGCAATATTATTACATGTTTGTTTATCTCATATGCAACAATTGCGACTAGATTGATAAGTATACATAGTAATTTATGCTTTGTGTATGTTGTTATGGAATTAAACGATGTTTAATTTTTAGTTTTATTTTATACAAATACTATTTAGCATTTTTTCTGTGTGTCAGTTATTACCTATTTATCTGCACCATATCCCTTTTGGGGTATGTAGAAAGAACAGACCACAAGCTCATCTCTCTTTATAATAATAATCTTTATTAAAATAATATACCTTCTTTTACATTTGTACACATTAATTTAAACAAAGGAGTCGTTCTAATTTAGCTGCTGAGTCTTACTGGTTACCCTCCAGTGTGGACGAGATTTGCTAAGTGTAGAATTTCGGATAAATGAAAGTCCTGCGCTTCCCGGGTGATTGGTGGGTCCAATTCAATGTTGGAATTTAAAAAAGCAGGTGTCAGCAAACAGACATGTGAATCCTTTATTAAAATTGTTTACTTATGTGGGATTGATACTACTAAATATTTACAATTTGATAATCATGATAATATTAGTGAATAATATTTTCTTTATGATAATTAATTAGATAGATAAGAGCTTAATTATTTATCAATAAGAGTAAATCAATGAATATAGCCAGGCATCCGTTTTTTTATCCTTATCATTTAAATTTATGATAAGATGGCAGGGGGATACCAGTTTTATTTGTTTTCATGACTAATTGGCCATTAAAACCTTTAGTTTAATGAAATACACTATAATATAGGTGTATTAATTGGTATTTTTCAAAGATTAATTGTCTTTTCTCTCTTTTAATACCCCTATTACAGCATATAATAATACACTTTTATTCAGTGAGCACATGCGTAATAATGACATTACATAATACTCTTGTCCAAATTTGGATTGTGTGGAGATGTTTTATATAATCCCAGTCACGATTTTCATATTTTACTCAAAAGTAAAAACTTGTAAATAATATTTGCAACTCACTTATTCATAAATTTTTAATGATCTTCCTTCTTTTACTATATCATTATTCGGTTTCTTGAATAAATATTTTACATTTACAGATATTTGATAAATGCGATGGTTAAGGCGTACATTCGCAAATCCGGTGTTTCTGAGAAGGAATTGGATTCATACAGTAAGGAGACTACACCCCTTCACCAGATATTGGGAGGTTATCTCCGCTCAGCCGTGAGATGTCTGACTTGTGGTCACGTCTCCATCACGTATCAGCACTTCCAAGACCTTTTGGTGGATGCTCGTAATGCCAACACCCTGGACGAAGCTCTCAAGTCGTTCTTTTCTAGGGAGACTTTAGATGACTGCGGATATAAGTGTGAAGCATGTAATAAAAAGGTATATATAAATATTCCACTTGGATCATTCTATTTGTACTAGACTGCTTTATCCAATTTAGTTATGTGATAACTATTTCAGACTGCCAAATTCTTCTGTTATAACTTAGTGATAGGTATCTATTGATTGCTGCTTCTTATTGTTCTCTTATACTTTTTATGTGTAAAACGGACACTACACCTGAATGTCATCCATTTAGAGTCAATATATGAATTGAACACAATATATATGTCAATTAATCGTTATATTTACCTAATTATTTTACCAAAATTAATTTGACATAACTTTCAAGGAGGAAATTAATCTTTCTTTTAGAAACAGGTAGGAACACTCAGGACGCTTTTTACACTTGTACAAAGTGATCTGTAAATAGCATTTATCTGGCTTTGATAATTTGCTGTAGGAACTATTTTATCATACTTAATAATTTTTCCAAATTTCAATTCCTTTATAGGTATCTGCGACAAAGCAATTCTTCATTGAGCGTCCTCCAATGGTCCTTTGCATAGCTCTGAAGAGGTTTTCCCACATGGGTGGGAAATTGTCTAAGAAGGTGCAGTACAAGACCAAGATTTGCATCAGGAACTATCTGACACACAGACCGAATAACCCACAGTCCCTGGTAAGCATACAAATGACAAAAAATTGTAAAATGAACTGTTATGGTATGACAAGATTATCCTGATTTATTGTATGTGTGTTTTTTGCAGACTTATCGTCTTGTCTCAGTTGTGAATCACATTGGTAATTCCCAGGATAGTGGGCACTACACGGCGTATGGGCTGGCTCCTGGAGGAAATTATTATACCTTTGATGATAGTTCCGTGTGGCCTGTGTCTCCCAACAATATTGTTAGTGCCAATGCTTACATACTCTTCTATGAACTAGAGAAGTCGGACAGCGCTATATTACAGGCATTGTTGTCACCATTTAAATCTGCGTACAAGAGGAAGAATGAAGAGATTGCAACGCAGAAATATAGTAATAATAATGGGGATAAATTTAAAAAGCATATCGTGAAACTGGACGGTTCGTCAGAAGGGAACAACAATAATAAAATTAGCGGACAAATTCTTTCACCTCCCAGTTCCAAGGAAAGCTCTCCCAACAGTTCCCTTAGTTCCGATTCCGAAAATCACAAGACAATACTGAAAGCCAAAACAAAATTGTTTATCAATTCATCATCTGAACAGAATAATCCCTCTACCAGTTCAGACACCAAAACTCTTACATTGCACAGCAGAAATAATAATGGCTATGGGGAAAGCAAGAAATACGACTTTGTAAACAGTTCTAAGAGCGGTGAACAAAAGCAGTACAGTAATAACAGTCCAAATAAATCATCGACTTTGAACAGAAACGGTAATGCAAACGAGAATGGATATAAGAATGACGTTAATGGCTATGGCAAAAATCATAATAATAAGTCGGATGAAAAGGATAATAATTACAGAAATAATGATAATGGTTCGCAAAAGTCTGAAAGTAAGAGTTCAGATGATAGAAACGGTTTTGACAAAGATGAATATTCCAGATCTTCGTCACCTAAATCACAATCTAAACCTGGGAAGTCTGCTAAAATTGGTAAGCCTTCTGTTGAGAGTAATGGTGATAAGGACGAGTACTGGAAGCGTTTAATGCCACTGTCTCATAAATCTGTAGTTATTAAAAAAGATTCAACAAAGGCCACAGTTCAAGGATGGGAAGTGTCCACTGAGGTTCCAGTTTCTCTATCGAGCCCCAGTCGAAATGGACTTGTGAATTCTAAGTAAGTCAGCTTTTCAGATATTTAATTTTTTTTTACAGATATATCTATATTTTTGTATATTTTTTTCAAAGTGGAAAGCATCATCTGTTGTAATTTAATGGAAACAACTAGAATATATTTAGGTTTAAAACTTCATGCATTATTCAACTGGCCAATAATGTGATTCTGATTTGTATCAAATTGTATTACACATGTTATTGTTGTAGTTAAAAGAAACCAACTCTCCTTGTGATCACAATTGTACAATTATGTACAAACACGCAATAATATTGTACAAAATACATGAGGAAAAGTGAGAAAGGCATTCTAAAGCTATGAATGAGTTCTAAGCTGGCCTAAGTGAGCATTTTAGGTTCCATTTTGCAATTCCGCCTTTCTTACCATCATAATCTAAGATCTCGTTTCTTCCATTTATATTTTAAACAATGTGTAAACACGGTTCTCCAATTCAGATTATCTGAACGGTTTTGTCATCTGTAATTTGCAACCAAAATGAAACCCAGTGAAACCAAAAAAAAATTATGATTTTTATCCTTTTTACTAAATTCCGTATCTTAGTTTAATGTTGCCGCTTTGGTGCACTCAATTAAAATTGTTTCTGCTTTTTTTATCACCTCCATTTTTGTTATTGCCATTTAGATTTTCAAGAAGATAGAATTTTAATATAGTAACATTATAATCATTAATCAACAGGACCCTTCAACGGTATGTTCTGAATCTCATATTCTGTGTATGGATTTTGTACAAAATGTGTGTCGTGACATCTGGAATCATTTGAGAAGATAGTGTGGACATTTAAAGAGAATGTATGGTGATGAAGATATATTGTATGAACAAATTTTTATGAAACTTTTTAGGATACATAAGACAAAATATAGTTTTCATCTTAATTATGTGTTTATTGTGATTTTGCTATTAATGGGAATTTGAAACAGTATTTTTAATTTAAAATTAAAAGATTTGTATAAAATTATGTTAGATTATTAATTTACTTGAGTTATTGTAATTTTGTGATTGTTACATAAGTATTTTTGAAATAGAGAAAAAAGATTAATTATGTACTTGTTATAGATTTTGTTATTGTCTATTGTTTGTATGAATTAATTGTTTTTCATTTATAGTTTTACTATCAGTAAATTTTATGTAAGATTTATTATTTATTAATTTTTATAATTCTTCTGTTTTCAATTTTTTTCTTTTTCAAATAAATGTTAGTGATCTGTATAATTTGAGGGATTTTGATTGACCTGTTGTGTTCGATTCGATTTTAATGTGTGGTGTTTGTAATCCAAATCGATTAAAATAAAAAAAAAGTATAAAAATTATTTATATAAAAAATATCTGAAGATGCTATCCTGTAAAAACTGCAAGTTTTAAATACTCGAGATTCTATCTAATAGAAGTATAGATGTGTGTGGAATCAAAGAAATTGTTGTAGTTGTATGTTGTGTCATGACTTTTATGATGAAAGTGAAGAAGGTGTATGAATACAAAGTCATCTGATGATCTGCCATTACTGAATATTTTGCTAGCGGTATGATGTGAGTAGACAATATTTATCATTTAAGAGTAGTATGTATTAGGTAGAGTAATATTATTCATTTTACTTTTAATTAATATTTAAGATATATCTTGAATTGATTAATAATTGATTTCATTGTATTGTAGGCATTGTTTTAAAATGTGTCATTATTTTTGATTCTAGAATATTACAATGCAATGATGTAGAATCATCCAATCACAAAGTGTCTAATGGCAACACCAATGGTCATCACAGCACATCTTCAAACAGCAGTCATAGCTCTAATAGTAATGTTAATGGATACAGTCACAAGAATGGGAGCTATAAAAGTGGAAGCAGTAGTAACGCTAGCCCAAATAGTTCGAGCAACAATAATAATAATAATACCAGCTCCTCTGATAAAAAAGATGTTGTATCCCAGTTGATGAGACAATCTCACAGCGGGTACGGTGCTCCAGTTAGTTCATGGAACGGAACTCATTCACAGATGGATAGACAGGTGTATGAAGATAAGAAGAACCAAAAGAAACGAGCTGCAGAGGCTGATGATGAGATGGATCGTGGTAGACAGAAGAAAGTGAGACGGCATGAAAACTATTATAATAACAACTTCAATTCATCGAGAAATCCTTACCAGGTAATAATTTTGCACGCAGGATATTTTTGCGTTTAGGTGTTACGACTTTCGTCTTTCACGATTTTTATAAATTTTCTATCTATTAAAATTCGCCATCATGTTATTTATAGTAAACCAAAGATAATGATTACCGCACAATATTGTATTTAAAGGTATTTCTCAGATGGGGTGTTGATGGTAGGTGGAAGGCTTTGGCATGGGTGTTGTTGAGATAGCAGGCGTCGATGGCCAATAATTTATAACAATTAAACACAGTATTCTAAAATACCAACCAAATATGAATCGTAATATTGTTATATAGTGAATGCGTACAACATACATGAAATAGAGAAATATTTTGTCTTTAGGATTTATAATTATTTTTCATATTACAGTATGTTTTTTCATTGGTTTCAGGAAATTCAAAATCACAGAACATCGTGGAACTCTGAAAACAGACACGACAACAATTACCACTACAACGGTTCTCATCGCTCCAACTTCAACTATCACCGCTTTAACAGGGGAGGCAATCGGTACAACAACCATCGTGGAGACCGCTTTAATCATCGTGGAAGTCAGTTCCATCACCGCAATCAGTACCGAAGGAATTGCTGACCACGACTTGACTTTAAATCCACCATGCTTAGATCCTCTATTGTTTGTCGTTGTTAAAATTGTACATTATATTAATTATATTTCGTTGCAAAATAATACAGTGTTGCCAATTCTGTGATGATAATTTTGCATATTGTTAAAGGATCAGACTTACCAAACAAACATTATTGTTTTTTTTTGCCTATACAGTTTTTTTGTCTATTTTACAAAGGAGAGAAAAGTGACAGACCATTAACTTTGTCGTTGCATTTTTAAAACGGTACATGTGCGATAGTTTTATTTTGCACTGTTGTAAAAGAATTTTCCATTACCATTTTAAAATCATTCTTTAAACTTTTTATTACTGTGTGATATTATTATTCATGAAGTCTTTAATATTTGATACAAATAATTAGTTGAAATAATGTTTTAAATGTCGTAGCAATAAGCTGTTTATTTTTAGAAATATTGTTTTAGATAAGTCACAATTTGTTCGTTTGGTGGATCTGGATACCGATCACGGAATTGAAAATGTTGCAGTCATTTTCAAGTAATAATGAAAATCATTCAAATGATAGAGTTAGTAGTACAAAAGCATATTTGTATACAAATTATATTATTATTGTAGTCTAAAGAAGTTAATGATAGTGCGAGAATATTTTTTTTAACTGTTTACAGTACTACCTACTACTATTTATATATATGTATTAGATTCTGACTTAATAGTTTGTGGATAGCTGTGTCCACACTTACCGAACGAATGTTCTGGTTCTCTTTTCTTCTCTTTGTCTACATAGAAAAGAAATGAGAAAGAATATAATTAATTGCTTACATCATAGGAATGAAATAAGATAATTATTTTCTTCATTTTTTTTCTATATCGACCGAGAGAAGAAAAGCGAAATAAAACATTCGTTCACTCAGTTTGGACGCATTTAATATTCTGTCTTTTAAGGCAACTGCCTCAGTTTATCCATTTATATATTGTCACTGCCAAAGGCTATTGTATTCAACAATTTTTTTTGTGAACATGCTTCGTGCATTTTTTATGAATTGACGAAATAGTAGTTACTTTGATTTAATTTATCATTTGATTTATTCGAAATAAAGTTATTTCAAAATTTTATTCATTCATACCATCATGACATTTCTTACTAATGAGGTAGCCAGCAAACCAACTACACGCAGCAAACATGCAAATTGTGCTCTCCGTGCCAATTAAAGTTAAGACATTCAGGATGGGTGGTATAGCTTATCACTGAACTGAATAGAACCATTATTTAATTGATGTTTTTTAAAAAACTACCAACCTAGTCCCATGTGATGAATTTTGAATAGTTCTTGAAAGTTCAACTTGTTTTGTGGTTTGAATTTTTTTGTTAGTTATGTTTTTTATACTGAATACTTTTTATCGTAATCAATTTGACATTTAAAAAAAAAAGTCTTCAAATTTGGTCCATTGCGATTGCAGTAGAGGCTTTAGAATTCAGTACATTACTTTATTATTGAGAAGTATCAACTTGTGTGAATCTGCGTCATTATTTTTTTACTCATATAAGAAGCAATAAATTGAAAAATTAATAAATAATATTTATTATTAACTTGTGTAATATTTGGAAGGATACATACGGTTAAGAGAAGTTGTCGATACTAAAATATTATGTATTTGAGATGAGCTGTATGTTTATTATAATGTGATGGAAGCAGATAATGTGTTTTCATAATAAGTAGCTTATTGTTTTATACACACACATCTTAGTTTCTTTTGTATATAATTTAGTATTGTATTTGTAGCTATGTTTCGAGGTGTGAATGATGTGTTTGAGTCATATCTTTTAAAATGTGTTCACTTACTGAATGAGCAATCAAACATTTTTTTATCTTCTTTTCTTTGTTAAAATATAAAAAAATAATTGACTAAATTCTCGAAGAAAAGAGAAAGAACATTAATTTGCATTGTTTGTTTAGTAAGTATGAACACACCTATAGAAAATAAATGAATAGTTTTGTTATGTATGTGGTGTGAGAGTAATTTCATATTTAAGTTACATTTTATAGAATGGAATGAAGTGTTGTAAATAATTTTGTTTATTTTTAGTAACATCGTATAAAAAAATAAATGTAATTAATTATTGTTGTAATTTTGTCAGGTTGTCCTTAAACGAACCATAGTGCAAATCGCCCAGCCTTTGCAGTCCCTAGATAAATAAATCAGTTAGAGAGAGAGAGATGTGTAAAAAAATAACCATGCTATATTTTTTGTTACATTCAATAAAAGAGTTACTTAATATAACAATATTGTTGACAAAAAAATTAACCTATTAGTTGAATTACGTTTGATGTGCAATTTTACAGATCGATGTATTTTCTATAATACCTCAAATTTGGTTAAATATTCAACATTATGTAAAATGAAGCATAAAATTGAAAGAGCATAGAGTGTCTGAAATGTGAGAGTTTGAATACTGCCTAAATTTAATCTTTGAAAGTTAATGTGAGTTTAAGTAAATATTTTTTTATATTGTTTCCATGTTTGCATTTATTTTTTTGTATTTCCATAGACAAATTCAGATCATTAGCCATGTGCCATATTTTAGTTGATTACAACTTCCAGTTGATAGCTGATCATTTTTTTATAAAAAGGTGTTTTGCTGTTGTATGTACTGTTGATATATTTAGTATCAGTAGGAGTATACTTTTGATAAAAATGATGAAATGTCAACTGAGAGTCGTTATTAACATCAGAGATAAGCAATATGACTAGAGTTGATGTAATATTTTTTTTTAATCATGAATTGATACCAAGTCTGATTAAATAGTTTATTGTTTAAAGAGAGTAGAATTCCTTTCAGAAACAACAATATGGCCACTGTGTGGTCTGACGATGGTAACAAAATAAGTAGAAAATGAGAGACTGAAACAAAAGTATGCAGTAGCTTTGTACAACTGTCACGGTGTTGACGAGAGTTCCAAAGATAAAGTTCCTCTAAATTAATAGTAAAAAATAAATCACACCTTTTCTCTTTTCACAGATTCTGCAAAACGCTTTATTACGCTTGACAATGTCTTATGTATATAGTCACCTGTACTCATAAATGCGGAATAATTGCTCATCCATTAGTTATGACTGACTAAGTAACACATTGCTTACAAATACAAGTTAGTGGCATGTTCCAATTTTGTCTGGTCATAATTATTCCTGAGTGTCAATTGATTTTGGGCCACTTTTACCATAAAACAATAGCTGCCATTTTAAAAATTAAAAAATGCCATTGAAAGACAAAATTTATATCGAGTGATTGCACCGTAGGAGAAATTGTTTTGTAAATAATGTTTTGGTTTGTAAATAATCAGGGATAAATAAAAATTGTTTTGTAAATAATGTTTTGGTTTGTAAATAATCAGGGATAACAATTTTCTCATATTAGACATGATTTAAATATATTTTTTTGTTGTGAGTACGGGTGAATTTCTCTAAACATTGTGGTGTTGTGAAATAGTTGTAATTCTATATGTACAATAATAATATTTATATTTAGTATTAAAACTGAAAAATATTAGGTAGAAAAAAATTGTAATCAATACGGTGACCAATAATCTGCCTCGTATGTATATGTAGGCTTTTCTTTTCCTTTTTCAAAAATTTACATTTGTCTTTTGCTATGCTTTTTGCTTCTTTTCTTCATTTATATCTGTTTTGTATTTTTATTATCCAATGCATTCGTAAAGCAGGCATTGACCTCTATTCAATCTTTTTTAATATATTATTAATAGCTATGATTAAATTTTCTGAGATTTTAAACTTAATGAGAAAACATGTCCATTGACGTTGTTTGTAAGGCGTTTGGTAATTACTATTTCTGTATATAATGTTAAATAAATAGTCCTTTATGTATAATGTACATTGTTATATTTTTGTTTTGCATACTTATTTATACCTATATCTATTATAAACAGTAAAGTTAGTGATTATAATTTAGATTTTGCAAGATATGATATTAATTATAAAGAGTTAATAATGAAATTAATAAAATATATTATGAATAAATTGAGTAAATTTAGTTCAACTATTATACATATATGGATGGAGTTATGCAATAGTGTAGCAAACCACACGAACCTCAAACTGAGATAGTCAATGTTTTATTGTTGTTGTAAGATGAGGTGTGAGTTATTAATAAGTGGAGGCGTTAGAGAGGAAAGATTCACAGCTTTAGCTAGTCAATTGCTTTAGCATAGCAAGAACATAATTATAAAATTTGAATTATGACATATTTTTTTTTTCAATTTTGTTGTTTGATACATTGTTGTTTAACAACATCCATATGATGTATATGACTATATAGATGATTTGAGAAGATTGTGAATTACTAGAGGGTTTGTAAATATGTGCCAAATGTGATGGTCAATATTTCATTTTTTATGTTTACGATTATATTGTGTCAACTTTGTACGCAGGATTAAACGAGGTAACTAAAGTTAAACTTTGTAAAACTACTTGATATTTGTATTTTGGCACCTTCTAGTACATTCTCTAAGATTTAAAAACAGATTTAAGTGTATAAAAAAAATATGTATATTCCTTTTGTAATATTATGAATTAGGTATATCTAGTGTATTTCTTTTGTTTTATGTTATCATATTGATAGTTCTTTTGTTGTCTATGGTATATTTTACTTTCAATATCAACGACTACGACTTAGGTTTTGTTTTATCGTAACATTTTCATTTTTAAAAAATTAAGGAATCAACAGTCATTTATTTCTATTTCATCCAAAACCATAGCGGATATAATTAATCTATGAAACTAAAATCTGAGATAAAGTTCATTTATCATACTGCACATTATTAGAACACAATATGGAAGACAAGAGCCATATGTTGCTCAAGTTTTGAACATAGGGTTCAGTTTGTTTTGGCCATGAATAAACCATTGCTTATAGAGCAAGAATCATTTTTAATCATTAATAACATATTTTTAAACAATAAATTAACTGGATTCACTATGGATTTGAATGCCATCATTCTTAGTTTTTAACCATGGTCTTGATCAATCATAATTTATTTTACTTATTTGTCTATTCTTTTTGCTCATCATCATTATACAACAGAAGTTACAAAACAATATGGAAAATAAAATATTGATATGATATCTATTGCCAAGATTATCACTATGCAGTGATTTGTTCCATCAAACCACTTGTCTCCCATGTGGCAGATGAAAATATTAAATGATCAATTTCAAATGCTTATTTAAAAAAAAGTTACACATCAATTCTTTTTTCATATCAAACTGACAGAAATGAGTATGATTTTTTTTAACAATTTTTCTGATTGTAATGTATGAAATTTAATCAAAATCAGAATCAAGATTTAAAGGTGATTGCATAAGAGTTGCGATTTCAAGATTTTTTTACTCTTCATATTTTTCCAGTCTTTTGAGAATCATTTTGTTTTTCGTTTTTTTAAACTCCTCGAAAGTTTATTATTTTGTAAAAATATGCATTTTGTATCTAATGATAATGTGTTCAAAATATTCTATGATTTTTTTGTATATAATGACTTAATATTATGTTCTGACACTGCATTATGTTCTCAGGGCGAATATATTGTGTAATAAAATATAATAGTATATATTATTAATTATTGTAAAATTACCAACTTGAATTATAAAGTAAAATAATTAGTAAATTATTTTGTTTTATTTCTTCATGTCCCATAAATATAAAAAGTATTGGCGCTGGTTATTATCTCTCTAGTTAATGGCAAATTTTCTTTTGTAAACAACTATTTGGGGAAAAAGGTCTAGTGTTACTTAAATACAATATGTAGATAGTCCATAGGATAGAAATACACCTTTTTACAAAGTTGGCTAATTTCTGTCAAATAGGTGGGAAATATCTGGATCACTATTAAAATTAATGGTTCTTCCTTGTTGGCAACATTTTGATTTCTCAATGTTGTGACATCAGTAACTGATGTCAATGGGTTTTCTCTACCAAAGATGGGGATATCCATAGAATAATAAATATGGATATCATCCCATGCCATGATATCATCATGAGTCATATCCTCATGCATCATATTATAATCTGTGATTCCTATTTATTTAGGAAATACTTGAAGGGAGACATCTTTTTGATCAATGGGGTGAGTAATTTGTTTTATTTTGTATAAATTGTTAGATTTGCTCTGCATTGTACATCATCTATTAAAATGTGACCAGGATTAATTGTGTGCAGATATGGCAGTAAATCTAAAATTATAAAAAAAAGTATAAATATTTGCCTTTGATTGTTTTAGAAACATGGCTTCACCACCATATAACTTCTCATGGGTTGTCCCTAATCAAATAGCTGGTATGGGGGTTCCAAAACGCAAGGAAAATTTGCAGTTCATTGTAGATGCTGGAATACATCACTTAATATCTTTATCCAGCGAGAAGATGCCTTATAATGATGCTAAAGACTTCCCAGAACTTTGCTGGACATTGATCGATGTTGAAGAATTTGAAGCACCATCCTTAGAAGACATTAAAAAGTTTATAGATATATGTAAACAATGTCTTGTTGAAGGAAAGGTAAGCAGTTCTTGTTTTGTTCTGTTAAACGTCTTGCGTTAAATTGTGCAAGTGTGAGTCATACATAATCATCATTGTATATCCATCCATTCTGCATGTTTATTTTATGTTGGTATAGGTAAATAATGACGATTTATGAGAAGATTTGAATTTGTATTTTTTTTTTATTTGCAGGCTGTTGGAGTTCATTGTAGGCAGGGAATAGGGCGTACAGGAGTAATGTTGGCATGTTATCTGATATATTTCCAGGAGGTAACTCCCGAAAGGGCTATAACTACAATCAGAATGATGAGACCATGGTCTATAGAAACTGCAGAGCAGGAAAGAGTGTTATTTAAATACCATGATTACTTACGAAGCTGTGATGATTGTTGTTTCAGTTGGTGCCTCAAGTAAAACTAATTAGAGTCTCCACAATTATTTATTGGTTACACAGGTTATAATGTACAATGCAAACTGAACAAATAACATATTTTTTTTATGAAAGGCATGAGTGCAGTGCACCCATGCTTTTACCAGCAGTCGCCCCTGCTCTAGAATCATCTTATATACATTCTAGCTGGAAAGTTTATACATGACATTCTGCAGTAGTTTTTATAATATAGATCTGTTAAGATGATCTATATTTTTTCAAAAAGGTTTTTAATTATAGGAAGAATTTTAAACCATCTTTGTTTTATGAGTTGATTCTCTATGTTGGTGCTAAAAGTTTTGTGATATTCATAGATTTATATAAAATAATAAAGTTGAGAATTCTTTAATTTAAATTTTTGTAGAAATAGTATGATTGAGTTGTAGACACAGATAATGTTGATAGTAAGATATTAATACTAAATTTCCAAATTCTAAGTTTCAAATAACTTCTTTAAATTAAGTAGTAAATTTTTTAAAGTATGTTATATTTTTGTGAATAATAAATGTTTATTGTTCTATTTATAATGTCTTTCATTTACTAGATACTATATTAAACACTACCTACACCTTATATATAGATTCTGCAGAATTATTCAAATATAAATAGTCATAACATTCTATAAATTAGGAAAATTAGAGGTTATTTTAAGTCATTATCAAAGAACTTGTTTTTATCCCAAACATTTATTTGTAAATAGAAAAAACAAAAGACAAATTATTTTTCATCTACAGTTTCTTCTTGTTTATCTTCTTTGGATTCTGTTTGTGTTGCTAAATTTGTTGGTGGTTTTTTCTGTTGGTTTTTCTCCAAAGTATCTTCGGGTTTTTGTTGATTGCACAATTCGAATAAATTATATTTCTTATTCAAAAAATAGTCTGGGACAACTCCAAGTAAACAAATACCCTTAATAACCTCTACAATTATAGCTGATTTAGCTTTCGTTAGGTCCGCCTTGTGGTTGCAATTCTTGGAAACTATGAGTTGTGCCAACTCTTTAATTATGGCTTCCTTTGGAATGGAATTGTTGTACCGCCTATTGAATACAATAGCAAATGTTGTTGGTTCACCTAGAAAGTGTTTATCAAACAGTTTGCCGGCTGTGGAAATGATGTCGTCTATTTTAGCGCTGCATGTAGCTTCAATAGGCACTATTCTTAACAAGTACCTGGTTTTCTGACATTTGGTTTTGGCAATATCTTCTACAATAGAATAACCTAAGTCCACAGTATTTACCACGTCGGCTTTTATGAATATACAGTTAGCAACAGTTGTTGGAATTGACTGGAATCTGTTGTATTTTTTCTGACCAGATTTCATGTCTGATATTTGTTTTTCTAATTCATCACAAATATCTTCTTCTTCCTGCTTTTCTTCTCCTGTATTAGGTTCTTGTTCAGGTCCATACAACTTATCAGCATATTCGTTTAATAAATTGTAAGCCTCTCTCACACAATTTTTCTCCTGAAAGTTACAAGTGCAGAAGAACCCTTTGAGACCGGATTCTAAAGCAAGAACTCGTTTCTTCTTGTTCATCTGTGCATAGTAATTTCTAGTCTTGTGACTCCTTTTCTTTGGGTCGCTCATTTTAAATATACAATTATGGAAAACAAGAAAAAACACTTTTCGAACACGAGACCGGCAAAACACGCGCGTATCACCTATAAAACACGATAGGAAAAAAAGATGAGGAAATGACAGCTGCTGTCAAATCAAAATGTGTCAAAATAAGCCATAAACAATAATGATTTTTTTCGTATTTCGTACACCGTTTCGTGTCATGTGTATGTGGGGTAGTCGGCGGAATCACTACATAGTATATATTAAGCGCATAGAAAATTTATCTGGGATTATAAAAATATCACTCAACAGTTAATAGAAGGTTGTGTGGGAGCCGATATAAATCAGATTTTGTGGTTGTGCAATTCCCGAAGTTGTTTTGAGATACAAATGTGATTGAGACTCTCAGCCTGTATAATTATCATATAGGTCAGTGATTGTGGTGAAGTTTTTCTAAATGCCGTAATATTGTGAATGTTATATAGAGATGGAATATTGAGACGACAGACGTCTCTCTCGTCAAATAAACAAATACACAACATTAATGTTGTTGACCGAAGGTACTAGTTGTAAATCCATTTCAAGATAATTGAAAAAAAAAACACAATATGTAGTTAACTTCCAAATGACTTTATTAACTACGCGTACTAGTATTCGGAGACTCTCGTCTCCATCATCAGGCGATTGTAAAAAGTTATCGCCTGATGATGGAGACGAGAGTCTCCGAATACTAGCACGCGAAGTTAATAAAGTCATTTGGAAGTTAACTACATATTGTGTTTTTTTTTTCAATTATCTTGAAATACTGTACAGTGGAACCTCTCATATCCTCGCATAACGAGCAAAAAAATATATGAAAAAGTTGCTCCATTAACGAGCGATATTTCGCATAGTATTATAGGTAGTGTTGTGGAATTCTCAAGAAATAATTATTCGAGAAATTTACCGGGAAATTTCTCGAAGTAGAGAATTTTCCGAGAATTTTTTTAATTTTCTATTTAACAGTATAATCATAATAAACACTTTATTCAATCAATCAATAACAATGGACACTCCACATGCCCATATTTAAGTTTAAAAAAAATTGCAGGTACTTACATGGAAAAAAGTGTTAATAACCTCTGATTTGGGCCTTAATCAGCCCCACAAATTTTTGGATCAATCAGGTTGGCTGCGAAGTATACTGGGCGAAAGGTAATAATACCACTAAGAAGAATTATGGAGAGAAATTTCTCTTCCATCAGAGGAGAAATTTCTCGTTCTCGAGAAATTTCTCTGGAGAATTTTCTCTTCTCACATCACTAATTATAGGTGGAGTGCGCATAACGAGTTACAGAGAAAGGGTAAGTCCCTTTTTCACGACATTCACTCGTGACCTTGTGAGCCGGGACTCCCGCGCCAGTACATCGGTCTGTGTTTAGTAGTAATGGGTAACAGATCACTTTGAGGCGACCCGACCCGTTCGGGTCCACTGATAGCAGTGAGCCGAACATATGATTCGGGTCACGGGTCTTTCCGGTTACAACCCAGATCTTTGTCTTTAGCTCAGACCCGTTTCCGCTGTAGGTACATACACGGGTCACGGGTCTTTCCGGTTGCAGCATATACCTGTGTCTACGGGTCGGAGCTGTTTCCGGTGTTGATAGCTTATTGTCTATGATCCACTATGTCTTTCATACGGTATGGAGATTTTTACACTTAAATCTGAACGGAGTACTCAATAATTATAAGAATAATAATAATGACATTTATTGGCCATAAAATATTTATTTATTTACATAACAAACAGCTGTATCAGCCTTTACAAATAAAAAAAACAGTCAAGAGAAATAATGCATAAACAAAGAAAAACAATATAAGTAAAGGAAAAAAAAAACAACATACTACCAATTTATTTCAAATAGGAAAATACCTTTTATTGTGAACTGTGCAAAGGTTTAGTTGAAATAAATAGTGGATAAGCTATTGATCAAAAGTAAACATTTTATATGAAAAAGTATTGGTTTCATAAAATTTTACGCCATGATATTTTTTGTGAAATATTTTGTGTTTGTGTATTGTAGTATCATTTTGTGAAAAACATTTTTAGAGACTAGCAAAACTTTGCGATACTTTCCAGCAATAAAACACAATATATTATTAGAATACGGATTTGTACGTATGGGTAAGTACAAACGGTCATTCTATTCAATTTGTGAACAAAACATACAGAACTTACGTGTCATCCGCTTAAACGGATCCTACATGTCATCGTCTCAAACAGATCTTTCGGGTCATCGGGTCCTCACAGATCCAACGGGTCTCCGCTCAAACAGATCATTAGGACCCGTGGACCCGTAAGATCCGTAGGTGATCTGTAGACCCGCGGGTCAATTTGGAAGGACCCGAACATTTGACTCGGGTCGGATCTGTGTTACACATGACTAGTGTTTAGCACTCGTTTCCATTAGGGGGTTGACGGTTGTTATTTTCCGTTAGCGTAATGATTATTTGTCACAAATTCATATTTTTATGTTTTTTTTCCAAATCTAAATTATATTAGGTATAAGTTGTTGCACTACTTTATAAGTAATTATATATGAATAAACGTTAATAAAAAAAATTCATAGAGTATTCTTTCGGCATGGAATGCATTATCGTATAGACCATTAAAGGTCACGTGGTCTTGTCTATGGATTTGCTTTTGCTTGG